>LS578371.1:2015-18027 GCA_900490775.1 Pristionchus maxplancki | reverse complement strand
TCCGTCGTGCTGTTCGCGACATGTATTTTGTTTACGACTCTATTCATGAATTTGCGATCATCGACTCTTCTAACCTGTATGATATTGCTCCTTTGGGTCGTGGGCTGCGCTCCTCTAATAGTTTGCGCCTTACCGTTCCCAGCGGTTTGTCAATGTCTGTTTCTACTTGTGCAAGTCGAATCCTAACGCTCTGGAACACACTCCCAGACCAGTTAGTTACCCTCCCTCGCTTTATGTTCCGTAAAATGATACGTCATTCCCCAAGTCAAGTTATGCCCTACTCACGAATTCGATTGTAAAGCATAACTGCCACATTCCACAACCCTTTCCCCCCGAGCTCGTTGTGACCGAGCCAAAAACCAACCTTCCTTCCCCCATTTAAATCCTGAACGGTACATGTTGCGTTGGTGAATAAAGATTAAAGATTAAAGATTAACTAGTCAAACGCGATACTGGCCTAGCAGTGTCCTCCTGCGAGCCCAGTCTCGAAGTCGGGATGTACCTTTACCTTGCTGAATGATGAAACAACATTGTAATGTACATAGAAGTGCCAAAATGCATAGCAAACTTACATTGGCAACAAGATTATTAGTTGAACACCAAATCAAGAAATTGATCTCAACTACAAGGGTTCACCTGATCGAAGCTTCCGATGTTCAGAGATGTCTGGATAAACCCCTAAACCCATGCCCTCTGGCATAGCCAGGCAGCCTCAGGCCCCATAAAGTCATCGTATCCGACTAGACGCACCATAAAAAGGGGGCGGAGTCGGACGCCATCTAGGTACTTAAGGACGCTGGTTCAGTCAGTGCCAACCTATCGTGTTGATATGCCTTCCCGTTCCAACCAGCTCTCCACCCTCTCCACCGTCAACGACGACGATCATCTTCGAGTGCCTGAGGCTCGTGATCTCTACGACTTCCGAGCCCAGGCTTCACTGCCCCTTGTGCCGACCGCTCCTTTCCAGTCAGTAACGTTTGATCTATATTTTCTAATATTTTCTTCTTTCGTAGCTTTCGAAAACATCCATTTTTTTCAGAAGCGCTAACGAAATCGAGCAGAAAGAGGAAGAATCTGATGAAGAAATTGATGTCCTGGGGTGAGTTGATCTTTGATCTTAGTAATTATTGACTTATTTATAATGATTTCTCAATTTCAGCCTCTCTGATGACGAGGACGACATCAAAAGTGACTGCACCACAGTAAAAGTGCCCGAAATCGAGGAAGAAGAGTGAGTTGACCCTCTTTTCCTTTTGAAACCCACTATTTTTTATTGATCGTTGATCTTTTCAGCATCTACGAGGAGTCATTCGAGGTTGTCTATATTAACAACTCTCCCAACCCAGCAGACAGAGCTGCTCCAGTGCAAGAAATCGTCGAGGAAGAGTGAGTTGACCTTTCATATTTGCCTCAATGATTATTATTGACCTTTGATCTTTTCAGTATCTACGAGGAGTCCTTCGAAGTTACCATCACTGACAACACTGCGAATGAAAGCGAGGAGGAAGATTCTGAGTAAGTTCTGATCTATGATCTCCGAGATTGATCTTTGATCATTTCAGATTCTCAGACGACGAAGATGACGACGACGACGAAGACATCGAAGATGATCGGTGAGTTGATCTTTGATCTCTCCTAATCTAATCGCTTACCAATTCCAGATGCAGAACTCCCGAGCGAGCTCAGGCTGATTACGATGAATGGATCAACAAGATCTCGAAGGAGCCATCGATAGGAGAGGACGTCGTCTACTTCAAGCGTGCTCTTTCCCCGGCATCCAAGTTTCGATGGTATAACGAGAAGAAAATGGCTCAGCGTTTCGAACGAAGACAGCGCATCGAGGCGACTGCTAAGGAGGGAGCTACTCCGACTGGACGAAAACTGAGCCAAAGACGGATGAGGCTATTCGCTGAGGAAGATAATGAGAAGCCCGTGAAGAGACGTAGACTCGAACTTGAGGATTAATAATTACTATTCACGTTGTTTATGTTTCTAACTATCTTCCCCTTTATTCTGTGCAATTGTTCCGGTTTAATAATAAAAATTCAAATGAAATTCGGCCAGAGTAGTATGCACTTCATTGAAAATCCTAGGGTTAACAGTTGAATACCGTAATTGCCAGTTCACCCCATCTTTCAGAATCATCCCCTTGTCATGCAATGTACAAGAACACAATGGGATACGTTATCTCTTGCGTTTATCGATGCGTTATTAGTTGGTTATTTTAACTCTGCTAGTAGCTGCTACAGACTCTAATTATCGAAGACGTCAGAGCCAGCTTTTCTGAAAGGAAATAGTCATCAATCGGATAACGCTGATGGCTTCACATTGTTCCACAGCCTTCCGGGTTGACTGGGTGAGGCGAGGGATCTTCAGTCGACGCGAGCTGAGCCAGCGAAGAGATGAGGATGAGTGAGATGAACATCGTCCTGAAAATGTAGAAATCAAAAGATCAAAGATCAAAAGCTGCAAGGAACGAGAATGGACTGATGTACTACTACTGTAATGGGTACTACTGTAATCGGTGACACTCTATCGGGAGAGGGGTACTGTACGATGCTGCGCGAGAGGTCCCGAAGGGAAATCGGGATACGGTGGGGTATTGGAACGGTACGGTATCGGGGTACAGCAGGGTACTGGTCCCGAACGGGTATCGGGATACGGTAGGGCACTGGATACGGTAGTGGTACAGGTCCTAAAGGGATACCGGGATACGGTAGGGTATTGGGTATTGGGTGGGATGGTCCTTGGGTCTGAGGGCGAAACGAACCTCACTGCTCGTCCATTCGATCCGACCTCTTGACGTGGAATGAAGTGGTGGAAATAAGGAAAAGAGAGAAGAGTCGGCATTTTATACGAAGAAGAATTATGGAAATGGTCTTAATTGAATTTGTATACGAATTATAATACGAAATTATTTTTGCAGGGGATTTAGCAATGCTGTTTCTTCCTGTCCACAGCTATATATCTCTACATCGACCACATTCTACATCCATGATATTTCCTACCCTCGTGATGATCTTGATCACATTCGATTTGATGCAAAAGAAGTGCCAGACCTGTTCTATGTGAACCATTGGTCCTCCAATCATTTTGATAAATCATAAAACGATTTTAGGAAACCCTTCGGTCACTCAAACTCAGGGCCAGAGGCCTGTTTCACTGCGATCTCATCTTTTGTATCACTTTCGATTTGATACAAAAGAGGTCAAAGGCCTGTTCTATGTGAACCGTTGATCCTCCAATCATTTTGATAAAACATAAAACGATTCACAGCATTCTACCCCTACAGAAAAGGGGGGGGGGGATCACTTTACATATCGAACTGCAAATTAGAAACTTGACAGGTTACTGAAACATATCGCAATTCTCATTCTGAACAAGGAGATTAATTTTTGAATTTTCCCGCGTTGCCATATACGCGATATGTTTCAGAGATATCTCAAATTGCCAAAGGAATTTGCAGTTTGATCACGGTAACGCGAGAAAATTCAAAAATTAATCCCCTTGTTCACCTTTATCTGGAAAGAACAAAGGGGGTCAGAACGCTGTGGATTTTAGAAAACCCTTCGGTTACTCAGACTCAGGGCCAGAGACCTGTTTCACTGCGATCTCGTCTTTTGTATCACTTTCGATTTGATATAAAAGAAGTGTCAGAGCTCTTCTATCCGAATCAGTGGTCCTCCAATCATTTCGATAAATCATAAAACAATTTTAGAAGACCCTTCCGCCACTCAGACACAGAGTCAGAGGCATGCTATCTCTTCACGCAGTACTACGCTACGTGCTAATTTTTCTTCATTACATTCACAATTAACAATTTCATCGGATAATCCTCTTCTTCAAAAATAAATTAGACCAATTTCCATACTCCCTCCACGGCCTATAAAAGGCCGCTCCCTCTCTCCTCCCTCCATTTCCACCACTTCATTCCACGTCAAGAGGTCGGATCGAATGGACGAGCAATGAGGTTGGTTTTGCCCTTGGACCCACTGACCGCCCACCCGATGCCAGTACCCTACCGTATCCCGGTACCCCTACTGCACCTTCAGGGTAGCATACCGTAGTCTGACCGTTACCGTATTCCTCTCATACTTGCTGCACTCCAATGATATAATGCAGTAAATCCACAGCTTATCCAGTACCCCGATGCCAATACCGTGCCTCCTTGATCTGATACTGAAACCCCCTGTCCTTTACCGTTTCATCAGAGTAGCATGCGATAGCTCTCGCATTGCATAAGTCAGATACTGTAACCCTTCTCCTAGACCTTGCTGGTTCTCAACCCGACGGCCTGAAATGTTGACATTCTAATCTCCGAGTAATTCCAGAACGATGTTCATCTCACTCATCCTCATCTCTTCGCTGGCACAGCTCGCGTCGACTGACGGCCCACCACCTTCGACACGATTCTTACCGGAAGGCTGTGGAACTATCTATGTAAATATTACTGGATCGAAAGAATGAATAAAGGGAAACATTGAGAAGCGCAAAATAAAAATATTGATATTCGTAAAAATGAGGAGCAAACATAATTCAAAATCGTTTCAGAATTGCTACGTTCCGGCGATATGTCTGCCCCTGCCAGCAGACGATCAGGAGAAGACAGATATGAATAAGCTAGCTACACGAGCAGTATTGAAAGTAACCTCGAATAAGAAAATAACCAGCGATTGTCCAGCTCTCATAAAATTCCAGTGAGATTTATCTTCAACGGACTCGATAATTGAACTTTCGAATATTGCTTTTACTTTTTCCCAAGATTTCTTAGCATTATTACTGGAGCATACAGCATGCTTGACTAAATGTACATTTTTCTAGCGCGTTTAATCAATATAAAGCATACGTATCAATTGAAAGCTTTCAAGAATCAAACAAGATAAATTCTATAGAATTCCATCAGAATAATTATGATTCAACAATTGAAAAATCTAAATTTTCGTGTTCAATTGAAGATGAACATTTAATTGGAAAGTTTGGAACGACAATGCATTTCAAGAAAGGTGATCCCTTTTTGGAAGTTTATAGAAAATAATAATATTATTGCAGTTAATATCCTCGAAACAGATAAAATTCACTGCTTTTTCAAAGTATCTCGAAGACTCGATGTATGCTACATTTTATGATTTTCCTGCAAGCTTAAATCTGAACGAATTCATTTCATATTTGCTAAGTATTAATTCTCAGGTGTTCTCAGACCCCACAGAAATTGATGATATTCTTTTCAAAGTGAATATGAAGCCAACTAAGGAAGGGGCTTCTTTTAATATTTATGAACGTGAGTTTTTTAAATGTACATTTCGATGTACTTGATAAATTTACTGTATGACTTTATCCCAGAAAAATGCGACCCTTCAAATTTCAATTTAAATGATGTTGAAGACAACGAAAGAATATTAGATAAAGTATTTCAAATATTTAGCCGCACTCTTACTAATATTTTCACAGGTTGAATATGATTTTAAACAGAATAAACTATATTGCAAAAATTTTATACATCCAAAGATTGAGTGAGTTTGCATCTTTAATGCAAATAAAAAACTTCATAATTTAGATTTCGCAGAGCAGGAAAGATCGAATATGACGAAGTTGATCAAATCAGGTGTAGAAATACTCAATTCTATATCAAAGGAGTCAAAGATTCGATACCGATGGAAGATGAGGACGGCGATCCTCCGTTTGAATACGAGTTTTTGACTGATGATGAGATTGACGTCAGATGCGTCGAGGAAGGTAAATAAATTTTAACACTTTCTAAACAAAGATTAAGCAAAAGCCCATGCAACAGATCTGATTAAAAACGTTGTCTACATATAATGTTTAGTCCGATTCTTATGTTACTACGACGTAAAGACATCATCACATGGTGAAAAGCCATTAACCATTCCTCCCAATTATGGTACAAAAACGCACACGGAGTTAAAGGTTTGCGCTATGCCTGCAACAGAGCAAGAAATAAATAATCGTTTTCCAATTTCAGTGCCCATCCGGAAAGCCTCATCTTATCATAGAAGAGAGTGGCTGGGATCCGATTCTCGACGCAAAATTTGAATGCCGTAAATATGGTGATACGGCATTCTGGACCGTTGAAACTCGCGATAAGCGGACGCTCACTTTAACTGGAGAAGGACCACCAGTATACTGCTCCGAAAAAGGTAGATGTTTTCACAGCAATGTTGAGTATAGAAATATCCGAGAATAATATTACAAATGAATAGAGAATTTTTTTTTGGAATATTTTTAAACTGGAATTGCAGTGGAGTGCAATTTGTTTTTCACTGTTCCTGATAATGCGGTGGAAGACGGCTTTGTGGTTCGTTTCACTCTTATCACTCTGAGAGCAGGATAAGCTGGACCCAGCTCGCTATCAGTTCATGCACTGATAAAGTGAATCACATAGCCTAATCTCAGATTGTTTCATATCATTCACTAGATTGACAATGAAAATGGCGAGCTGGGAACGGTGCTCTCTTCGTTCGGAAACACGATAATCATTCTATATTTGCAGAGTATGAAGGATTCTCTGCCGAAATGTCACGATGCAACCGGAACTATGTGGTAAGCATCAGAATTGGCACTTTTGCATCTCCACGCCAAGCCAGGTCCGATACCTCGTCAAGAGAGAGGATCTTGGCATGTAGCTGCAAAAGTTGGGCATAAACAAATAAGTAGCGAACTGAACGGCTGGAAAGAATTGCACACATCTATTGCAGGGTTGGCGACAAACAAGTCACAAACTCAAGATGCGATGGGAAAGATGGCAAGTTCAAATACACTGCTGGAGGACAGGAAAAAGTTATTGATGCAAACACCAAATTCATCTGCAAATGTAAGCCAAGTCAAGGGTCTGCCTTGAGCTAAAGATTTTTTTAGATCTGCCAAAGAAAAGGAACGCTGAATGGCAGAACAAAAGAAGAATAAAACTACTTTAACGGATAATTTGCAATAAATGCTGATTTTAACAAATTGATGTTGTCGACGAGATGTAAACAAGATTTGATACGCCACTTACATTTAGTCATTGAGATAGAATATATTTGATTAAGAGTGATATACTGTAGCTTTTAAAATCGCGCTATTTCATAGGTGTACGGTACTCGGTAAAATATTGGCATGCGGATACTTCTAAGAAATCTTATCCTTTTCATCCGTTCTTTTTTTACTGTCATCTGATTTAGTACTATCATTCTTTGGTTTACCATCTACGCTCGAGGTGATTCGAGTGAATGGCGTGCCAGCCGGCCATCGCATGGACGTTATCGACGCGCAATACGGTTAGCTTGATCTTCCAATGTATTCCGTTGTGCTCGTAGTTTGCAGCAGAATACAAGTACCTAGAAAAACTGGGTTAGCTTACCTTTACCTCGTTTCGTGCTATAAGACCTCAGATGAGCTCTGATATCGGCTTACGTATCGTTCAGAATATAATTCTAGTTCAATGGATTAATTTATGTTCTATTTAATGTATATTGATTTGTGAATAAATTGGGGTTTATTGCTCATCGAACGTTATGGCACCCACTCGTTTACGAAATGTTACTCAATATCTTTGTTCAGGTGCATGATCAACGTCAAGCAGTTCGCCAACTTCGCTTCTGGATTCTAGTGTTATAAAGGTATTTTTTAAAAGAATCTATTTTGGCACTTCTTTACTTTGTTGCCCAAAGGTAGGGGAATTCAGGAATTGACCGCGCTTTAGCTGTCTGAGAGTAAGAAATGAGCGTTCGAGCTATTGAGTGAGAGGGGTAGAAAATCTCCCCTCTACCTTTGGGCAACAATGTAAAGAAGTGCCTCTATTTTTGATGAACTTTTCAAGCACAGAAACTATTCTTATTTGAATCGTATGGGAGATAATTTAAAGTGGCACGGGAACTGTGTGGCAAATGTCAGCATTATAATTTGTATTTCGGGAGTTGGATGCAAAATGGTCACGAAAGAAAAATTGTTATTGCATGTGCTCTGTCATTGTCTTCTACAAAAGTATATCCATTAAGATTTATGATGCCGGGAATGGGGAATTTAGGCGAAACTTTCTTTAATTTATGCCCAGTTTCTTCTGTAGCTTTGGCCAAGCATTGATATCTGCAATGAGATGCCTATTTTGGGAATCCAGTAGCGTCTTAATTGTTGTCCTGACAATTTACCTATGCATCGGACTATATGTTTGCTGGGCACAATCTCCTCTCCATTCACCCATGATCCAGTAACCGGATTGCATGAATAGATCTGATTCTTATTTATCTCTTCGTACGTTTCCGGATGATAGATACTGAAATTGTCTTCTCCACCAATGCATTTCTATTAATATATGTTAAAGTTGAGCTCACATCAGTTTCCTATCCGGGTTTTTGCACTTCAAGATTCCATTGCTGTCGTCTACCAAATTATCAATGGAACTAGTTTCTTTTTTCGGAAGCCGGAGTTTTGATTTAAATCTGCAGTCATCTGAAATGTGCGCGATAACGCTGAGAAATTGACTTGTTCCCCCTTGTATTCACTCACACACAGGCGCAGAGCGGGCACAGAGCGCATCCTCCGGAACTGGCATATATCTTCCGGAAGGAAGCTTCGCGAAAAACAGAACGGTGTTCGAATCTCCCAAATAGTTTTTCATGCAAGACACTTCCAGTTCGTAGTATTCCTTATTTATGAGCCATTTGCCGTCAGGACACTGAGAGGAAGACTATTTATAGCGCAGAGCTAGAGAGAAAGGGCTACCGTGAGTGTTGCCGGTTGGCGTTGTTTGCACGGCGTTGCTTTTCTGCCTGGGATATATTCGGGGCATGTAGTAGTTTCGGTAGCAGTGCATCCTTTGATTGGTGATTCGCAAAGTGCATCAACTGCAAAAGCCATTGCTGTTAAATATTTTCATTGTTTTTTTTCACAATGGGCTGCACAGTAGGCATGATACGATTCGGGATCCGTGATCTCCTCCATATCAACAATCTTAGTCTCATCAGCGGGATCAACTGAGATAATTTAAATTCGTGAATTTGTGTCATTTGCTCTTCTATTTCTTTGCTAGTAGACCCACTTTTTCCCGGAACGAAGTAATAATCGTCGTTTTTTGATACACACTTCAACTGTTTAATTTCATAATCTTCGTCGGGCTGATCTATTTTTTGATATCTTAAAAAATAAGTTATAAGGAGATCAAGGATCGACATCAAAATAGCCCTGTTCTCACCTCATTGTGAATAGATCCGTATTCACATTATAGTTGTCACAGTTCAACACTTTTCTATCTCCATTTCTTAGCTGCAATTTAAAAAAATCTAAATTGTGGAAATTGTTTTGCTCACCGGATGGACTATGTATTTCTTAGAAGTTGACAGGTCTTTGAACGAATAAGGGTCGCATTTGAACGCGTGTTCTGATTCTGATTAAAGCGATTATATTAAAGCACGAATACCCCAAAGAATGATTGTTAAATTGTAATCGAATTTCTGTACTATTTTTTCTGCATCAATGAAGTCCATTGTGAAGAATATAAAATATGCGAACATTTAATAGCTGACCGTGCCGTAATATGAAGAGTTCATTTCCATTATGGCTGGATAGATATATTTCTTTTTTTTTCCTCCAACTTAACTTCACACTTGTTTTTAAATTTTTTACTGATTCGTCATTCTAAAATATTGGAGATATGTATTCAAATAACGAAAACTTCGTTTACAAGCTTTTTCGCTTTCTTTGATTGGATAGCACAAAGAACAATTGGGCCTTTCATAATAGATCGGTCCTCAAACAGAGCTGAAAATTAATTTCATCGAATAAATCTAAATTATGAGTTTCTCACTTATTTTACTTTTTTTGACGAAATCTTTGTTTTCGGGTTTCTCAACAAGCTTCACTTGTCCATTTTCCAATTTACATCCGAACGTCAATTTTGGCCCTTGATAGACTTCCAGCGAGGCGCCATCTTCTAGCTGTTCTCCATCTTCAAGCTTCACTTGAACTTGGAGTAAGACATCATTCTCGTTGAAAAATCTGAATCGGCATTGACTTTAAATACACACTATGTAAAATTTTACTTGTTTTGTAATCCAAATTTTGTGCAATTTTTCATCCTTTCTAGATTGTTTTTTGAATCTAGACGATATTCATATCGATATAGTTCTTGAACCTCATCGAGACACGAACACCACTGCAATTTGTGTTGGTTGTGTAATCAGGGCAGATACTGTGGGGAAAATGGAAAAGGGAAGAGGATGAGAGAGGCAGAGTACACTAGAGTAACAAGTCTCCCACTCTCCTTTTCCACGTTGTTCCCTTCTCTGCCACCGCGTATCTTTTATTTGTCTGCTCCCTGTAGAAACTTTGAGCGCGCTCTTTTTAGCGCCACAGTTTAGGTATCGCTTTCTTGTTTTCGAATGTGTCTTGTACTCCTAGCGAGGTCAGATTAGCCCAGAAAATATTGAGGTTAGTCCATAAAAAATATGTGAGCGGCGCATCCGAACGTTAAATCCGAATTAGGTTTGTCGAATTATCGGTTTGGAATGATATGCGATTTTGTTGGAGAATAAGACAGATATTTCGGGTGGTAATTCGTGATGGTGCATTGTTAATTATCGCGCTCACATCATCTATAGAATTACATGTCGTCCAATCGATTTTTGGCACTTCTTCACTGAGAAGCAGTGCGGGCAGAAGCACGAGAAGAATTATCTGAAATTGACGTTACTATCTTTTAGTAAATTACTGATGATTCAGAAGATGGATTATCCATTATCCAGTTGAGCCACCTATCATGCGTTTGCAGTGCCAGAAATTTTTTTCTGTATACTATCCAGGATAGTCTATCCTGGTTAGTACCATGGCCGGGTATTATCTCGATTTGTAAAAAAAATATTGGGAAATCTCATTTCAATAACTCATTTCTTGTAATTGAATTTGTGAGAATTCGATATGTGGAATTACACCACTCGGAAAGGGTGGAGTGGGAAGGAATAATGCAGAATGAGTGGGAGGAAATAAAGAGAATGCAAATATTTTTTGAGAAATTGTTTTCTGTAAATTTTTTCTCGGAAATTTTGTTTGGGAAATGTCTTTTTTGGAAATTATTTTTCAAACCCTCACTTTATAGAATCGAAAAGAAAGATCAGAATCGTCAATACTACCTCTCTATAAATCGTTCGGATGTCCATCTCCGTTCCCCTTCGGGTGCAGGACAAGCCCCTACCGTAAACCTAGTAGTGTTTACTTACCGTACCCCTCTAAAGTAACCAGATGTGCAGTACTCTACTCCTCTATCACTCCGTACCGTACCCTCCACTAGTCTAATCCAAGGTGCCATTCGCCACCACTATATCACGTCGCATAGTTTTCCGCGACCGTAATTTACTTGGCGACGGGTCCATCCTCGTATCAACAATATTGGCAGATGCCTTTCATTAGCACGAAAGGAGATAGACAACGATGAAGTTTCGCGACGAACATATTCATTTCAGCTCTGAATGCCCATAAATTCGGAAATATTTACGAAAAATTCACTTCCAGAAAAAAATTTACAGAATAAGAATTCTCAAAAAATATTTGCATTCTCTCTGTTCCCAATTCAGTGTTCCTATAATTGAGTTCCACACTCACTCATTCTCACTCTAATCTACCCAAGAGACCGGGTATGAGAAGTGAATTTCCGAAATGAATTTTGCAAAGCCATTGTTTCCAAAGATCTCATTCCGAGATCGGATTTATGAAAAATGAATTCTCATAATTGAATTTCCAATAAATTTTACAAATCGAGGTAATACCCATGGCCGGATTATTCCTTGAGATTAACTACAGTTTTCCGCAACCCCTTTGTACCCGCAGATCCGACTTGCAGCGTACATACCCAGGACATCCTTACAAAATTTATGCATACGTTGATGCTCATACTTACTTCATTCCTAGTGCGCGTACAGTGCCATTTATACATCTTAGTCTACCGCATCTCATATCTCTCAGCATTGGAACCTACCGTACGTTACCATTCAGTATCCTTCCAGGTCGTGGCACCAATATAACGCACAGGAGAATAGAGAAATAGGAATAGCTCTATCATCATCCTTACCCCCTTATATGCAGACGGGAATGCGTGGGGGTGACACCTTCTTCTGTTGGAAATATGAGTAATCATTCGACAATGTTGTCTCTCTCGCTATCCTAGTGGGATTTTCGTATCTGTACAGTTGGCCATTAGACTTGCAAAGTCAACTATACAACTAGTTGTTTAATAGGGAAATGAACCAATCTTTTCACAAGAGAGAACGCAGAATGAGGAGAGTGACCAGAGATTTCCCTCGTAAACAACTAGTTGATTAGTTGACTTTGAAAGTCTATTGGCCATATCGAAATCGTCCATAGTCACCATAGATGAAAAAGTCAGGAGATACAATCGTTAGCACCCGGGAATATTTATGCAAAAATTTCGAAAATCGGCAATATTTTCGATATCCGGGTTCGCTTTCGACTCCTTTGTACTTTCCCACGTTAACCGAACTCTTTCGACGACCTTTTCCTACTCTTATTGTCCCTAGTCCGATGCCAAAGAATTCCCTCAGATAACCTACAACATCACATACTTTCTAGTTTTCGGGATTTCTTTAGATCAGCGTACTCTTAGAACCCTTTAATTACAGTAGCCATCTCAATAGCCGCCATTCATAACTATAGTACATTATTGTACCAGGATCTTGGGGTGTTGACGCTAATAAATTCACCATTATCCTTCTCCAGCCACGTGTCATCGGAGGAGCACTCGAGGGGTCACCGTCCGAGACGAGAGGAAGACGATCGAATGAGGGAAGGAGAGGATCGCCTCGTTGTTCAGGTTATTGGATTAATTTATATTGCTTTCCTATTTACATATATTACAAATTTTGACGAGGGGAGAAGGGGGGACTTGTTGTTCTCCATTCATTCACTTTTATTGCACTCGTCAAGAGCTCCGCCGATCGGTTGGTACTCTCTCCCGTAGTTTTTACATTTCTATTCTCCTTCAAAAGCTTGACTAAATAGCATCTTTTCAGAATGGGCAACACTCAGAGTGAACGTCGTTTCGACAAGGACATTTACTACGTCTCATCCTCGGATGAAGAAGACGAGGAATCCGAGCTGGAGACTACTGTAGCGAGGGAGTAAGTGCATACAGTTACTAGTAACCTAAATATTATAAGCACTTGTTCTGATAAATGGATAGAATCTTTTATTCTCATGACCCTTTCCGCATCCGTCATCCAGCATTTATCATGCGTGCTTCTCAGGGCGGCTGGTGGTACGGTAGACGCTGCCGGAAAGACGACGACAATCGGCACGACCAGTCAGACCGGCACTGGAGGAGTGACTTGTGCTGCTGAGCTGGGCGAGGACGAGGAGCCGATTGAGCCGGTAATGACCTACCGTACTCTTACTGTACTGTAGTAATCCGATTGCAGGATCTCGACCTGTGTGGGCTCGAGCCTGACGTATCGGCGTGGGAGGAAGTTCCGCCCGGTCCGCCGATCAGGGAGAGCCGTCTGACTCCCGAGGAGAAGGCCAAGTTCCGCTCCCATCTTGCCATCATCTTCTGAGAAGATGCTCTCTTGGGCAAACGAGTGAGGTTTCACTTGTTTAATTGAGCAACTGTTGTGATGGTATCAGTTCAGGCGAACAAAATAATAGTAATACATGATGTTTGCAGCTCGTTTTCGATCCGGAAGATGTGATTGAAGTGATGAAGAAGGTGATTCCGTACCTCGAGTCGGAGTCGATGCTCATCGAAGACGTGCCCTTCGATGTCGTTATCGTCGCTGATCTACATGGACAGGTAGTGTTATTGTTTTGTTGTTGTTGTTATGATAATTAATTATTAATTATTTTAAAACAACTGTCATGAATATTATCTAAACGGCGAGACATTTACAGAATTGTGGAGTGACGCACAATTATTTATTGCTATATTTTTTAAATTTTAGTTGCACGATCTGCATCGTATATTCGATCAGAATGCCAAGGATGGCAAGCCGGGCTGGGAGAATATATGAAGGTCAGAATGCCTTGTATCGTATTCCTAAACCTTTCGGGTCAATATGTGTTTTTCATTTTAAGGCTGTTTTTTTTAAAATAAAAAAGGTTTTATTTTAAAGGCCTTAAAATTGAAAGAGATTCTTTAAAATTGAAACCCCGGTTTTTTTAACCTTAAAAATTAAAGTGTTTCAAATTTAAGAGGTGGGTCTTAAAATTCAAAGTGTTTCAAATTTACGGATTTTTCTTAAAATTTAAAGTGTTTCAAATTTAAGGGTCTTAAAATTTAAAGTGTTTCAAATTTAAGGATTATTGATTTTTAATTCCATTTTTTCAGATTCGACTGGTGTGTAAGAGGACGAGGGAAGATGAATGGGATGATCGATGTGATTTATCCCATATCTAACAAGACAACAATAACAATAACA
Organism: Pristionchus maxplancki; assembly: GCA_900490775.1. Taxonomy (NCBI): domain Eukaryota; kingdom Metazoa; phylum Nematoda; class Chromadorea; order Rhabditida; family Neodiplogasteridae; genus Pristionchus; species Pristionchus maxplancki. The sequence goes on along the minus strand of LS578371.1, from coordinate 3,613 downwards.
AGAAAATGGGAGCCTGAATACAACATTATCCTCTCAAATGAATGTGAAATTGCTAGTGATAAAGATGATGAAACTAGTGGTTAAAATACAAAGGCGCAGCGTAATAATCAAATATTTGTCGGATAAACAAAATCTTTAATTAATGAGGCAGATCAATAATTGGAAGGGTCAAAGAGAATTAACTAATATTTGGAAGATCGTTTCGAGTCAATCAAAATTTGATCAAAAAGGGAGAGTTGACTGGAACTAATCAATAATTGGCTGTTGTCGACGTCATCATTGAAGATCTCCTTGTAGCTGACCTCGTAGCACGCATCTTCTTCCAGTGTGATGAGAAATCCTCGAGTAGAACCTGGAATGATTAGTAATTAGGATTACAAGAATTTGTGATTGTTGTTGAATGATAGGTCCGATCTAGATTATTCACTATGGATGGTTATGTGGCTTGCAATATCATGCGCAGTTTGCAAGAATAGAGCGAGAATGATTTCGCGAGCGAGTATAATAGTGCATCTAGATTGGCCCTAAGCATGAATTGCGAACAAAGAGCCGAGAGGCAATCACAATCTATCTACCTGAACTAGAGCTACTGCGAGCGCAATAGGCGATTAAGATAGGAAGCATAAGTGAACTTATAACAATGAGGAAGAGAGAGCCCCGTTATTTGTCCTAGAAGACATATTCGTATTACTCAATCAAGCCTCAGCCAACGCCTAACTCATTCGGTAGCTCCTTTGCTAACAGCTCTCTAAATTGGACAAGATCATAAACTAAGCCATGGCATTCACGACGGAAATTGTGCTTAGGTACAAACCCCCTATCATTTCAAAAACATCAAGGAATATTAGCGACCCTCATACTCCCGTGACTGGCCAGATCGTATGAGCAGGGGCTGTGGTTGAGACATTTACAGACATCATGGGGCTGATGAATCTATATCCGATTTTTCTCCCGATCTAGAGCGCAGAATCGGCAAATTCAATCGCGGCTGATTTTCTTACACCCATAGGTACCTACCGAGAACGTTTGAACAAAATCGGAGACTACGAGTGCCATGCCAAAAATAAGCTGGGCGCGATTCCTGGCCCTTTGGATGAGGGAGGCGAGAGTGCAGACGGTTAGACAAATGCACTCTCGCCTGGTAAGAGACGCAGGGGCGGGGGGGGGGGGGGGGGATGAGGGAAAGAGGGAGGGAGCCGCGGGGAAGAAACATGGGGTAAGTCGAGGGTTTGGTATCACGGTACCAATTAGTCGCCATCCCTAGAGGAAACATTGCACTGCTCGCTTATGATCACTGTTAACCAAAAAGAGAGCGAAGGGAAAAGTGTACAACCAAACCTAGTGGTTACGAAAACAAGACACTTTTAACGGTCGGACAAGAACACACAATAAAATAGGCAAATTGCTTGTCATAGAAGGCGCTGCTCAGAAGATGCAAACAACCACCTTCGTTGGCGGGCGAGTCCTTCTCCCTGCTTGTTGTGTGCTCCCGACGTCAGTGCGCTGCCTGTTCAAGTACTGATTAATTAATTACATAAATTATATTTTTACAAATTACCGATTACAGAAACGGCAGAACACGCTTGCTTATGTAAACC
>LS578312.1:14984-28842 GCA_900490775.1 Pristionchus maxplancki | reverse complement strand
AAGTGTACTTTATTCAATATCCAATTCACTGCTCCGCTTGGGCTCGACATTTACCTGGAAACAATTAAGGATAGATAATGCTAAGGGAAACAGAGGAAATTAGGATGAACTGAAGGGAGGGATTGAATGCAAGGAGGAATCGAATACATAGATGGGTTCCGTTCTTTCTTTTCTCCTAGACAACAACCAGTCGATTACAACCGTTGATTCCTCGAGAGATCGGAACTGCCATTTACCCCTGGCATTTGAGAGAATCGAGAGTAGCCAGAAGGGAATTTGCTAATTTTTCACATAGGAATTGACAGATTTTTTTAAAGAGTTATAGATTCTTTGAGAGATAAACGGGATGAGGGCGAGAGCGCAATGAGTCTGTAATGCACAAATGTTTCTAACAGAGATGAGAAATGGATTAGAGAGAATCGGGAAGAGAGAAATATCTAGATGGACCCTCTTTCTTTCCCCGCTCTTTCCACATCTCTGATTGTCTACGTGGCTCAGCCACAAACGAGTCAGCCTCTCATTAATCAAGTTGAGGAGAAAACACCAAGTAAACAAAAAAACAACTCTTCATTTGAAATACTGAGAAAGTAACAACTGAAGATTGATAGTATTCATTGTGTTAGAAGGGAGAGTGATAACAAAAAGTATCTAAAGATGGACAGAAATCGAAAGACATTGGAGCTCAGACGGTGATGTTGAAATTTATCTCAGGCACTTTTCTTTCCACTGCGGTCTCCCATACTCCCTGGACACAGAGCAGTTGCTCCAGTTCTCGTTTAGATGCATTGAGATTCGCGATCGTCTGAAAAAAAAATTGTTTCACTGAACATTTGTTCTGTTTTCGCTCAGCGCTTCTGAAGTTCAGAATCTAAACTAACCTCGTCCGAGAAGATCTGAATTTTGTCCTTGGAGCCTTCAGCCCTTAGGTTATTGGCATCCAAGAAAGCCTTGTCGAGTTCCTTCTCGATCTGAGATCAAAAAGTTTGCTTATTCACTGAATAAACTTGGCACATTTTTGCTAAATTGTTTTTAATCATTCACGTTGAAAAATAGTTCACAATAGTTCACAATAGAAAAGAGAACGCGTGATAGATACCTGAGGCAGATTCAAGAGTGATCGAGTTTTCGGAGACAAAAGTTGCAATTTTCCCTTGACGAATTTAACGGCGTCGAACTTTCTACCTAATATGTTATTGGGGCCACCATTGTAGGCGATTTCCATCTGAAATGAGCGCAATATTCGTATGATTCATTGACAAAATACCTCGCGTGTAGTATTGAAGACCACCGTTCCCCATCCAGACTTCCAAGGGAATCCCTTCACCTGTTCGTATGCCACCATCAACTCTGGAATGTAAAAGTTACTGCTCAGTTTTCCCTCGACTCTCACTAACCCGTGCAAACATCCACATATTCTTGAGGGGCCATGTTCAGATCCTCAGCTCTCTTCTCATACATTTCCTTCACTTCATCGGACTTTAGAGATAGGAGGAAGGGACTGTTCTCCAGTAGTTGATCAATATTTAGGCCAAGAACATCCGTGAACTTTCGGAACATTGAGTCGAATGTAGAACTCCCCAAAGTCGCATTGAGCCATTTGATATTATTGCGGAGACAGAGATTATTTTCGAGATCTATTTTGATCTTGGCTGACAATTTCTTGTACCCAAGAGCAATCTGAGATGGTTTTCTCTCGTTTATTTAGAACGTAGATCGATCAAACCTTGGAAGCTGAAGGCGTGAACACATTACGTGCATCAGCAATGATTTCAATAAGAGCCTCCTCAATGTCCACAAGTGTCTCAAAGATGGCAATTCAGAGTATTTTCGCAATATTAGCTCACTCTTTTCACAAATTGCGCAGTCTCGTTCATTCCTCGGGTCGCGAATCGGTTGAGAGCATCTCTTCTCGTAGTGAAGACTGAATAGGTGATGGGGAATGCGCCCTGGAAGTTATCGTCCATCTGTAAACAGGGAAAATAGAGCCAATTCGGAACATTTTAAAAGCAATTTAACCTGATTGACTCATTCAGAACAGAGAGGAAGAGGAATAGAAATAAGTCAATTGATTGATTGATACTCGCCTCTGTGATATTAGCGTTGAGAGGCGAGATGCCTCGAAGCTCCTCCCGAATCTCCTCTTCGGCTGGTGAGAGTTTGAGAGCCAGATACGAGTCTGAATGATGGAATTTTGGTACTTTCCTGTTTTTTGGCCCACATCATTCCCCCATTTACTGCCAAATCACTCCTCCCTTCCCATCATTCTTCGCGGTTTGTGTAAGATGAAATGGACCAAAAATCAGAAAAGTTTCTGAATTTTCAATATCGGTTGTAAAAAGAGCCCGGGATATTAAACAAGTATCTATCAGTTCGGCTCACCAAAGCAAGTGTTGGCGTAGCTTGCAACAGAGATGTTGTGACGAACGGCTTCCGTGTGGAAATCATTGTAGAACTGAGGGTAGACGAATTCCCTGCTCAGAATCTTGGTGAGACGCTCCAATTCGGGAATAAAGAGAGCTTCTGGTTCAGGAAAGCCATGTAATTCTCGAGAATGAACGGGAGAGAGGAGGACGAGGAGAACAAGGATGAGAAACATCTGAAAAACAAGGAAGGAATCAGACTAGTTAGAGAGAAAATTCTACAGCGATTTCAGAATCATAATGGTTCCCGCGACAAAAACACGAGTTCTGATTAGTTCAGAATGAAGAGTGAAAGAAGGTTGGAGAAGCTCTGAGAGAGTCAAAGTGTACGAGACCTTCCTCTTCCCCCTCTTCTTTCTTCCTCAGAACCGGAAAAAGTGCGGCTGTTGCTAGTGGACGTTTCTGTCTGATGAATGGACGCGTGGAATGGAGTTCAACCCAGCAGTTGTTGGCTTTCTCGCACGAAGGAATTGCAGAATGGAGAAATGAGAGATGGAAGAAGGGGGGGCACGGACAGTTCTCATTGCTATTTTCGACTCTTCACTTCAGCAACTTTTCGAATTCGGAAAGTATCATAGGCTTGGTCAACGGTCGGAAGCTGCTGTTTCTCTCTGGTTTTTCTCACTGATTTCCCGTCGATTTCTAATTGTTTTGAGTGAGTGACAGTATTGACTTCCAAGTGGTTTCTTAAATAGGAACAGAATGTGGAAGTGCAAGAGTGTGAGGATTGGCTAGGATCTCTTTAGTTTACTTAATATTTCGCTGATCAAACTTTTGAATTGAACAGTGAGAAAGCATTCCAGCCTGAGGACTTTCGCTGTAGGGAAACACACAAACATGGAGACCTCCTCAACTAAAATTGTGAAGATAACGCATGAAAAATCAGCAAAAAGAGATCATTTCTCATTTCAATTCATTGTCCGAGTTCTCTGACTCATTTGGGACTTATCTTTATCTTTATCTTTATCACCAACGGAGCATGTGCCGTATAGAGTTCATTGGGGACGGGTAGGTTGGTCTATTGGCTCGGACGCAGCGAGCTCGGGAAGAAGGAATTGTAGAATGTGGCAGTTATGTTTACAATCGAATTCGTGAGTAGGTCAATACTTGGGAGGGAGAATTACGGATCTTTTCACGGAACATAAGGCGGGGGAGGGTAACTAACTGGTCTGGGAGGGTGTTCCAGAGCGTTAGGATTCGACTTGCACAAGTGGAGATAGAAACAGGCAAACCGCTGGGAACAGCAAGGCGCAAACTATGAGAGGAACGCAGCCCACGACCCAAGGGAGCAAGAGTGTACAGGTCGGCTGAGTCGAGGATCACAAACTTATGGATTGAGTCATAAACAAAGTACATGTCACGAACGGCTCGGCGAAACTCAAGTGACTCAAGCTGGAACCTTTCTAATCTAGCGGGGTAAGGGAGAGGCGGGAGTGAACAACGCCACATAACTCGTCTAGTAAATTCACGCTGCACAGATTCCAACTCGTTTACAAGGCCAATAGCGCAGGGATTCCATATTATGGTAGAGGATTCTAGGATAGGCCGAATGTAAACTTTGTATGCTCTCAAGAATAGGTCAGGACTCTTCGAGTAAAAGGATCGCAACATAAGGTTACACATGGAACGCGCTTTCTTACTTATTTGAGCAATGTGGTGGCCAAAATGTAGGTTTTTAGAGAAGAATACACCTAAATCGCGAACAGTGTCTTTGCTTGCAATAATTTTGCCGTTAAGAGTGTACTGGGCCCTAGTTTGCAGTTTGCCAAGGTGCAGGACATTGCATTTAGGCAAGCTAAGACTCATGTTCCACTGACTCGCCCACACAGAGATTTGGTCAATAGCTAACTGGATGTCAGAGCTATGATCAGGGACTGTAGCGTATATTTTCAAGTCGTCAGCAAAAATGTTGTATTGGATTGAGCTGGGAATACGCTTACTGAGGTCATTTATGTAAAGAATAAATAGCAAAGGGCCTATGGAAGAACCTTGAGGGACTCCAGATGTTATAGGTAGAGGTGGAGACAGAAAGTCACTGATAAAAACCCGTTGAGAGCGCCCAAGTAAGTATGATTCAAACCATTGGATAATTGGGGGAGAGATACCAAGAGAGGACAGTTTATGCATCAAGAATCTGAGATCTATGGAATCAAAAGCTTTCTTGAAATCAAAAAGAATTGTGTCCACTGACTGTTTCAAGCTCAGCTGTTTCGCATAAAAAGAATAGGATTCGCATAGGGAGGAGGTGGTACTTCTATACTTACGGAATCCTGCTTGCCTGGGATTGATTAGGTTGTTTTCGTCTAAAAATTCCGTCAAAGAGTTTATGAGAATTTTTTCAAAAATTTTAGAGGCAGTGACGGTAAGGGAAATAGGGCGATGGTTGGAAATAGAGGCGTCGCCAGACCTTTTCGGGATAGGTTTCACGTGCGCAATTTTCCACTGAGCTGGGGCTGTGCGGGAGGAAAGGGAAATGTTAAAAATAATTGTGAGAGGAATTGCTATTGTACCCTTACACTTACAGTAGAATAGGTTAGGAATCCTATCAGGAGAACCGTTTACCTTGGGGACTAATTGAGAAATTGCGCAAAGGATTTGTTCAAGCCCTATGTAAGGTAGGTCAAAAGATGAAGGTGTGGGAGGGACAGAAGGAAGAGGAGCAGACATTGGAGAGGTCTGGACTTCTGAAAAGAAACTAGAGAACGCGCGGGCTTTTGAGGAGTTGGTTAGCAGGATGTCTCGATTCAGATTCTAATACGGATGAGTTATTGTGATCATCTCCCTGGCGGATTCGAACCCGTGTGCTTCGGGCGCTAGCCGATCTCCTTATCTACTGCGCTACCCGTGCAGTCTGTAGCAAGCTGCGAAGTGAGGTCATGCGATGCCCAGTTGTAGACAAATGAGGGTTCACTTCCAGTACGACAACTGCAGTTTGCAACTCTCCATTCCACTTGCTTTCTGTCTCATCTGACCACATTTTCAGAAGTCGACTAGATAGTCCTGAGACTCCACGGATCACAGTCAGAAAAAGAATTTATCTCAAGCAAATCGTACAATCTGCACACAAATAAGATACATCTCAGGGAGGGGGGGGGGAGTATGGATTTTTTTAAAAGATGAACTAATTAATTCTAATTAATTCACAATAATTCAGGCGGATTACGGTAGGTTACACGGTAGCTCAATGGGCAACGAAGGTGGGAATTTACGAAAAGTGCGCAGATCCACCGCTCAGAGTTGTCTAGAATTCACGAAAAGTGGGCAGGTTCAGGCCGAATTCCTATGGGTCGGAGCCTGTTGCCAGGAATTTTGATCAGCGGTGGGGGAGTAGGCCAGCAGTTCGAGATGGCAGCAGCAGCCTCGTCTGAGTTCGCCCGGTTAGAGATGATGGATGCCCTCTCACTTTCGCCTGCTCTCTCGCCTAGGGCAGACTTTGCTCTTTGATCTACGCGCCCGTTGGCTGTCATCGCTTTCCCAGAAGGCCTGACTGCCCTGCCCCAAATTTTAGACACTAACAACAACAAAACAACAATAACAAAACAAAATCAACTGACCAAACTGATTGCGCGAGCTCGCGTTGCTGAGTCGCTGCAGAGACGGATGTCGGGCTGGAAAAAAGCAAGAGTTAATTCGTGTGAGCGAGAAGTGAGTAGGCCAGGGCGGGAGTTGAAACATAAGTGAAGCGGCGGAAAACAAGGGTTGGGGGCGGAGTAGCGAAAATGGCGGGCTGGCTCTCGTGTGTTCGCGCTCTCCGATTGGCGTGCTCTCTCACGTACTCTGACCGAGTAGAGAGTACGGAGCTGTTTTGGTTTTGTTCTCTGGGCGCGAAAGTTGCAGGGAGAGGGAAGAGGGAAGAGGAGGCGGGCCTTTTCGCCTTCTTTTTGAGAATACAGTAATGCTACCGTACCCGCGGCAACAGATTTCAAAAGCTTCGTTTCCTGAGCGGGGATGCTAGAGAAAGCGACACGATTGGGCTCGACAGTTTACGTAGTAACGATAGGAGGCGGGAAAGAAAGAGGGGCGGTCAGAACAACGGACAAACGCAGCCAGATGTCGCAGCTAGTCGAGTTTTGTAAACGGGGCGCCTATCTTTGAGTGATGATGAACGAACACGGTCCATTCTCTCTGTTGGGAGGAGGACAGAAATAGCGAACCGTGTTCACTGATCAATCGCTAGAGTTAGCCACAAAGCTATTGCGTCTCTCTATCTAGAGGCAGACATCAAAGCCTAAACATGCGACAGGACTAAGAAGGAGCATGATGCGAAAGAGACGATTCTGTAGAGAATCAAGGGGGGGGGGGGGAATCTAGCCCGGTGATCTAATCGCCCGTTCCGGAGCAAGGGACGATTCTGTTTCGGAATTGATTGCGCAATTTCGGCGATTCGAAAGAAGCTGTTCCAGACAGGCTCGCTCAATCTTCGGAGCCAATCGAGCTGCCGGCATGAGCCATCAGCTCGCTTATCCATGCTGCCTCTCTCCCATTCCTATGCTTATTCGCTTTCCCTCATTAGTCGTTGTTTTGGGGATACTGAACCATTCTCGCTTACCGGAAGTCCGGCACGCTTCGAAATTTGAGTGTTCGCCTCTAACCGCCGTCTGGTTTTGGTCTGTCTCCCAGTCACATTCCTCTCAACGAATGCTACTTTCGCCCCTTTAGCTGCCCAAACAACGAGGAGCCCTCTTCCCACATTTACAAAGACCAGAAAACATACTGTTCTGTAGAAGTTATTTCATCTCTTCAATTTCCCAGCAATCGAAAACTGAGTGAGAGTCCGCGTGTAAAACAAACAATCTGACTTGATATTAGAGGTTAGAGGAATGATTAGAGAGGAGAATATCGAGCGAGGCGAATTGGAATGAAGAGAGAAAGGGGGAGGAGTAATGGAAGAAGAGACTCAGATGGTAAGAAGGAGGGAGATGAATGACCTTTCTCACTTGTTTAGAGGTGAGAAGAGACGAGTAAGGGTAATAAGATCCTAACAGCGACCAGACTCTCTCCTTCTGGGATGCTCTCTCACTCTATCTGACCAGCGAGAGAGTATGGGGAATGAAGAGAGACAGATCTCTTCCTCTCATTGACACCATCATTAGAGAGTCTGAATGGTGAAAGAAACAGAAGCAATTCGATGAGGGATTAGGAGAAGAGGGATCGGAATGAAGAGGAAAATGAGCAGGAGTAGCGATGAGAAGTGACTCAGAAGGAAAGAAGGAAGGAGAAGAAATGAATGAGCCCTTCTCTTTGTTTACAGGTGAAAAGAGAAGAGGAAAAGGCAAGACAGAAAAGTGTTAGGAAGGAGTGCTCTCCTCTATTTGCTCGCTATCTCACTCTATCTGACCAGCGAGTGAGAAAGGGGAATGGAGAGATTTCTTCTCCTCATTGGCACTAAGATTCCGTGCCAGAAAAAAAACCGTGCCAGTGGGACGCTCTGATTTAGAGGCAAATAACTTGTTTAGGAGGGGGGGGGGGGTATTCAATTCGATGTTAGACTCTCTCTTTCTTCCATGCTCTCTCACTCTTTCTGATCAGCGAGATAGTGGGTGGAATGGAGAGGTTCCCATTTTACACTTGGTTTAAAGAGTCGAAAATAGAGGTAGACTGAATTATCTAGAATAATGACTTTACAAAGAGGAGAGTGGTGTGGCCAACCATAATGGCCAACCATTTTTATCCATAATCTGACAATCTAGTAAATTTCTTTTGTATTTTTTACAATCTATAAAGGGAATTTATGAAGGAAGACTATTTCTTGACCTCGGATAGTCAAGGTTTGGGCCTGAGGCGAATGCGTTTTAGACTGGCAGGGGCAAGGGACACGATTTGTCTCCTTTTAGTGCAAAAGACATACTATATCCTAGTATAGGTGTGTGCAAGAAATGACATTGTGGTTAGTTAGGATGTTGCAGTGAGATGAGCAAGCTAAGCGTTCCACAAATGTATTGCTCTTACGATCATGAATGATAAATGGATAGTAATAAAACGCTTCTTAAAATGTTTTTTGTTGTTGTGTGGAGGCTCAATATGTAGATATGGCAACAAAGGGACTTTATCAGTCAAAAAACGATGAACACGAGTACTCTTGACGATAGCATGGAAGAGCAAGAGTTGTTCTAGAGTGTTGGACAACAGACGACAGGCATAAGGGAAAAGGACGAGGCAAAAAAGGAGCAAATGAACGACTTGTAATAATAACAATAGATTGATGCTATATACATTGAATTTGTATTCGGCTTCTTTTTGCTCAAGTTCGCTCGTTTCTCACCGTTTTCCTTGATGCGCTTGGCTCGGTTGTCATGCCGATCGCTATAGTAGACAGGCTTCTCGGCGAATCTCCATTTGTCCAGTTGCGGTGGACCGTGGCATGCTGAATAAGACCATATGATTTTTATTTAAAAATTAAATATATATATATATATATATATATATATATATATATATATATATATATATATATATATATATATATATATATATATATATATATATATTGCTTCTAATAAACGACCACATTATCCTAATATCTAATGAATGATACAAATGGGAAAATGTCTGACATTTGATCGAGAACGAGGAGGCTCGCATTTCCGGAATCGGAGGGAGGTTGAGCGCTGGTGTGGCTCCATCAACCTGCACCACGAGACCTCCGTTGAGCATCAGCGCCTCGAACAGCTCTTTGATGGGTTCGTGCTCCAGATCCCTCTGAAATTGTTATTAAATTATGTTGGCATTTAAAAAATAATTTTCCAATACATTATCGTCCAATACTTTACTCAACTACTAATCTATTACTTTTCATCTGTCTCCCAGTCACATTCCTCTCAACGAATGCTACTTTCGCCCCTTTAGCTGTCCGAGGAGCCCTCTTCCCACATTTGCAAAGACCAGAAAACATACTGGTCTGTAGAAGTTATTCCATCTCGTCAATTTCCCAGTCGAAAACTGAGTGAGAGTCCGCGTGTAGAACGAACAATCTGCATTGATATTAGAGGTTAGAGGAATGATTAGAGAGGGGAAATATCGAGAGAGAGGCGAATTGGAATGAAGAGAGAAGGGGAAGGAGTAATGGAAGAAGTGACTCAGATGGAAAGAAGGAGGGAGATGAATGACCCTTCTCACTTGTTTAGAGGTGAGAAGAGACGAGTAAGGGTAATAAGATCCTAACAGCGACCAGACTCTCTCCTTCTGGGAATCTCTCTCATTCTATCTGACCAGCGAGAGAGTATGGGGAATGAAGAGAGACAGATCTCTTCCTCTCATTGACACCATCATTAGAGAGTCTGAATGGTGAAAGAAACAGAAGCAATTCGATGAGGGATTAGGAGAAGAGGGATCGGAATGAAGAAATGAAGAGGAAAATGAGCAGGAGTAGCGATGAGAAGTGACTCAGATGGAAAGAAGGAAGGAGTAGAAATGAATGGCCCTTCTCTTTGTTTACAGGTGAAAAGAGAAGAGGAAAAGGCAAGACAGAAAAGTGTTAGGAAGGAGTGCTCTCTTCTTTTTGCTCGCTATCTCACTCTATCTGACCAGTGAGGGAGAAAGGGGAACGGAGAGATTTCTTCTCCTCATTGGCACTAAGATTGGTGACTGTGAACTAATGATGAGGGAAGATTCGAGACGTGAATAAGAGGAGAGAGGGATGTATCGGTCTGAATGAGTGAATGAAGAGGGTTGAGAAGAGGAGAGAGCAGGGGGAATGGGCGGAGTTATAGGTAGAGGAGCTGTAATGTTCTTAGTGACACGGAAAGGACCTGCTAAAGAGAAGCAAACCGTGCCAGTGGGACGCTCTGATTTAGAGGTAAATAACTTGTTTAGAGGTGAGGAAGGGGTATTCAATTTGATGTTACACTTTCCCCTTTTTCCATGCTCTCTCACTCTTTCTGATCAGCGAGATAGTGGGTGGAATGGAGAGATTCCCATTTTGCACTTGGTTTAAAGAGTCGAAAATAGAGGTAGACTGAATTATCTAGAATAATGACTTTACAAAGAGGAGAGTGGTGTGCACCATTCTGAATGAGTTAATGAAGAGAGAAGAGAGCAGGGAGAATGGGCGGAGCTGGGGAGAGATCAGTTAACTGGAAGACACTTGAAACGGAAAGGAACCGATAAAGAGACGGAAATCGTGCCAGAGGGTAGACTTCTTTGAGAATTATCAATGCGAATTTTACTTTCATGAGATCTCAACACTGTATTCTCTGCAAAAATGTAACTAATACACAATTTGGATGGATTCGAAAGTCAACATGGAATAAGAGTAATGTTCGAAGTTATGACAAAGAGGAATGAATGGGTCAGAAAATTGGGAGAGGATGAGAGATTATCAAGGACAATTCAACATTAGAAGAATATAAATCAGACTAAAGAAGTGTTTCATTGTCAGAATCAGGCTGAGGGAATTCTCTCCATTCATTGCTTACTTACTCGCTTCTACATGACCCATTCTGTGATATCTCACCTATTCCATTTCACTACCCTCATTGATGCTCATTTTCTCTCTTCTCTTCATCTGTTCCCTCTTCCCATCTATTCATTTGCCGTATCTTGTTCATATTTTCATCGAAAATGTGGTTTTCTTCGTTGTCTCTGAAAGATCAGACAAATACGCAATCAATTGGTAACCTGAGATATCCTACCGTACTCCTCACACCTCCCATCTTCCAATCGAGAAATTCGTAGCTCCGATTACTTCACAAGAGGACGGGAAACGAATGTCTGCTCTAGTCGCCCCGGGCTAGAAATCGACGCGATGGGATCATCACTGATTAATCAGTGAGGGTACTCATGAAGGGATAGCGAAATAGCCGCGACTGAGAAGTTCCAATTTCTTTTAGAAAGCTGCTTGACTGTAAGAGTTTTATTTGCTAGTAGACTTAAATTATACAAAATTAATTTTACCAATATGGAAATATTATATACAGTAAGGGATAATAATTTATTTTTAAATTTGACCAACTAAAAATGCTGACACAAGGCAGAGCTGACCTTTTGTATACCGTACCTTAGGCTGTGAAAGTCGCCATTGACACGGGCGGTTTTTGAGCCTCTTCGTCATTGCTGATCATTTAATCGCTTTGAGGCTTATTAGCTGTGTATTTGTTCTTTTATTTTGTCGACATGCCTTTGACATACATTTAGAAGACACTCGAGTCTAGGAGCGCTTTTGTACTGTGTTCAGGTTGTACATTTTTGAATATTTGCTTCCAGCTTGACATGGGTAAGATTATGAAGCCCGGGAAGGTCGTCCTCGTCCTCAGAGGAAAGTACGCCGGCCGCAAGGTAAGTGGATGTATCCAGGAGATATTTTTGTAAATTTAGTCATTGTCTTTTGAATGTAGCCCACGGAATGATCATGGGAGAATTTGACAGAATCTCGCCGTCCCGTAAGATGAAGGAGCGGCAGACAAGTCTTACGCCCATGCACTAGTCACTGGAATTGACAGGTACATACCCTCTTTTAGTTTAAATTTTTTTATTTATGTAAAAATAGTAGTGTTTAAATATTTTTTCTTCTCTCATGTGCATTATTTGTTATGGGAGACGGTTTATAACCTTTATGTGTTCTAGTTTGTTCTCATGACTCATTGTTGTGAAAATTGTTGTGCTATTCGAATATTCAGGTACCCTCGCAAGGTATGCAATCCTCGGACATGGAGCTATTGTCAAGCCTGAACCTGAAGGATTTGTAGACCAGGTACATGTTTAGGAATAAATGGGTATTCATGTTTCCATACAGGTGATGGGCATGGCATCGATATTTCCATCCCCTCGAATGTGTCTGTTCTGGCTCGGTCCCAACCCCGCATTGATGTTGTACTCTCCCGAGTTGATTGAGAAGATAGTAACGAGGAGGATCATCTAAACAAGGGTTTCGCATACGATCAACTTCATCCCTGGATGGGACTCTCTCTTCTTGCAAGGTCTGTTAGACCACTCCGTTCCGAATCCAATATATCTAGAGGAAGGGTTTTACCGTATTTTTAGTGATAAGAAGGAGTGGCGCCCTCGTCGAAAGATCCTTACTCCTACTTTCCACTGCTCATGCACTAGTCTCTGGAATAGACAGGTACATATCCTGTTTAGTTTAAATATATATATATATATTTGTCACTCAACAGTATCTCTCCCCCTCCCGCTCTTGTCTCCTCTTATGCAAGTTCCTATCTAGTCGTCAATCCGCATCCATTTCAGAACCACTGCTTCCTAGAAGCATGATGCTCCAAAATCGAAACGCCCTCTCCACTACAACTAATCTGCCTCAGGAGGCGACGGGGCCGATCAAGCAAAACTCAACTCACTACCGTAAGTTACCCGGCCCTTTGGGTCAACCAGACGAGAGACTTGTCCTCTTGAAATTGTGATTGATATTCAGAAGCTCTCGAGTCGTCTCGTTATCGACTCGGTGCGCAAGGGACTTGGAATAAGGAAGAGTGATAAGTGAGTGGATAGAGGAGACATGTATGCACTTGAGAGGACAACGATTTTGCTTCTAAAAGGAGGATCATTCTTGTTTTCTAAAGTGGATCCGGAGTCGAGTCTTTCTCTTGCGTGACTAATGGTAATGTGTTGAGATTGGCTCCCCTTGCGAAGGCGGAAGTATTGGAGGATGTCGTGGTGGAGGAAGATCCCTGTCCCCAGTACTAGACCAAAGTGAGGGCGGTAATTGTAGTTTTATGCTCTATGGGAAAACTGCGATTTATATATTTTCTCCCTCTCATCCTATTTGCATCAGTATAAACTTTATTTAACTGATTAATTATTCGTTTAGGCACTCGTCGTCAAACCTCGAGTAGGAAACTAGGAGTGTTCTCTTGATTCCATTTCACTGTCAACCTGATTTGTCGACCATCAATTTTGATTCTCTTTGCAGATATCCTCGCAAGGTCATCAAGTCGTTGGGAAAGAAGGTGCAGACCGAGAGGAACAAGCTGAAGCCGTTTGTAAAGGTCGGTTATTAAATATGTCAAACCATTCCTTTGCTCTGTCTCTTTCGTCCTTTTCTGTTCCTAAATTACTTCTTTCCTTCTAATCTTCTCCTTTCCCGTTATCTTTCCAGTGATGGACTACCTCCCCAATGTTGGCCTGTACCCGCGAAAACGGGAAACATTTTTGTAGAACCGAACCCGCGACAAGTGAGAATACCAGAGTGAATGCAAGCAGTTGAACCCGCGCAAATCCTAACGTTGGGGAAGGTCACTCATCACTGATTCTTTCTCTTTCACAATTAATGATCACTCCCATCTGACAGTCTGCTTCTATAACCAATCTAATCGTCAGGTGGTCGCCTACTCTCATCTCCTTCCCACCCGCTACTCGGTCGACGTTTCTTTCGACAAGACGTCGGTTAACAAGGAGGCCCTGAAGGAGCCAAAGAAGAAGAGAAGAGCCCTTCACGAGGCGAAGGCTCGTCTGGAAGAGAAGCACAAGGCTGGCAAGAACAAGTG
>LS578312.1:0-14884 GCA_900490775.1 Pristionchus maxplancki | reverse complement strand
TTGTTGTTGCTTCAGAACACTTCTATCGGGACAAATGCAATGGATGTATCAATTACTGAGCGACGCGAGGGAGTGATCGTTTAGTGGGTGATTCTTCTGGTCAATAGGGCAAGTTGACTGTTTTCTCGATTCAGTTTGGTGTTGATAGCGATTAGTGTGATATCTAGTCAACTAACGTAGCATAACATCATCCGAATGGAGTGCGTGATGAATCTAGATAGGCATGTATAGAAGGGATAGTTCTGAGAGCACACTCTCTCGCTTGATAGGAGAAGGGAGATCCTCGATGTTGTTGTTCTTGGAGGAATCGATGGTAGGGGGATTCCACAGTTTCCAGATTGACATGGCGGTGAACTGTAGTCGTCCTGTTATCGATTTATGCCTTCTTATTAATCTATTTTTCTCCTGTCAGTAAATATAGAAGGTAGAGGCGGTGAGGGAGCAACGACAGTGTTTCTCATGATCTCTCTTGCTCCGTCTGCGAGGCAGAATAGTGAGGTAGATCAAGGAGGATCAATCGATATTTTCTGATCTAGGCCAGTACCGTTTAGTACAGGTTGAAACAATAGATAAAGAGAGTAATAGATATTCTTTATCATCTATCAATTCTATTCTTGATCACCGATAAACAGACAACAATCAGCTCTACGAGCAACAGAGAAACTATGAAATGACAGAAGAGGCTAAATGAAAGAATCGGGGATCTTAATGAAACTCTGACCCGCCTAGCTATACCTCAATCGCAGGTGAACCGATCTTATCCGTCTCTTCCGCATCGTTTTCCTCGCCTGAGCGTTTGATTGGAAGGTTCTCCTCCTGAACACGTCAAGTAGCTGTCTTAATGTCTGGAAGGTGACCTGATACGTACCTTCTCGTCGACTATCATGGCCTTTGGGTCCTTCGGCGTTAGCTCTTCAACGTCCTCGTTCATCGCTTCATCAACGGGCTCTTCCACAACGGTATTGACCTGCAAGTTGCAAGATTCAATTTGAAAATCATGCAGTTCCTAGTCAATTCAGTTGCGGCCAAAGCGTCGGTCTAGCTAACCATCCAATAATACGGCGACCTTACCTTCTTCTCATTCTTCTTCTCCTTCTTCTGTGTACCTTTTCCAGCCTTTGGACCGTTCAAATCCTTCTTCTGCTGCCCTACTCCTCCCCTTCCCTTCCTTCCAGGTGTTGCCACTGCTCTCGTAGACTCCGTGACGGATGAGGCGTCTTGAGCATCAGTGCTCAACATTTCGTCCATTGGCTCGTCCACAGTGTCCTGGAACAGTGCAAAACGAACTAAAAATCTGCGATTTGGCGTTCTGCGAAACGAACTCAAAATACGCAAGCAGGCCAAAGCAGTAATCGCGCATGCAAACTTGTACCTCAATTGCAGGTGCACCAATCTCATCGATTTTATCCGAAGCGTCATTTTTCGTGACTTGCTCGATCCGAAGGGGAAGGTTCGTCTTCTGAACACGCCGAATAACCCTCTCAAAGGCTGGAAGATGACCCCTTACGTACCTTCTTGTCCTCTGTCATAAAGTCCCTCCGTTACTTCTTTCGGGCCCGCATCCATTGGCTCTTCCACACCACGAGTATCGTCCTGGAAGTTGGAAGTCAAAATCGGCGGTGTTCGGCCGAAACGAACTCGAAATCTCAGATTTGTGTGCCTAGCCGGCTGGCTCACCTTGGGTGCCTTCTGAGTCGACGGAGTCGGAGTTGTCTTAGCCATCTGAAATGGAAGAAATTAAATGAAAGAATTTAATAAAATTAAAGCAGTCAAGAGAGCACACCAATTCACGAAGACGAATGAGTAAGACGAATGAGACGAATGGGTAAGGTTTAGGTGGCGTCTAACTTTAATAACAGACTTCCAATCTCGCGTACCCTCTGGCATAGCTCTCTTTCGTTACTAATTTGAACTCGAAATCTAAGATTTTCTGTTCGGCCGAGCACGCCCGCGAAAGTGTGAAACGAAATCATTTGTTATTTGCTGCGTTATCGACTGAAACGATCGATTATGCATCGAATCGGGCGCCAGTGAAGCGCTCATACCCTCTGGCGTCGCTCGGCAGCTGCTGAACTTTTGATTCGCAAAATTTCGTGAAATTGGCGCATCAGCAGGCGATCCTTGCCGTCCGAAGGCGCTCAACGTCGCCGCAGCTCCACACCACGACGAATGCGCTCATTTTGAGCTATTTCCCAGCAAAATAAGATTTGGTGTTCGACCGAGTGATTTTTTGTTCGACACAGCGTGCACAGCGTGTCAGAGCGGATCGCCTCCTTTGTTCGCCGCGGCGGACGTATTCTAATGTGGGGAGGGAGAGGACGAATCATTTCACGCCATTTGTGCGGGTTTTGCGGCGCGATTTCGCGGGGTTTGCGGCACAAAAATAAACGCTACTGGAAAACAAAGATGAAATTGGAAAATCGAAAACCTGAGAATTGTCAGAAAAGAGATTGCCTATCCATTCGTATAATTCATGTCGTCTAAATATTCCTCCTGGTCGCGAAAATAGAGAAGACAAGTGAAAAACGGCGTTTTTCGTCAATTTTCGGAGGGCTTTACTTCATTTATTGAGCTACTGAATTTTTATTAAAAATCGGCTTCCTGAGAAAGCTAAAGCGTTTCCTAAGAATTCAAACAATAATAATGGTGTGATGCTTTCCGTTGACCGCTCTTGAGAAAGTAGACGCCAAATACCGGAAAAGGTTCCTTTTTCTCATTTTCACTAAATACAGTTGTGTTTCACGGAATCAAGAAGAGTGGTCAGCGAACTTGTGAGTAAATTTGTGGATTTCGAATGTGTTTCTCGAAATACCAAAAGGAAATATGAAGTGGACATTTCGAATTTTTAGGGGTTATGAATTTCCCCTTATTTTGACCGCTCTAATCACTCGAAATGAGTGAGAATGAATGGGATGGAAAAGAGAGGTACGAATTGCCGTCCGCCACGCAAATGAGGTTTTCGATCCGCTCTGGCACGCTGTGTTCGATGAACACAAAATCAATGAGATTTATTACATAACAATTCAATAATGTCCTCACCTCATCATCACTCTTTGCCTCTCCCTTGTTCTTCATCACTTTTCATCTGTCTCCCAGTCACATTCCTCTCAATTAGAGTGTCGAAAATGACTGCTCGCGCGAATGTGACAAGTCGAGAATGATTCCTAAATGAAACGTCGAATGAAATGAGTGTTCGCTGACTCTCAAAATGACAAGTCGACGCGCCGTTTCACCACTCCACACCTCCCAAAAAGTGCAGAATGAGACGAAGGTTCATGTATTTTCGTAAACGGCACGCCGTCATCTCTCATTCGTGACTAGTCGATTGCAAAACGACTGGCCGTTGGCGACGCGTCGTTTAGAAATGAAAACGGCGCGTCGATCATTTTCGACAATCTATTCTCAATGACTGGTACTTTGGCCCCTTTAGCTGCCCAAACAACGAGGAGCCATCTTCCCATATTTACAAAGACCAGAAAACATACTATTCAGTAGAAGTTATTCCATCTCGTCAATTTCCCAGTAGAAAACTGAGTGAGAGTCCGCATGTAGAACGAACAATCTGCATTGATATTAGAGGTTAGAGGAATGATTAGAGAGGGGAATATCGAGAGAGGCGAATTGGAATGAAGAAAGAAAGGGGAAGGGGTAATGGAAGAAGTGACTCAGATGGAAAGAAGGAGGGAGATGAATGACCCTACTCTCTTGTTTAGAGGTGAGAAGAGACGAGTAAGGGTAATATGATCCTAACAGTGACCAGACTCTCTCCTTCTGGGAATCTCTCTCTCGCTCTATCTGACCAGTGAGAGAGTATGGGGAATAGAGAGAGGCAGATCTCTTCTTCTCATTGACACCATCATTAGAGAGTCTGAATGGTGAAAGAAAGGGAAGCAATTCGATGAGGGATTAGGAGAAGAGGGATCGGAATGAAGAAATGAAGAGGAAAATGAGCAGGAGTAGCGATGAGAAGTGACTCAGATGGAAAGAAGGAAGGAGTAGAAATGAATGGCCCTTCTCTTTGTTTACAGGTGAAAAGAGAAGAGGAAAAGGCGAGACAGAAAAGTGTTAGGAAGGAGTACTCTCTTCTTTTTGCTCGCTATCTCACTCTATCTGACCAGTGAGGGAGAATGGGGAATGGAGAGATTTCTTCTCCTCATTGGCACTAAGATTGGTGACTGTGAACTAATGATGAGGGAAAAATTCGAGACGCGAATAAGAGGAGAGAGGGATGTATCGGTCTGAATGAGCGAATGAAGAGGGTTGAGAAGAGGAGAGAGCAGGGGGAATGGGCGGAGTTATAGGTAGAGGAGCTGTAACGTTCTTAGTGACACGGAAAGGACCTGCTAAAGAGAAGCAAACCATGCCAGTGGGATGCTCTGATTTAGAGGCAAATAACTTGTTTAGAGGTGAGGAAGAGGTATTCAATTCGATGTTAGACTCTCCTTTTTCCATGCTCTCTCACTCTTTCTGATCAGCGAGATAGTGGATGGAATGGAGAGATTCCCATTTTGCACTTGGTTTAAAGAGTCGAAAATAGAGGTAGACTGAATTATCTAGAATAATGACTTTACAAAGAGGAGAGTGGTGTGTACCATTCTGAATGAGTTAATGAAGGAGGTAGAAGAGAGAAGAGAGTTGAAACGGAAAGGAACCGATAAAGAGACGGAAACCGTGCCAGAAGGTAGACTTCTTTGAAAATTATCAATGCGAATTTTACTACTGAGCACTGAGCTATCCCACCATGTAAGATAAGACATCCTACCGTATTCCCCACACCTCCCATCTCCTCTGGTTTCGATTCCTCCAAGATCACGGGAAGAATAGAGATAAAAAAGAAGTGCAGAATTGCTGTAAGGAAATAATAGTGCTGACTTGCAAAAAATCAGACACCTTCGGTGTCGTACCGTCTAGCATGTCGAAACATTCGACAGCCGGTTACGTTTATAGTTCTCCCTTGTCGCTCTGGACGCGGGTTCTTGATTCTGCGGGTTTAACGCACCTGCGGCGTGGTTCTTTGGCGGGCGGGGCAATCGGTCGACCAGCAACCTCCGGTGGGCATCGAACCTGCGTGCGCTGGGTGCCAGACCAACGACTTACCGCCTGCGCCACCGACGCCCCTGCGAGAGAAGCGCTGGAAGCGATAGACTAGGGCATGGGAGGAGAGGACGGGAAAAGATGCCTGCTCTTGTCGCCTCGGGCTAGAAAACAACGCGATGGGATCATCACTGATTAATCAGTGAAGGGATTTGTGAAGGCATGGGGAAATAATAGCGACTGAGAAGTTTTAATTTCTTTTAGAAAGGTGCTTGATTGTAGGAGTTCAATTTCCTATTAAACTGATACAATACAAAATTAATTTTAAAAATATGGAAATATTTTATTAATATTAAGGGATAATAATTAATTATAATTTATTTTTAAAATTGACCAAATAAAAATGCTGTCACAATGCAGACTTGACCTTTTGTATACCGTATCTTAGGCTATGAAAGTCAAAGTTCGCTTTTTTGCAAATATATATTGGTTTTGGAAGCCTGCCAATATTCTCTATTACACTTTTGTCACGTTTTGATTCCTGTTAGTTCCCTTGATGTTCATCAAGTCACAATTTTTACTCCTCCTTTCCCTGAAGATTTCTTCGAGCTTCAGCTCAACGTTCGCAAGTTGGAGGATGTGTTCCAGGTGTTTACATTATAACTTTCAATGAACACTCATTCAGGTAACATTCACATGTATCAGGTTATGGATATTTTTTTCAGTACGTTTGTTCTTCGGCACGAGAGGCTGAGATGCGTACGGAACGCGATCAGCTCGGTATGTTTTTAATTTTCTTTATTAAAAAAAGCTCTCTATTATTTTCGAACTTCAGATCCAAAGCATGGCATTGTTGATGAATCGAAGAGGGAACTGGGCAGCGAACTGGAAAAGAAGTGAGGACCGTAGAGTTGAAACAGAGATTTCGTGGTCCAAGGCGCACACAAGGTATGATCGTGAGGTTGTTGGTTCGAATTCCTAACTTTTTTGCCATGCTTTGCCTATTTTTGCTGAACTCCTAAAATCTTGCCAACGCGCAGCAAAATGAATGGCTATTGTAAATGGCGGGATTGGAAATAACAACCTCATGATCATACCTTGTGTGCGCCTTAGGCTTCTGGACCACGACCCCAAACCTTGTTTTTGGAGTGTCTTTTTGACTCTGGAGGAGCGATGTAATGATGCGGGTGCTAATTTTCTGTCTCAGATTTGCCGAATTCGCGAAGCGATTGGAAGAGACGAAGAGTAGCGCAGAGAAGGCATACAACGAGAAGATGTGCGTTTATACAGGGGCGCAAAAGCGTGATCGATATGACACATTCCGCTTATATCAATAATGTTACATTGATGAATAATGATGTTTGGATATTTATTACAATTCAAGAATCTTCAATAATTTGAGTATTCATGCCTTTCGAAATCTATCGTGTTCATGTTCGATTAAATAGTAACAATATGAATTCCAGTGCGCCTCTACTCGAAATCGATTCCCTCAAGGTGGATCTGGCTATAATGCAGAGGAAGGAGGATGAAGTGGTGAAGAAGAATTCTACGCTTAGAGGAAAATTGGATGAAGCTAGATTTAATGCCGATCTAAACATCAAGAAACGGTTTGTTTATCGTACATCCTTTCCCCGACATCATTTTGTTCTGTTGAATGTGCCATAACTAGCGACCTACGGTTGCTACGTTGTTCGCCGGATGGCTTGCAACGGTTAAAAGGCACTCGCTTGCGTTGTGTATTGGCATCTTCCCTTGTGAAAGGCTCGTGAGGCCGAGAGCGATCCGAAAAAGTTGCGATTCCGCCACTTCTTGGCTACATCGCAACTTTTTCGGATCGCTCTCGGCCTCACGAGCCTTTCACAAGCGCATCGCAGGCTTCGCGTGTTTTGATGCGCTTTCCACATGTGATTTCGACTTCCCTTTGCTTTTTACTCCCTTGAAATAGGTTCGTGAGTCCTCGAGCAATCCTTTCACAAACGCTTTGAAGGTTAGGCTGTCAAACGCTGCGGATGCGCATTGGCATCTTCTCTTTTAAAAGGCTCGTGAGGCCTCGAGCGATCCGAAAAAAATGCGATTCCGCCACTTCTTGGCTACATCGCAACTTTTTCGCTCTCGGCCTCACGAGCCTTTCACAAGCGCATCGCAGGCTTCGCGTGTTCTGGCGTGCGCTCCCATGCAAAAAATGTTTGGAAAATGAGTGAGAAAACGCAAAAAACCGCAAAAAATGAATTTCGTCATATTGCGGAGTGATGATGAAATTCATGTAAAGTATGAAAATTTTTGATCACGTGGAGTTGTTTGGTAACTCACACGGCCAAAAAAAGCGAAAAACGGATTATTGCATATGGATGACGCAAGATGACGTAATGATGACGAAATATTTTTTTTGGATAATTTGAAAGGGCTAGTCGAGAGGGTTCGAATGATTCCGGTTCTGGGTCTGTGCGATCATTTTTAGGCGAGTTATGGGCAAAAAACGAAAAGCGTGACGGACGTTACATACACACATACACACATACAGACAGACAGACGTGCTGATATGTAACTTCTCTAGCAATGGCTGGGCGACCAAAATATATGATCTAATTTTTTTAGCGAGCTCAAACTGGTGATTTCTGCACTCAAAGCTCAATTGGATGAAGCGAGGAGAAATACCGAGGATGTCAACATCAGAGAACGGTTATTATCTTATGAAGCTAGATGATTTCGTACTGTTACTTTAAATTAACACCATTATATGTTCGTGAAGTTTCCAAGTAATATGAAGTTCATTAGTTAATTATTTTGAGAGATCTCGAACAGGAGAATAGCGCGCTGAAGGGCCAGTTGGATGAAGCTAGCAGAAATGCCGAGGAATCGAACAACAGAGAACAGTTAGCGTTATCCTATATCCGGCGTCATTGTAACAAAAGAATGTGTTATAAATTATGTAAAGTTATATTTTTCAGTGATGTCAATCTCGAGATTGTCTCGCTCAAGGCCCAATTGGATGAAGCGAGAAGAGACAGCGAGTACTCGAACAGCAGAGAAATGTTAGTGGTTATGGCATATATGCAGTAGTTAACGATATACAAGCAACATTGCTTCGGATGTTGGGTCATAACAATACAAGCAATTTCTGCGTGAAATGATCAAGTAAAATTTTGTTAAATATGAATTTTTTCCAGTGAGGCTGATCAGGAGAATGTTGTACTGAAGGGACAATTGTATGACGCAAGAAATGAAGAGGACAATAGAAAGCTGTAAGTCGTTGGAACAGATGGCATATACTTAGATAGTCGTGGATGAGATATTACATCATACATTGGCATCATTGTTGGTAGCAGCAAACCCATCCAGTTCTTTCGAGTTCAACCGATCCGATATAATGAATTCATAGTAACACTAGGCGTGATGTACTTAATTTGGCGTTTTTTCACTTAAAAAAACCCGCCCGATATGCGTACAATTCCTGTCCGTGTATGTTTTCCATTATATAATGCACCCGTAAAGAAATAACCAGATTTCGTTAATGAATGATGTTGAGGTATTGGAGTACATGTTTTAGTGAGCTCGAACAGGAGTATGCCATGCTAAAGAATCTGGATCAAGCACGAAGATTTGGAGAGGATTCAACCACCAGAAAACGGTTAGTCGATGGGGCAGAGGAAGGCGGAGGATGATATTTCATTTCATTTTATTTAAAAAAGAAAAAAGGAAAAAAGATTTTTTTTTTTATTGGAATACATTTTTCAGTGAGTTCGAACACGAGAATACCACGCTCAGGGGCCAATTGGATGAAGCAAGAAGATATAGAGAGGAGTCTAACTCTATAGATCGGTTAGTCTTTGTGTAAAATCAAATCGTTAGGTGAATTCCTTTCTGAGTGACGTGACCAAGTGATATGAAGTATTTGCGTTTTTTAGTGAGCTCGAACAGGAGAATACGGCGCTCAAGGGTCAATTGGATGAAGCAAGAAGATATAAAGAAGATTCAACCTACAGGCAACTGTTCGTCGTTTTGCCAAATGAAATTGTTGCAAGGATTCTTTCCGGCAATCTTCCTCAACGGGATAACCATATTTTTGCTTGAAATGTTCTATTGAGATGAAATATCAGACTAATTTCTAGTGAGCTCGAAGAGGAGAATGTCGCGCTCAAAGGGCAGTTGGATAAAGCAAGAAGGCACGGAGAGGACTCAAACTCCAGAGAGCGGTTAGTCTTTAAATCGGGCTGGTCATTTCGCTGTGAACAGTGATGAGCGCGAGCTCGGATATAGGAGGGTACCCCCGATTTTTGTCTGCGAATTCCTCGGCGTATGCGCTCAAACCCACAAATGTCAAAAATTTGAGCCCCCGATTTTCGTCCAGAATGTTTCTCATCACTGGCTGTAAACCAGGTGTGGCTGTAGAGATGTCGCTAATTTCGACAGGCTACTTGGTTTGCAATTCAATGCATTTCGTAATGCAACTCAAAGTGGCTGATCTGTTGATTCATAAATGTTCAGTGGACTTTCTCTCGAGAACTACACGCTGAAGGGACAATTGGAGGAAGCGAGAAGAGAAGCAGAGAGTGCGAAGGGACAATTGGAGGAAGCGAGAAGAGAAGCAGAGAGTGCGAAGAGCATCGCTGTGTTTGTTCCATCAATCCATTTTCTGTAGATTCCATTCATTTAATACAATGCTCGAATAATATTTTCAGGGAGCTGACAGATCAGGTAGAAAAATTCAAACAGGAATTGGATGATGGGAGAAGAAATATGCATGTTGCTACTAATGAACAAGGGTTAGTTATTGCTTGCGTGAAATACCAGAGCGTTATGCTATTGAATAGCGCCATTAATTTCGTTTATTTTTATAGAATGCTTTATTTTATTTTTTATACTCAAATGAATAGTCGATTTGAGAGAGCCAATGCGGGGAGAGATCTCATACAGGGAGGAATTGGAAGAAATGAGAAGAAAGGCTGCGAACCAGCAACTTGAGGAGAGGTTTCCAGAGTTTCCCATTAGTAGAATATATATAATGACGAGATATCATCTCTTGTAACTAATCTCGAGATTATATTTCAATAATAAATTAAATTTAGAGTCAACTTCCTCACGCTTCAACTGGACAACGCGCAAGTGTGCATCAACCAAGATCGTGCGAGGTGAGAAGCAACGGGTGTGCATAAATTTCCCGAGCTCTCAATGCTCCCTCATCGGTTATAAGGAGCGAGAGAGCATTAGAAAATGAGAGATCGGAAGATTTTGCGCACCCATGGTGAGGAGTGTTATTGTTCCTCCCGTGCAACTCGAAATCCGCATGAATTTTAAGTCTGAAAACGGTACATTCTCTATCAGAATCGACCACCTTGTGCATCGCCTCGCACAGTACGAGCCACCACAGCCGCCACACAGGATTCAGAATCAACGGGCAGCGGGTGGTGGTTGGTATTATTACTGAGAAGAACCAGTTTGAAGAAGATAACATTATTGTTTAGAATAGAATTCACACCCATTGTTTTCGACGATCTTTTAGTTTCACTGTTATTGCCTTCAATTTTGATGATTTTCTCATAATTAATTGAATTTTGATCCTTTGAATAAATTTACAAGGCAAGCACCGCATCTGTACTCGAAATGATCAGGTTTTGAAAGCCTGTCAATATTTTCTCTTTCACACTTTTGTCACGTTTTGATTCCTGTTAGTTCCCTTGATGTTCATCTAGTCACAATTCCTACTCCTCCTTTCCCGGAAGTTTTCTTCGAGCTTCAGCATAAACGCTTTTCCTTCCGGTTCCAAATGCGTTGGCTAACGCTTCGATATCTCTGCTACGTGCATGTTCTTCATTCTGTTATAGTAAGTAGTTTCAGCTAAACATGGGTAAGATTATGCCGCCCGGGAAGGTCGTCCTCGTCCTCAGAGGAAAGTACGCTGGCCGCAAGGTACGCAGATTGATCCACTATGCGATGATGTTCTGTATATTTCGTTATTGCGTATTGATTGCGCTCATTGTGTGCAGCCGAAAGCGGGGGATAGACGAAGGGCAGTTGCTTAATCTTGACCATTCAGTGTATTATGCCTTCGAGCATTGGTTTGACCTTACTTTCTCGTCCCAAAATATTGGCTGCCCAAAAACAAATCAACGGACGCACTTTATAAATAAATAACAAACTATAATTAATTAATCGTCTAGGCTCTCGTCGTCAAACCGTACGACGACGGATCTCCCGATCGGTCGTACGCCCACTCTCTCGTTACTGGAATCAACAGGTACAGCTCGTTGTTTTTCTCAAGTACGGCAAGAGATCTTCCCATTTTGCGATGTTCTTCAAATTGCGCTCAGACTTGAAGCAAATAAAATAGATTTTGTAGAGCAGCTTTCTCACTCTCCCCTTCGTCTTTTCCAGTCGACTGTCACCAAAACTTTCAACCACTGTATCGTCTCGATAAATAACACCGTTCAGGTATCCTCGCAAGGTCACCAAGTCGATGGGAAAGAAGAAGCAGGCCGCGAGGAATCAGATCAAGCCTTTTCTCAAGGTCGGTTCAATATTTGCGATCTAGATATATAAATTCACACTTTTTTTCAGGTGGTTTCACACACTCATCTCAAGCCTAGTCCGGAGAACATCGTCGTCGATTTCGACTTGAATTTGGTCAACAAGGAGGCCCTGAAGGAACCTAAGGATAAGAAAAGAGCGCTTGAAGAAGTGAAGACTCGATTGGAGGAGATGCACAAGATCGGCAAGAACAAGTCGTTGTTCACCAGTGGTCAGTTTGAAAAACAAAATTAAAATTAAATATATTTATATATTGCTAAATATATTTATTTATTGCTAGGAGAAAGAGAGTACGACTTATGTACATGGCTTTTGCTCAATTGGGTAATATATCGGATATTAATCCTTCTAATCATTCAATATATTTCAATCACCAATGGAATTTGCGATAATGCGATCGCTAATCTTGTGCTATCAATTTTTTTTTGTCAGCCGATGCGGATGACGGAAGAGCCGAAGGCAAGGGCGGGAGAGGCAGAGGAGGAAAGTGTGGTAGGTTCTACTCTTATGCGATTGATGAGGTGATAGACAGGCTCGTTTGTGGTAGATAGGTTATCTATCCCATTCTGCTCACTGTTTCAACCGAAAGTAATGTCAGATTTCTTCAGGGGGACGTGGCGGACGGCGCGGCAGGGGAAGAGGCGGAGCAGAAAGAGGAATTGATGGTGAGTGCTACTCATTTGGCCATCAAGTGAGTGTAGGGCTATTTTGCAGCTGTTGATCAAAGATATCAGGCTGATTACTGTTTCAAAACGTCAGACTTCTTGAGGTGGTCGCGACGGATTCCGTGGTGGGCGTGGAGGCGGCTTCGATGGTGAGTCGTCCGATCCTTGTTTTTAATCAATGCTGATGTTCGCAGGCACGCGCGTTGGCGGAAGAGGCGGAGGCAGAGGAGGTCAGGGGTGAGATATTTATTTATCCTTGCATCGAGTCATGATCGAAAGTCACTGTTGTAGTAGGATATGTTCTATATTATTGGGTTACTGTGTCACACAAAAAGAATATCTGAA
Source organism: Pristionchus maxplancki (assembly GCA_900490775.1). NCBI lineage: Eukaryota > Metazoa > Nematoda > Chromadorea > Rhabditida > Neodiplogasteridae > Pristionchus > Pristionchus maxplancki. The sequence continues at coordinate 2,312 of LS578312.1, read as the reverse complement.
AGAAAGAAATGCCAAGAGAATACCTCAAAAGAGTGTCAAATGTGTCCATCCTAGAGTACTGTAGTTGATCATGTTCGGTTACGGTAGTTTCTCGGAGATCAATGTTTATGTGACGTGTAACCTAGGCAGGCACTGTGAGAAGTTTTTGAAAAGGATAGGAAGACGAGTTTATTGTTTTGAATAAATTGATAATTCCTCGAATCGATAATCCTCCTCACATGTCAGGCGAGCTGGTGTGTCTGCTGCGTACGGACAAGGCGCACGCAGTCAATCGAATTCCGACCAAGGAAGACTACGAGTTGGATGAACTACTCAATGATCGTTGATCTTCGAACACCCCTTCTTTGAATCTTGCCCAGTTTCCAATCGATGTGACCTCTGTGATTTCCCATTGCACGAGATGTTTTCCCGTATTGTTGCTAAGTAATTGGATTTTCCTCACTATTTCACATATTTCTCCTCTTGTTTCGCATACATTATATCTTTTGTACATGAGATTAGAAAGTTAATAAAGGAATGCATTTATATTTTTGAATTGGTTTTGAGGGCTCCAGGTTGTTTTATCCTGTTCTTACTTTTTGTGATCACCATTCAATGAGAAGCTTGTAGAGCTAAGATTGTTGGATCAATGTAAATCTCCTGCTCTTATCTTAAAAATAGGATCAGTTTTTTTTCAAAACTCGGGTCTACCACTCGAAGTTGGAGGCTCAACTGCAATCTGGGAATATGGGACTGCTCCAGCTGAGAACCAACTTCAAGGCACCCGCAGCCAGTATGTTTCACTTTCGAATTAGTTGGTTGTTGCTTTGAGTTTGTCAATATGTATTGCCTTTTTGGTTTAAAAATCTATTTGAAATCATCGAATATTAAATTCATTCCTTGACAAGATGTAGCTGAAATATCACGACCATCGATATATCGCCCAAACTAATTTTTGGCGGACACGTATAACTATAATATATTAAAAATATTATTATTACTTTTTAAAAAACTTAATTTTTCATCTCAGGAATCAACGATAAAGACATAATCGACGAGGCTCTCATGTACTTCAAGCCCAATATCTTATTCAGGGAATTCGAGATCAAGGTTGGCACAACGGTTTGCATTTATGCTGTTGAAAAAAAGCGCTGAATGGAAGAAAATTATTTCGCATGATTAATAATTAAATACAGAGAGTATAAATATTTTGCAGAGTCCTGCTGATCGCACTCTGATCTATCTCTCTTTCTACATCACTGAGTGCCTCAGAAAGCTCCAAAGGGCAAGTTATTTCCTCTTTGTTAGACTGTCGGTCGAGTCAATTGGTAGGTTGCTCATGTGTTGTTAACTTTGAACGTACTGTTACTATGACACAGCAAGTCAGAGAGGGGAAAAAACCTCATTTGCGTGGCGGCGCTCCGCCGAGTCATTCCGCGCCGAGCGAGAGAGAAAAGCGGTGTGAAATGAGGGTTTTGGCAAGGTTTTTCGATGTTTTGTGCATGTAGCTACTGAATGAGATCGAAATTTGAAATTCGGCCGCGGATCATTTGTGCGCAAAGGGTTTACCCATCGATCTGCACTGGTTGCAAGTCCCTATCTCTACTCTCCGAGGATGAGATAGCTCGAGAGTAGGCAAAACTGCAGTATTTTGCTCTTTTTGGTCATTTTTTGAAGCATTTGGCTATCTAGCTACTGAATGAGATCGAAATTTAAAATTCGGCCGCGGATCATTTGTGGGCAAAGGATTTGGCCAAGGATCTGCACCGGTTTCATATTTTTAGCTCAACTCTCCGAGGAGGAGTTAGCTTTGCAGTTGGCGCAACCGCTATTTTACGGCAAATTTAAATGATTTCGGATATGTTCCGCAAATGATTGAAACATTTTTCTATTTGAGGTGTCTGTCAGTGGATCGAAATATGTTTCACTTGACTTGGGTGATATGAGAGAGTGTGCAATTCGAAGAGACACCGACCACCCGAATGAAAAATGAGACGGAGAATGATAGAAATACGGACCATTCTCTACCAACCGACTAGGTGACTCGAGAACCGTCACAGTGAGAGGGTGGATTAGAGATGAAAATGTCTCCGCCACGCAAATGAACCTTTTTCCCCCGTCTGACTTGCTGTGTACACTGGTGGGCTTGAAAAGGTGCCATTTTTGATTTGCGTGTGCCCGGAATCGAATTTGCGGCTGCCCACCCATAGGGGTAAAAAATTTTTTGCTCGCTTCGCTCGCTACAGTTTCCACGTACCCCATTTACTACGCGACTACCCTTAAACATCACTTATTCTTAAATTAAGACGATTTAATAAAGCATCTACTAATTG
>LS574667.1:174823-186612 GCA_900490775.1 Pristionchus maxplancki | reverse complement strand
AATGGTAGTCCAGTGGTGACTTTTAGTAGGAGGGTGAGAAATAGAACAAGGGCAGTAGGGGTTAGATATTGTGCAATAGCCGGGCAGAGATATGAATAATATTGGAATATCATCGACTGCAGTTGAATGTTCCTGTAAGAAGAACAGTTCAATTTATCAAGCCAAAAGTTGCGATTCCGCCACTTCGTGACACCATCGCAACTTTTGTCGGATCGCTCTCGACCTCACGAGTCTTTCACAAGCGCATCACAGGCTGCGCGGTGTTCTGCTTCACATGCGATTCAAACTTCCCTGCGTTTTTTTAATCCCTTGAAATAGGCTCGTCCTCGGACACGAAAGGGTCCGAGGCGTTCCGCAAAATGTCAAAATTGAGAGATCCGTAAATTAGTGAAAGTATCGCCACATGTGAGCGCGATTTAGTTGGAATTTCCACGCAAAACAGATGCCCACATATGACGCCGTTTTCCTAAGAGTCGAGCAGATCGAGCAGAGGCCGGCACAGCTCAAAAAGGTAATTTCTCTCAAACTGTGTAATTTGAGGTTCTCGAGGGTGCTAATGACCGTAGGCATATTCATTTTTCACAGTGAGTCTCCGTTGGCTCCAGACGGCGTCACGTCAAAATATGATTTTCTCAAGTTTCGCCTCACTCGAGTAGGCTAATATTATGTGGAAAAGGCTGCAGGGTCAAAATTTTATGGGTGATAAGACGTTTCAGAGAAACAAAATTGGAGATGTCCACTTCAGAAAAGGACGTTTCAGAAAAATAAATTTTTGAAACGCTTAACTAGCAACCTACGGTTGTGAGTCCCTTGGAATAGGCATGTGAGTCCTCGAGCGATCTTTTCGTTAGCACTTTGAAGGTTAGGCGGTCAAACGCTGCGGATGCGCATTCGCATCTTCCCTTGTAAAAGGTTCGTGAGGCCGAGGTACCGCCACTTCGTGGCTACATCGCAACTTTTTCGGATCGCTCTCGGCCTCACGAGCCTTTCACAAGCGCATCGCAGGCTTCGCGTGTTATGGCGTGCTCTCCACATGTGATTACAACCCCATGTGCTTTTTAAACTCCCTTGGAATAGGCATGTGAGTCCTCGAGCGATCTTTTCGTTAGCACTTTGAAGGTTAGGCGGTCAAACGCTGCGGATGCGCATTCGCATCTTCCCTTGTAAAAGGTTCGTGAGGCCGAGAGCGATCCGAAAAAGTTGCCACGAAGTGGTTTTTTTTTCATCTCTTTTTACCGTTTGTGGATATCTCTTCTCTATCAAAAGTTATGCCCCAAAAACTACGCGCCCAAGACACAGCGGGTGAGAGGGAGAGATGGGGAGGGAGAGGGAAGGGGGGCGGAGCCTCTCTCGCACGTGTCTCTCTCACTCCTCCCGCCCTCTCGCCTCCCTCTACTCGCGCTTCTGCTACAAATCGGGGAAACATGATAAAAATCTGAAAAAAAATCCCAAAATTCTAATATATTCCAATTAGTCATGTGCCAGTGGCGCAGCTGTATCCGATCACTAGAAGTGCCCGAAATCGCAATTTTCACTCCTTTGTAATTGTTTTTGACCTACTTAAAACTGTCCGACCATGCTGCTCCACGGACCCTTTATAAAGGTTCTGAATAGCTACCGAACGCGCCCTAGCTTGTCCATTTTGGCTGCGAATTCGAATTGTAGTCCCTCGGCGCAGGTTTTGCGCGTTTCTCTATCCCCACAAAGTGGGCGGAGCCTGCGGTCTCTACATATGCTCCTTAAATTAGTAATATTTGGTCTCGTTCTTTTCACAGAATATGTATGAGCACATAATGCACCGATTTATGTAGTACATCGAGGGGTTTTGTTAAACGACAAGCGAACAAGGTGGACAAACCCGGGATTGGTGTGTCATATGAGGCCGTTTGCGAGAGAGTCGAGCAGATCCGACTGGATCTGGCACAGCTCAAAAATATCGATTCTCTGAAACTCCGAGTTTTGGGGTTCTCGAGGGTGCTGATGACGATGACATACTCATTTTTCATATTGAGCTTCCGTTGGCTCCAGATGACGTCACGTCGAAACGGATTTTGTGGAATTTCTCTGTCCACGAGGTCACTAAAAATAAGAGAAAATGATTCCCGGGGTAGAATTTCATGCTGATCACGCCTGTCTAATTCATGTTTCACTATTTATTAAAATAAGTTTGTAAAATCGAACTTTTCACTGAGGGGAAAGTAGGCTTAGCTTTCTACATAGATCGAACCGGCATGGCGAGGGGATTTCAAATATATAATATCAGCGAAAACAACCTCCCCGTTTTTAAGATTGAAAGCGAATTGTACTCTGAAATTGCCAGAAAAGGGAGGGATCGTCCCTTCCTCTGACTCGCGTCTCCTTTCTCTCTCTGCGCTCTCTCATTTCCCCGTACTCTCTCGCCCTGCCACAGGGTAGGATGGGAGAGGAAGCGCCTCGAGAGATAGGGGAATGGACGATCCCTCTCTTTTCTGGCAATTTCAGAGTACAATTCGCTTTCAATCTTAAAAACGGGGAGGTTGTTTTCGCTCATATTATATATTTGGAATCCCCTCGCCATGCCGGTTCGATCTATGTAGAAAGCTAAGCCTACTTTCCCCTCAGTGAAAAGTTCGATTTTACAAACTTATTTTAATAAATAGTGAAAAATGAATTAGACAGGCGTGATCAGCATGAAATTTTAACCCGGGAAACATTTTCTCTTATTTTTAGTGACCTCGTGGACAGAGAAATTCCACAAAATCCGTTTTCGACGTGACGTCATCTGGAGCCAATGGAAGCTCAATATGAAAAATGAGTATGTCCATCGTCATCAGCACCCTCGAGAACCCCAAAACCCGGAGTTTCAGAGAATCGACCTTTTTGAGCTGTGCCAACCCTTGCTCGACTCTCTCGCGAACGGCCTCATATACCGTAGTGGGTGCGAGATGTGGTGTGGTGTGGTGCTGCCCCTAATCCGAAATCTCGCCATCTTGCTCATAATTTCGCGACTCGTCGTTTTCTTCATTCGGACCCGTTCGTGCGGAATAGCGCGCGCACGTCAAAACGCGTTTCCCATCGCAAAATATTGATTTTTGAGCAATCGGCAACTTTTGGTAACAATTGGGAGGTTACTACACTCGAAACTCCATGCGCGTACTGTCCCTCAGCCGAAACCAATCAGTTTGGGCCTTATTGCCTAAGGATCTTGTCATATTGCATAGTGGTGATAAAATAGTTTTTGAATTGTCTTTGCCTCTTCGTGGAGGTTCGATCAAGCCTACTCACTGCCCAAACGGTTGAGTAATTGACGAAAAAAAATGAATTGACAAAACGACGCGAGAAACGGGAAATAGCCTTGCAACAGACTGTAACTTTCCCAGAATCCTCTTATCGTCCATTGCAGAGTATCATGCCCCGCCCTAGCCACTACATTAGCGGGGAATTATTAGTCCGATAGACTCATTTTTTTATTAATTAAAATTGTTCACTTGATTTTTCCAGATTGCCTCTGAAGCGCAGCCACTTTTTCATACGCGAGATCGAGATGAACCTTCAATTACAGTTTAAACAATTTCGATGAGTTGCATGGTGAATCGACTTCATCAGATACAACAACGATTAAAAAGCTAACTTGAAGGAAAGGACGGAAGAAGATGAGACGTGTGAGACACCATACGAGACACAAAATCAATCTGGAATGTATTAACATTCTCTGGTGTGCGCCCACAAGCTCAAATCAGGCTCGTTTTGGTGCCACAAGCTTCCGTTGGCTCCAGATGACGTCACGTCGAAACGGATTTTGTGGAATTTCTCTGTCCACGAGGTCGAAAACCGGGTACGTTTATGGATTTTAGGTAGTTTTCTACGACCTTTTCCTACTATGTTTTATTTCGAGATGCTCGAAAACGGCCCAGTTCCATTTTAAAAAAAATGTATTTGTCCTTTTTATTCTTGTTTTGTAGTGAATACATTAATCTGTCCCGAATGACAAATCTGGAAACTGTCTAGTAATAACGCCAACTAATATGAAGCCGTTCGCGTGCGAGTCGAGCAGATCCGGCTGGGTCTGGCACAGCTATTTTTTTGTTGACAATTTGGGAAAAGAGGTTCTCAGGGTGGCGATCACCCTTGAGAACCTCCTTTTAAAAATTTTCACGAATTGTCAAAAAAAATGCTGTGCCAACCCTCGCTCTACTCTCTCGCGAACGGCCTCATATTTTGGTATTTCAGTTTGCGATACTTTGATCAAAAGTTCTCGTTAACGTTCTCGTTTAGTAAAAGTTCAAAAGTTCTCGTTTAGTAAAAGTTAACGATCTGCTTGAACTAAAAAAGTTGCGTTTCGCGAGTAGGATAAGCTTGCACATAAACTTGTGAATTTTTTCGCTCATAGGCAAAAAAAACTCCGTCCCTACATACGCATTTGACCCATGTTCGAAAAAACACATTTGAATTCCCTTCAATTAATCTCTGTAGATCAATGTACTTGAAGTTTTCTATTGGTCAATAAACGAGCACGAAATCATCAGGTCCGAAACTTCCAGTCGATTAGCAACTTCTGAGATTGATCTCTCAATTTTCCATACTATTCCGAGCTGTCCTCTCTCTTGTTTACCTACTTTTGGGGGGGGGGGGTACTCACAAGTTGAAATCAAGTTGATTCCAACTTGGGCGAGACAGCCAGACAAAGAGAAAAAAGCGAGAGACTGAAGAAGCGCCCATAAGTTGGAATCAATCTTAGAGGTGACTTATGGACACCCAAATTAGCACGATTTCAACTTGTGGGGGCACAGAGTTGTTGGTATAACAGTTAAGTTTGCATTATAAATTTGGATTGAAACTTTATATCACTCTGTTCTCCACATGAAAAAAAGATGAATACGATACCTCGTGGCTTCCAATTCTTGTCGAGTCATCCACACTCTTCTTCCTTCAGTCATATACAACCGAAAGGGGTGAGTGAATGAAATAATCGTGAAAAGAGGGAGGAGAATAACAGAAGGAAGGGTGATTCTGATAGGCACTGGATAAGACAGAGAAAACAAGAAGCCATTACCGCTTGAAGATATTCAAAACTTATAACAATTTTCTAGATTTTATATTTCGGATTCTTGTGTTTTTTTAAGATCTTAAAGATAACATACTTTGCCAGGGGGCCAGAATTATAATACGCTCCTTGGAACATCGTTGCGAAGCGGAAAGAAGGGAAAATGAGCGAACATCCGATCGACGAGGTCATCTTTTAAGAAGCACATTATTCTTGGACATTACATTCCAGAAAATATTAAAATTAACAATATTGATATTGATATATTATATTTCACTTTTTATAGGCATACTAAAAGCACTCACAACTACAAGAGAAATGTATAAAAGAAGAGGGGATTCAGGTTTGATGACGACTTCCTCATTTGCCAACTGTGCAGCTACTGTACGTAGATGAGTGTACGCTGCAAATGCATATGAGGCCGTTTGCCTAAGAATCGAGCAGATCCGGAGGAATCTGGCACAGCTCAAAAATATCGAATCTCTGAAATTCCGGTTTTTAGGGTTCTCGAGGGTGCTGATGACGATGGACATACTCATTTTCCATATTTAGCTTCCGTTGGCTCCAGATGGCGTCACGTCGAAAACGGGGTTTGTTGAATTTCTCGGTGCACGATGTCGCTAAAATTAAGCTAAAATGTTTTCCGGGGCAGAATTTGATGCTGATCACGCCTGTCTACTTTATTTTTCACCAATAATTTAATTAATTTTGGAAAATGCAACTTTTGACTGGGTCATTTCTGAGCTTAGCAACAAGGATAGATCGGATCGGAATAACTAGAGGAACTCGTAGTTAAAATTTCAGAGAATTTTATCATGGGATCTCCGAGAAAATCATTCCCTATTCCGTTAGTCGTCGCGAGCGGTTCCAACTGATGGAAAAATTTATTTTTAATTAGCATAACTAATTAAAAATAAATTATTGAGCAACAAGAAGTTGATGGTCTTGATAGGCGCCCCAAAGTGTATCGAAAATCACTCTTACCTCATACGTGCATTTTTTCACTGTGCCAAACCATGTCGGATTTGTCCGATTCTTACGCAAACGGGCTCTTATAGATAAAGCTTAGCTTTCTTCAGACGAAATGTAGATCGGGATCTAATAGAGAAGCGATTTCAATCGGAAAGTGGTGCGACAAAAGAGAGCTGCCCGTTCCCGTGAGACACTATGAAACAGCGCGCCGTGCCAGCCCGCCTTTGCGGCCCCTAACTTTAGGTCTTTAAAAATCGGAAAAGCTCACAAAATCACTGATCTTTCGGCGAATTCAAATTGAAAACTTCTGAAATTTGGATAGTATACTCCCAGTACACTCCCAAACTAATCCCGCACGGACAAAAAAACGGGCAAATCATATGCCCAGCGATGGGGTCGAACCATCGAGTGAGTGGCGCGCATTTAGCCGTAGCGATGCGTAGCGAGGTTAGCGGTGCGCTACCTTCTCCCTCGCCCGTAGCGATTCGCTACCGTCTCCCTCCTTTGTAGCGATTCGTTAACCTCGTTTGGCCAACTCTAATTTGGAGATCTTACTATACGAGGCTTGGATGGGGATCATTCCCTATTCTGTTAGTCGTCGCGAGCGGTTCCTTCTCCATTCGAACTGATGGACAGCGGTTTCCTCTAATTCCCCTCGTTTCCGTCAAAGACTCAACAAAATCGGAATCCCCATCCAAGCCGAACTGGTCGCCGTGTGATGGGTATGACCGCCTAAGATGGTCCCTCAGAACCTAGGCTCGATTCTCTCGCTCAAAGATAGATCATTCGAGTTTGGAGGACTCGCGTTCACTGAAGAACTGAAGAAAATCCAGAACACGCAAGGCTTCGTTTTCGTCCTACAGTGGGATCTATCAGTGTGCAATGCCATCAAACGAGTCATCAAACGTCCTATCGGAAACCAGGAGAACGGAACTCTCTCTCCAGTCGTTGCGACTGTGACAAGGAAAGATGACCAATCTTCTGACTCGAGACCCCTCGAAATGACTATCTTGAAATCAGAAGAACGACCCTCTGACACCCCATCTTGATCAGCGCCCAGAAAGCGACACTGATAAATATTGTATTGTATTGTATTATCCGAAAAAATCAACATATAGAGTACCTGCCTTGTAAGTAAATCTGGCCATCGTCTCCTTGATTATTGGCTTCCATTGATCTACCCGAGCAGAAGTCGTTCAGATTTTAACTACGAGTTTCTCTAGTTATTCCGATCCGATCTATCCTTGTTGCTAAGCTCAGAAATGACCCAGTCAAAAGTTGCATTTTGCAAAATTATTTAAATAATTTATGAAAAATAAAGTAGACAGGCGTTCAGCATAAAATTCTGCTCCGGAAAACATTTTATCTTAATTTTAACGACATCGTGCACCGAGAAATTCAACAAACCTCGTTTTCGACGGGACGCCATCTGGAGCCAACGGAAGCAAAATAGGGAACATGAGTATGTCCATCGTCATCAGCACCCTTGAGAACACCAAAAAACGGAATTTCAGAGAATCGACATTTTTTAGCTGTGCCAGCCTTTGCTCGATTCTTAGACAAATGGCCTCATATTGGGCATGTTACAATGTTAGATTGATAGGAGATATGGTTGGAAAGAATTTCAATACCGTCGAGCAATGAGATGTCGAATATACGATCAACGAATACAGTGAAGACGAATAGACCGAAGAATATAAGAATGGAGAGCGAGAAAAGAAGTGACTTCTCGTCATCTCCTGATAGAAGTAGGGCCGTCAATCTAGCAAGAATCTGGAAAATAACATAGCTACTCCCTCATTCAAAATTTGAATGAGTCATTTCAAAACATGAAAAAAAACCGGAAGATGTACCTGAAGACAGAACGCAACTCCCACAATGAGCCAGATAATCGAGGTATTGATGTCTGTCGACTGAACGAGTATTATTTGCCAGGCATCATATTCGATTTTTTGTTCGAACCTGAGGATTCCAGTAGAGGAAGGATTCGCTGAGAAGAAATACAACAAGGCATGCAGGAACAAAGAGACAAAGCCAATGAATGGAAGAATAAAGGGGGAATCGTTCCAATTCATCTACATTTACGTACGCTTTCTAAAAAGCATGATGAATAAAAAAAAAGATCGGTTTAATACAACTGGCCTTTAATGTGAAAGGAAGTTGCCGAGGGACATTAAATCCATTCGCTTCCTCTTCTTCCTTTCGTTTACGACGTTGCTTAGCTTTAGTTTCAGTTAGTGGAGGGAGTAGAGCACGCAACTCATCGTTAGACGGCGCGATGAAACGAACCAATCTGAATAAGCAGCAGGTAACACATATTTCTCTCTGACTCAATTCACTTGCTAACTAGAGGTCTTAGAAATGAGAATCGAGATCCGATCTTGGAAAGAACAGTGAGTACGATTAGCGAGATGACCACATGAAATCCGAGAATGGCCTGCATAATAGATACGAATAAGATATCAAATGCTAACCAACCACAGATAAAACATTAAATGATAACCGACCATTATTGCTTAGAAGGTCCTTGAATGTGGGGTGATGGCATACGACTCTAGAAATAAGTGTGTATAGAATATAATAGATACAAAAACGTTAGCGGCAAAATTCGTGAGGTGTAAAAATTTGCGCTACAGAGAGAAAAAGAACAATACATTCATATCCTCTACTCTACCTCTACTCGAGATACTCCGCAGACGCTAAGTTTTCCCGATTTTTGAGCCCTCGTGCCCGAGCACTGTGCAAAATTACAGTGAAACTACAGTACTATACAGTATCTAGATCCTTACTTTTCATTTATGTTAATATCCGAAGTTGCAATGATTGTCCGATCAATCGTAGTTTGTGTTTACACAATATTAAAAGACGCATTAAAAGGCGTGAAGGCGTGATCCACACAGGTGTAAATTTTATTACGTTTAATGCAAAACAATGGTTAAAATTACCACCGCATTTATCTAGATATCTAGATTCTAGATATCTATGCATTACTTTTCTACTAGGTTACGGTATCTTAATTTGTAATATTCTTTTTTTAATACAGTACATTTTACATTTTTCTTTATTTCATGTGGTGTAAAATGCCAAATTTCAGTTAGATAGTGGAGGTGGAAAAATAGGAAAAGTTGTAAAAGTTGCAGATCTTCCCTGGATCTTTGATTGGGAAGGTCCTTGCGTGCCGTGGAAAAATCGCCGTGCGTGACCGCGACGCGAAACCGCGACGCGTCCAGAACATAGCCTCAAAACTGCCTATTTCGTTTTCCTTCCTATTGCCCTAAGGGTCCTCTGATTATTTTCAATTTATGTTTCAAAATTTTATCATCATTCACTAAATCGTGCTCTTCAGAGGTTATAAACCCAAAATCAATGGCAGAAGTTGCCCAGCCGCATTCTATGGACCATCAGCACATGGAATATTCCAACGGCGAAAGGTTCACATATTTCTTCAATTTGAATTGTGTATTACGATTTGTAGTCCTCCATTACATCATTTTTCATTACAGGCATCTCGCTGCGCAGGATACGGTTCGTTTGCTTGTATTGTTAAAATATGTACTCGTTATTTTTCCTGCTAAATTGTTAGCTAGATCTTGAAATGTTGTTCTCAATTCGGCTCTCATCATTGTCAACCTGACAGGTGAAAAATGAGGACTTCTCGGATGAGGATGAGATACCATGGGGACAGCGTATCAAGATGAATTCTTCTAATGACAGCAAGGACATCAAGGCATGCTACTCTCCCTCTCATTTATTTGCTATTATATCATATATCCAGGAGGAGCAATCCGATTCTGAAGATGACATTCCGTGGTCTCAGCGTATGAAGGACGACAGGAAGAAAAATGGTTCTTCTTCTAGTAGGAGAAGTGTGAAAAAAGAAGAGAGCCAGTCAGAGGACGACTATAAACCACCTGTGCGTTTTGATCTGTGATGAGTGCCCTTCCCCCAGCTTTTTTAGCGCGGGTTCCACTACTTGCATCTACTCTGGTAAAATCATTTTTCGCGAGTTCGGGTTTTTTTTGTACAGAAATGGTTCCCGTTTGACATTGGGGAGGTCACTCATCACTGGGCTTGATTAAACACTTATTCTCACTATGTAAAACCATTTTGTGCATTTAGACTAAGAAAGATCGGAAAGAGAAGGAGGATAAGAAAAAAAAGAGGGATAAAGAACCGAAGAGCTCATCGAAGGACAAAGGAAGAACGTCGAGCGAAAGTCCAGTTAAAAGAAAGAAGAAAGAGGAAGAGCAAGACGACGTTTGGGAATGGTGGAAAGAGGATAAGAAACCTGCCGGAGTGAAATGGAATTCCCTTTCCCACAAGGTAATTCTGTTGTCTGTATTTCTTGTACAACACCCATTGTAGGGTCCGCTCTTCGCTCCTCCGTACGAGCGACTTCCCAAGAACGTCCATTTCAAGTACAATGGAGAAATTGTCCATCTCAGTGAAAATGCCGAAGAGGTTTACTGTACACAACTCTGTTAATTCAGCCTGAATACTTAAGATCGCGGGATTCTATGGCCGTATGATCGACCATGACTATACGAGTAATGATGTCTTCAATAAAAATTTCTTCCACGACTGGAGAAAGGTTTATTTTAAGACAGAAAAGAGAAAGATGTGTTTATTACAGTCGATGACTTCTTCGGAAAGGGAGTTGATTATTGATCTGAAGAAGTGTGACTTCCGTCAAATCGACGTTTATTACAAAGAGCAGAGTGAGAAGAGAAAAGCGATGACTAAGGACGAAAAGTTGGCCATCAAGGTTGGGACTCCTCTTACGTCCGTTATTACTGCTTATTGTATAGGAAGAGAAGGATGAAGAGTTGAAGATATATGGATTCGCTTTCATTGATGGCCACAAACAGAAGATTGCTAATTTCAGGATCGAGCCACCCGGTAGCTTTTTAAAACCCGATTTTGTCTTGTATTTAATGTAGCAGTGAATTAAAGATAGAATAAGATAATGTGTACAGGTCTATTCCGTGGTCGTGGAGGTCATCCAAAAATGGGCAAACTAAAGAAAAGAATTATGCCTGAAGACGTCATCATTAATTGTTCGAAGTGGGTTATTTGAAACGTTAGGTGTTATGTACCTTTGGACACGATGTATACTACGCGGCGTAGGGCTATGCTTGTTAAAAGGGTTTGAACAAACCGAAAAAGTGTTCAAAATTCAATACGTGATTCAATTGGGAAATAGTAGGCTGAATGTTCAGGGACTGCGAAATTCCTCCCGCACCTAAAGGACATAAGTGGAAGGAAATAAGACACGATAACACCGTGACTTGGCTGGTATCCTGGACAGAAAATGTACTTGGTCAGAACAAGTACATAATGCTGAACCCCTCATCTAAAATCAAGGTGGGAGTTGTACCATACCATGGCACATTATGAGGCCGATCGCGTAAGAGTCGGACAATGTTCATCATGGGTCGGTACAGCCAAAAAATGAAAACTTCATATTTGATACTATTCGTGAGGCTTATTTGAACGCACTATGTTTGATTATCAAAAACTAATTCATTTGCATATTATCGTGTTTATTGTAATTTCAGGAGTATGTGAATTGCGCTTGTATCTCCGGAACGAGAAGAGATGGCAACTAAAGTAGGTATAGTTTTGAAATCCTCTCATTGTGACGATTACGAATCTGTTTTCAGATTAGTGATAACTATCACCAATCTCGAGATCCAGAGATTTCGGCTCCCAGTAATGTGCCACTGGATATTTTTGCATGGGTGTGTAGAGGGGGGTTTGATTAACATTCTCCGAAATTTTCGTCTTCAAATTC
>LS574667.1:153915-174723 GCA_900490775.1 Pristionchus maxplancki | reverse complement strand
AAAATTTCGGAGAATGTCAATCAAACTCCCCTCTACACACCCATGCAAAAATATCCAGTGGCACATTACTGGGAGCCGAAATCTCTGGATCTCGAGATTGGTGATAGTTATCACTAATCTGAAAACAGATTCGTAATCGTCACAATGAGAGGATTTCAAAACTATACCTACTTTAGTTGCCATCTCTTCTCGTTCCGGAGATACAAGCGCAATTCACATACTCCTGAACTCACATTAATCACGATAATATGCAAATTTTATTAGTTATAGATAATCAAACATAGTGCGTTCAAATAACCATCCCGAATAGTATCAAATATGGAGTTTTCATTTTTAGCTGTACCGAAGCTTGTTCGATTCTTAGGCGATCGGCCTCTTATACGTCTGTGAGGGTAATGAATGAGAAATAGGGAAGCATTTTTACAGGGAGAGAAGGATTACGAGAAGTACGAGACTGCAAGGCGACTCAAGAATATGGTGGGAAATATCCGAGAGGTATACACTCAGGACTTCAAGAGCAAGGAAATGAGAGTGAGACAAAGAGCTGTCGCACTCTATTTCATCGATAAATTGGCTCTGAGAGCAGGTGAGGAGGGAAGGGCAGTGGAGAGAGTGGGGGTTATCATTTAAGGTAATGAGAAGGATGTGGATGAAGCAGCAGATACGGTCGGTTGTTGTTCTCTCCGTTGTGAGCACATCAAACTGCATGAGACCCTCGATGGAAAAGAGTATGTTCTTTTATCTACTTATCACTATCTACTTTCTTTCCTAGATATAACAAAAATTTCACACATCAGGGGGAAAGCTTTTGAAATAAATGGAGATATTGCAGGAACGTAGTTGAGTTTGATTTCCTTGGTAAGGACTCAATCAGATACTTCAACCAGGTAATACTTTCCTTTAGTATCTTTTTTTTGCAAATCCGTCCACAATAAAGTATTGAATAATTGGTGTACATGGTGTGTGTGTCAGGTGGCAGTGGATCGACGAGTTTTCAAGAATCTCAAGTTGTTCATGGAGAATAAGAGTAAAGGAGACGACCTATTCGACCGACTCGATGTATCTCATCCACTTGTCTTCCACCTTCATTCTTATATTTTAGACTACCACCCTCAATCAACATCTCCAATCGTTGGCTCCTGGTCTAACTGTCAAAGTATTCCGTACATACAACGCCTCTATCACTCTGCAAGAGCAGCTCGCCAAGCTTACTAATCGTTAGTTGTTGTTTACAGTCATACCTCTCCCGACGTTTAAGCAGTATTTATTATACATAATGTATCAATTGTTCCAGCTAATGATAATGTGGCTCAGAAGATGCTCTCATACAACAGGGCTAATCGACAGGTAAGGCGGCTTTCTTTAATATTTACATATTTCCTTTTGATTGCGGCCAATACGTTTTCCATGCAATTAGACGGCAGATCGATAGTGTGGTATTGCAGGTGGCAATTCTATGTAACCATCAACGTGCCGTGCCTAAGACTCACGAGAAGTCAATGGCTGCATTAGAACAGAAGATTAAGGATAAAAAGAAAGAACTGAAAGCTGCGAAGGTAATAGGCGAAGAGGGGAGAGAGAAATATGGATTGATTGCAGCAAGAACTCAAGGTTGCTCGATCACCGAATATTGATAAAGCGAAGAAGAAAGTGGACAGATTGAAGGATCAGTACAAGAAGTTGAAGATTAGTAGAACGGATAAGGTGAGAATTGTATTGGTAATCGTTCCAAAACCATATCCATTCTGTTCTCATTCGTCCTCATTAAGAATGGCTTTGTAGGACGAGAATAAGCAGATTGCATTGGGAACTTCTAAGCTGAACTACCTCGACCCTCGTATCTCAGTTGCATGGTGCAAGAAATTCGACGTTCCTGTGGAGAAAGTGTTCAATAAGACACAGAGGGAGAAGTTCAGATGGGCTCTCGATATGGCAGATGAAGACTACGTCTTCTAAATATCCGTTCCCCTCTCCTTCCTCACTTTTATTTCTTTTTTTCGATCCTTCAACTCGTTTCTTGATATTTCTTTCATATTTCCTTCTTACGGATGCCGCTTAATACAGTAAGTCAATCACATTGAATCTTGTGCACCACACACACACCTTCCTTCCATCACGACCTTTTTCTTGTCCCCCCTCAAACTAAGTCGTTTCTCTTTCGTGAATTGTGATCTGCCCATTATTTATAGAACTTTTTTTATTGTCTCTGTCTTGATCCTTATCTGACATTGACACAAAGACCTACAAAAAAAAACTAAAAAAATATATATATATGGTGTTAATTGAGTCTTTGGAACTCCCGCTTGAATTACATGTCCCTTTCCTTTCGAGTTAATCGTAGTTTACACGAACATTCGAGTGTTTATTTGCACATAAATGAGGCCGATTTATCTTATTGAAATACTTGATTAATGACAAGGTTTGCATGCTAAGTGATGATGTTGACCTACCCCCCTTCAGCCCTCATTCAATTGAATATTCTTCCTCCATAGTTGTTAGTTACGCATTTTGATTGGAATCTTTAGTTATGCCCTTATATCGATATACTCCCCTTGTTGAGTAATTTATTGTTACCTGATATGATCGATTTCAGTCGCAATGAAGCAATTCCCCACAAATTCTGTTGTTGCCTACATTTGAAGAGAAAAGTGATTGTAGGAACAAACATAGAATACATTATGTTGGACAAGTTAGATATTTATAGTGCTCGGACCACTTGGGGTCAACTACAATTGAATTGAACGAGTCACTTGTATCAAGAGTATCTACTTAGGGAGACGATAGATATGTATACATAATAAGTATACTCGTAGTAATTGGGGGGGGGGGGGGGGTTAGGGTTTGGATGCAGGGATAGGCTCTCCTCCGAGATGAGTCCACACTGTATCGAATTCATCTCCTTTGATCTCAGCTCCCTTTCTTCTAGTCAATCCAGACTGTTCCACACTCATGTGCATCATCTTTCCATCATCCTTTCCTGCTTTCAATAGCGATGGCTGAAAATAGTTTAATCCTAAATTATGAGTAGTATAATTAGTGTCTTCAAATATTATTGCATATCAGCTGAGGAAAAAGAGAAATGAGACACGGGCTGCCTATGGCATTTAGGTGACACAGAACCTCCCACCTGTAGTTTACTTCAATATGCATGTGAGATATACCTTCTGGCCAGGTCGCATCTCCATTTGTCGTCCCACCCATTGTCCATCGAAGTGAATGTACAGCAGTCCTTGTTGTCCTCCCGCTCCTCCAAGAGGAATCTGCACTAATCTCATTAGACCGAGTAACGCATACTTCGACCAATTCTAGCTAGATGAGGGGTAAGACATACTCCATCATATCTAACAATACTAATAAACAGTCATGAAATGATTAAGTTTACCTTGAAATAGCGATGTTCGTTGCTCTTGGGTGTACAATTGGCAGAGGGGAGGGGTCGACAGGGAGGAAGAGGAGAAGGTGCACTCTATTCCATTTATTCCTTTTATATGACTCTCCCTCATCTTCATTTACCTCATTCGCCGTTTTTGCTTTCCATTCGTTGTACACTCGAAGACGACGATGGAATTCAGCTTTGCAAGCCATCAACATTTCAATGTCTTAAAAAGACAAGTAAAAGAGGTGGAAAGATTGCAAATCACCAGTCGAGTTATTGATTGCTTCTCTTAATTCGGCGTACTTCCAAGTAGAAAGATCATTCGCAATCGATTCCTCAAAAGCGAACACGTAATATAACCAAAGGAATGAGATGGAGAGACCAAAGGGAAGATCCTACCTGTGGAGGTCCCACATTCTCTTCCATTCTTCTTTCTACATTTAGTGTTGCATCAAGCCTTCTTCTCTCCTTCTCTTCTCTCTTAATCCAATCCATAATCCCATTCCATCCATCCATACCGTACCTGTCTCTCTTCCCTCTCCTTCTCTTCTCCCTCCCTTCTCTCTTCTTCTTCTTTCCTTTTCTTCCACTCTTCCTCCTCTTTCTGCCTTGCTTCTTCCATTCTTCTCCTTCTAAATAGTAAAATTATGTGTATCTTAACAGTAATCTGTACTGACAAAGCTCGTTCCTCTTGCAATCTTTTTTCTTTGTCTTCTTCTTCTTTCCTTCTCTTCTCTTCTTCTTCTCTTTGTTTCCGTAATATCTCCGCATTTCTGAGTTATTTCATCAATATCCTCTTTTCATTCTAAACAAACTTGAATGCAATCATCACTTCATCCACCTTCTTCACACAGTCCATATACGATGCCATTGCATCATCAATCGAGTCATCTTCCTTCTAAATTGATGCAGTATCCAAGGTTATGCATGTAGTTTACCATAACCGTATCGAGAAGGGAGATTAGCCTCTCTTCAATCTTGATCTTCTCTCCCATCTCGGAGTGTCCAACAGTCTCCAATGCAGAGACGAGTCGACGGATACGAAGAGCGAGATCCATTCTCAATTCAATTATTAATTTTTCCATCCAAACACTCTCTCATTCTCACGAAAATACTTGCCAATCGCTCTCTCTCTTCTCACCTTCGTTTGTACTTTCTCCTGATTGCAGATCCTCTCGAGTATCTCTGGATAATAAGAGCTGCCTCCCTCCGCGATCTCATCTTCCTTTCCACTTAAAAAATAAGTAAACATATGAGAAAAGAAACAAAATACAAGACAGTAATGAAGGATGTTCCATTTCCTTCAAGGAGACGGGAGTATCAAGAATAAGAGTATCAGAAGAGTAATATAGCAAATTCAGATTTGCGGGGGTGGGCGAAGCTAAGAGAAAGAATGACAAAGAAACCAATTAGAAAAAGATACTCCATACGATAAGACAGTTTAATGTAAGCGTAAGAAGACTGACGTTTGATGGTCGACCATGCACAATATTGAACCATCTTCCATCTCATTGTAACGAGAAATCGAGAAGTCTTTTCAATAAGAAATGAAATATTCGAAGATTCTCCTTGCACGATCTATTATAAACAAATTAACGACCGAAACCAGTCGATTGTCACAGTGTCGAATTCGGCAAACTTCCCGCTTTTGAAGAAGACCTTGGAAGTACCAAATGCATAGTCCTGAGGCGAGAGACCCAAAGCACGGAAGAGGCACTCAATATTAGACGATTCAACTATCCATTATTCCAGCCACCCTACCTTGCAGAACATACGAGATTCCAATTTGGCCAGTTTGACAGGCAGAGAAGGGGCATAGAGAGAGTAAAGATGAGCGAAGGGGATTCTGAAAGAAGGAAGTGGATGAGACGATGAGGATAGGGGAATGGATACCTGCTAGGATAAGCAGAATGCATCAGAGTGAGGAGAGAGGGAATACCAGCACATCGAAGTTGAGAGAGAACAAGGGCTCAATTATTCATTCATTCATTGTAATCGATAAAGTGATAAAAAGGTAAGGTTCCACCACAATCAAAACCATTTCGTTTGATTGGGTACATCCATAACGACTGATATAGATCAGAATATAAAATCTACCTCCATTGAATGTTCCATGCTTCATCTCTTCATTCGGTTTCATACATCGGACGAAATGAGTACCCTACAACATGTAGGAATCTTTTACAAATCCAATAATCATGTACTTACAGTCATCTCAAGTCTCTGCAGAAGAGTCGTCAGTTGAGCTTTGAACTTACTTCCAATAGTTGAAGCTCGAAGTCTCAAAAGAAAAAATCGTAAGGAACAAGACAATATCACGCACTTCTCCAAAAGATTCACTGATTCACCTACTACACATTTTTAGTTGCCCACCCCCCATTTCTCCACGGTTTTCTAAGGTTCTATGGGTCGCTTTTACATTAGACCGAGTTAGAGGGATAACATGTTGATAGATAGCTTTGACTGTTATCCACTTACTTGTTGATATTGCTTCTTCCATCGGCTCCAGTCTTGAAAAGTCCCGAGAGTAGATTGACACTAAACACTGTCAATTACAGAATTTGGAAGGTATATCCAATACCTCGATCCTTCCATAACTGCTTCAAGAGACATGTGCAATTCATCCTTGTTCTTCTCAATGAACTCTTTCGTCTCATAGCACACCGTACCTAATGTGCATAATTATATACTGGTCATGAAAATTTATAATTCTTTAAAAATCAACAATGAATTCGATAGAAAATTCAATTGATCAAGACAGAAAAAAGTCAATTGCAACACTATTACAATAGAAAACAGTTATCTTTCTCCCGCACAGAACGGTTTACTGTAACTAAAATATTTTAACGTTAACGCATTTTGCTTCCTCAAGTCGCGGCCACAAACGATACATTTATTCACGTTTTTAAAATCCTAATTATTGCCTTTGTACCCTTTCGCGTTTACTTGTTAATGATGAATCTTTACGCAGTTATCATTATTTTCGATACGCGCGCGCGTGTTCTATCCGTTATGAACCAGTTCGTACATATCGTTTTCACCGGTCCGTATCCGACGGACGGCCACTTTTGACATGTCAAAGTGGCCATCCGTCGGATTCTTATCCGACGGATGGCCACTTTTAACATCGTTTGAAAAACGCGCCAAACATGTTTACACATACATTGCGAAATGGTTTGATCATGCTTTCGCTTGCATCATTCTGCTTTCAGCGGGTTTTTTTTTGGGTTAATACTATTTAGTAGAGCAGCGTTTCGTAGTATAACATCATTCAGTTACTGATGGTGTGTGGTTAAATCTTTTTTTAAATCACTTAAACGATAAAATTATATTTCGACATTAACTTTAGATTCAAAACCGGAGAGAACACGCCTTATATCAATTTTTTCGTCACTTTCCTAGTTCGCAACCTAGCCGTGGACCGTGGATAGAAAATTTTACAATTTTACTAATCCTTTTATCTAGGGTGCGTTTGCTGCTTAGGCTTAGGCTTAGTCTTAGCCTCTCACCACAAGGATCTACCGGATTTAGTCCTTTGGCAAGAGGTGAAGTCGAGGAGGAGGAGCTTTGTTGCCAACAAGGAAAGTTCCACTTGTTAAAATATTCATAATATCTTTACAAAAGAGTGAGTACCGCATCCAGAAGAAGTTGCGCATCGCCTGTTATTATTTACGTTCGCCTTTTCTTCTAAAAGATACCGAGCCGCGAATCGGCGAGTGAAGCAATCGTTCGCCGCCGCCGAAGGCGAAGGTGAACGATTGCTGCTTCTCTGGTGTGCGCCCCCAAGTTGCCCCCAGGCCTGGTCGCAACTTGGAAATTTGCTTGATTCCAACTTGGAAGACCCAAAAATTACTGTAAACAAGATCGTCAAACTGTGACAGACGACGGAGAATGGCAAACGAAGAGGTCTTCCTTGATCCCAAGTTGTAATTTTGCTTGATCCCAACTTGGAAATCTGCTTGTTTCCAAGTAGAGGTTGTCTTCAAGTTGGAATCAAGCTGTTTTCCAAGTTGGGAGCAAGGAACACCTCTCCATTTATCATACTCTCTCGTCTGTCACAGTTTGACGATCTTGTTTACAGTAATTTTTGGGTCTCCCAAGTTGGAATCATGCAAATTTCCAAGTTTCGATCAGGCCTGGGGGCAACTTGGGGGCGCACACCAGAGTTAGTACTTAGCCGCTTACGAAAGCCTCCTGCCGCGCAATTGCATACTGCACAAAGAAAAAGATAGAGACAACACGATTATTAACGATGTAGAATTAATCATGACATTATGAACTGTCTCGAGAACATGATATCATGCCAATTAAGACCATTTATGCTATGTCAAAGTTGGCCGTCCGTCGGATAAGAATCCGACGGATGGCCACTTTTGACATGTCAAAAGTGGCCGTCCGTCGGATACGGTCACGTATCGTTTTCTAAGTACATTAGAGTGTGTTCTCAATTGTATGTGTTATATCCACAACCATAATTGCTTACCAGCAAAGTGTCGGACGAGAAACCCGTCTTCATCTCTCAAATGACGATACTCCTTTGAGCCACGTGGCTTCTAGAACTAGTGTTGAATACCTACACATTATGATTAGGCACTCACGTCAAGTCTGAATGATTTTTCGTGTTTTTTGTGTAGAGAAATGGTGAAATTAGTATGAGAAGGTCGAGGCATTCTCACTTCTTCGTCAAGAAGATCAAGAATACCCGTAGCCTTTCCTTCGAACAGAACTGTAATGAGATACTCATGTGTTATCAGTACAAGGCTATCGTACCCATAGCATCAGTATTGCTTGAGTACTGGACATTATTGAATGGAATGGATTCCCGTTGGTATAAAAGTTGTTCCTTAAGTGGGTTGTTTATGATTAGGTATACGCTACTTACCTCTCCCATTACTCGCTCTGCGAAAAAGTTTTGCATCTTTTCATTGCAATAATTGATGCACAGCTGTTCGAATGAATTGTGCTTGAAGAACTCTGCGATATGGAAATTATCTCAATTGAATTTTCCTAGTATCAGACCAAATCCCGCGATATCGAGGACGCCAATGAACTTGGTCTCCTTCTTAGCTTCGAGAGGAATCGATCCATTAATCTTACTGACAATCCAGTCGAATAGACGACTGAATTATTATTTCTTCTTCTTTCGCTTCTTCTTCTCTTCTTTACCTGTAGATTGCCTTAGCTAAACCATCTCTTCCCACCACTGCTTCTCCAGGTTTCAATGCCACTCTAAGAAATGTACGCAGTAGTAAGTAAACGCGGAGTGTAATGCCTGATGAGTGTTCCCCTCACTCCTCCCTTCGTTGGTTGCATTATTCTGCATATGAGCGAGGTACGTAGTTCATTTGTCTCAACTCCCAGGAGAGAGGCGGCGTGAGAGAGGTGAGACTCTGTAGAGGTATCCACCTTGCATCCACCTGGAATACTGTATATTAGTGAAGGGAGAGTGTGTTAAGGGGGGGGGGGACCTTTCATATCTGCTGTATCGTCAATGAATTTGATATTTCCCAGATGAAGAATACCAGCAAGGACCGATACAATCTATAATCAACTCAACAACATATTCTTAGGTAACAATCTACCTGTCCTATCATCTCCAGCTTGAGTCCTACTGCTTCGAGTGCCTTCACAACAACATTGAACTGTTGAGAGTCGTTGAGAAGAGCATCCGACAGAGACTGAAGAGCACCAATCCACGGATATCCATCGTTATTACATTTGTACTCTACCTCTCCGCTGCATCTATTAGAAGGTGCGTTTCCAAAGAATTGAGGACAACCACTGAGATACTGTAATTTATAAGCTCATTCATTGATATAATAAATGGATTCACGTTGAACGAATGAGGTGGTTTGTCCAGTTTAAGTCGAGTGAGAGTTTGATCATCAGCACCCGCAATCAGCTAGATTAATTATTAATATGAAGAATGGCAAATTAGAACAACCTGGTAGAAGATGTGATAGTTTCTTTCTCCAGACTGTTGAGAAGTGACCCTTGATCTCTCGAGGAGATAGTGAGAGATAAATCCGCCACTCACGGTCTGTGTAGCATCATTATTCATTTAGAGCATGGCTATCACTAGATACCTCCCAATCAAAATGAACCTCCACGAACTTTCCAAATCGTGAACTGTTGTTGTTTCTCATAGTCTTCGCATTTCCGAATGCTTCGAGGATAGGGTTAACTGCAATTAATCATTCTCAATTTCCTTACTCTTGCTCCTGGTTTCTAACTATCGAGTATTCTCTGCTGAAGAGGAGTCGCATTCCCTGTGCATAAATACGATAGAATCGACTGAAATTCTCGTGGTCCATTCATCTATCATCTTTTACTCCACCTTCTGACTCTCTGTCTTTCCACTTCCTGATTCTCCACTGACAATAATAGACTGCGACTCCTTATTTCTCTTCAGCTCTAGTCTGGCTTTCTCCGCTTAAATTATTACTAAGCTATTCTCTCATCAAAGTTTGAGACAACTTGAAGGCACATGTCTCTATATGTACAGAAGTGTGTGGTGCTGCGTGTACCATCTGGCAACCTTGCCCTCTCTCTCGCCATCCTGACTGATCACCCATGCCAGAGGGTACGAATGTGAAGACCACCCAGGGTGGTGAAGCGAGAGGGCCATAAAGGCATGTAAGAGTGCAAGAAGGAGTGTGAGATACTATATAGTTAAAGTTCAATATGTATATCATATAATTATATTATATTTATATGAGGTATACCTATAGCGTATATGTGAGGAGGCAATTTGCCCAATGATTTCCCTCTGTATTCCATTCTACGATCCTCCGAGTATAATCCGTCAATTGATTCGTAAGGATTGATGGAGATAAGAACATTGCCCACATATGTCTATAAAGGATAGCATAATATGGATACATTTTTGAGATAATATTCACATAAATAAGTTTGCCGTCGAATCGTAGTTTAGAGTTATTGAGCAAGGAGGCTTCATTCAACGAGATTAGCGAGCCTGCGAGTTACTTCCTCTTATTTTCCACCCCGAGTGGTGTACTTATGTGTGTGCTCTCCGGCTTTAAAAGTGGTCTCACGAGTGGAGGAATGGCCTGACTCTCTTGCTTTCTCATGCTCTCTCGCTTCCCTAACCGACGAGAGATAATTTCAAAATGAGAGAGCCAGACGGTTGTTCCACGAGTGACAATGAGTCAGACTAAGAATAAGGCAATAACATTGATTCACAGCTGGATTGACTATGTCGCTCTCTCACTGATCATGACAATACTGTAGCAGGAAGGGAGAAGGTCTCACAGTGATCTTCCACTGATCGATTCTCATCATCGATTGGGAAGACTTCATCATATGGAGCTGCTATCTGAACAAGTGAGATGACTAGATACCCTAATAATTATTGCATGGTGATGAGTGGTAACTGACCTGTATTCCATCTTCATCTCTCTTGATAACAAGAGACTGGGCAGTGATATCTTGTATGATTCCCTTTGTGAATCCGCGAGAGGAGTGAGAGACCCATACGGGTCCACCGAACTCCATCCGAAATGAACGAGTGAATGGAACGTTGGAATGAATACTCGAATCGGACGAGGAATAACTTGATTTGAATTGAGTGCCTCTCTTCATTCCGAATACTCTCTCGTGGATGAATGGATTTGCAGAAGATAATAGAGAAGGGGGGGGGGGCGAAGGGCAGAGTGAGGAAGAGCGAAGGAGTAAGATAAGGAGAGAGTAGACATTAGACATCGATATCGTTTCTTTCCGATTGACTCATTTTCTCCGTCGTTGTGCGGACACTATTTATTTGGACTTGTCCAAGAAAAATATGATGTTGTTAAAGTTTTAAAAATCGGAATTTTTGGCGAAAGTTGACTATTATTTCGTGTGGGGATCGGAACTTAAGAAAATGGCGAAATGAATGAATAAGATTCGCCAATGTGGTATGGAAAGGGATAAGAAAGGATGAATGAAAGAGGCATGGAAGAAGTGTAGACTGCAAGAAAAGAGAAGGAGAGACGAGAGAATGAGAGAAAAAGAGAAAGGGATAGTAAAATAGAGGAAGAAAGAGGGAAATAAAGGGTTTTAAATGGTTGTTCTTTGCAGATGGTAGCCCATACAATAGTCATTTCATCTGCATACTTCAAAGAGGTTCTAATTTCTCAATTTTTTACTTATCAACTTCTACTTGTCTCTCGTTCTCACGATTCTCCTTCCTCGATGACCCAAAGACAGGCTTCAAACGTTAGATCTACTATTAATAAAGCGCAAGCGTCGGCGTGCGTGCGTGTCCCCCTCCCCCCGGGCCAGGTGGTCGCGCCGTCTAGAAATTCCGAAACATGATGATATCGTTTGAGTATCGAAATCGCCGCCGTAGGCGGACGACGCTCTTCTGGTGTACTCTTCTGGTCTTCTAGTAGGGTTGTCTATACGGAATTTTATTCCGCAATTCCGCATCATTTTCCCTCTCCTCATTCCGCATCTCGGCCGCACCGGTTCATTCTAATGCGGAAATTCCGCAGAATTGCGGAATTTCCGCATTGAAAATAGCTCTGGGAAGTCAAAATCTATACGAAGTGAAACTGAAACATAACCCCATTCGTGCCTACAAAGAGTGAGCGAGGCAAACCGATCTCGCCAACTCGAGAGATGAAGAGTGAGAAGTGCGGAAATTCCGCACTTCTGCGGAAATTCCGCATTCGAATTGATGAGGCCGACCGCATTGCGGAATGAAGGGAATAGATGAATGAGGGAAGGGGAATTCCGCATTCCGTATAGACAACCCTATGGTGTAGTATATCACATTAATCTTACATTCGTAGAGATTGTGATATACACGTTATTTATTCGTGTTAAATACATTGCGATGAGAGTGGGATTAATTTGGGAATGAAACGGAAGGATCAGAGGGTAGATCTCTAGTGAGAGGATAACACTGAAGAGAGAGCTGTGGAAGATTATCTGAATTAACAATGAGTGCAACAATCGCTCGATAATTTTCTCACGAGAAATAGGCTCTGATCCGTCAAGATTCGTTGTCATCGGAAGCCTATAATAAGAAGTAATTGAGAAAAGATATATATAGTAGTTAGTTGACCGATTTGCCAATCGTTCTCCGAAGATGGAAATACGACGAATCCATTCGGATGAGAAATTGCTCTTTACTTTCTTCTTCTCAAGAGTAACACTGAATATGACTAGATGTAGTGTTTATCCTTTCTCGAGTTCTCACCGAAGAGAATCCTCGTATTTCTGTCTTTTCTTCAGTTCCTCCATGATTGTATCACTGAACTCGGTGTCCTGTCTCTCATTGATTGCGGTATTGCACTCAATGATATTGATCTTGTGGGACTAGGTAACAATTGATACCTGATAATCAGTGATGCCTGCCATAACGGTAGTTTGACCGGGGTCGATAAGTCTATCACTATAACATTGTCATATGATGAGATTATATCTAGTAAACGTACATAAGAACATTTCTCTTTTTTCTTGCTCTATTCTGTCTCCTCTCTAATTCTTCGTGATAGTATGCCTTCGCCTTCTCCTTTTTCTTCTGTTTGCTTCCTTCTTTGGATTTGGAAGTGCGAAATATAGCAGCCATTTCACCGATTGAGAAGAGGAAATTAGGAAGAAATGATGGGGAACTTCACTCTCTATCTCTTTCTACACTTATGCAAATTGATAATTAACAAACGAAATATTATTTGAAAAAATTTATTCGGCAAGATAACATTTTTACAATGAATTGCTAGAATGAACTGGTTGACGTCGAAGAACAGCCTGGAAATAATGATAGATAGGGGAAGACAGAAATACTTACGATGTATTGATTGACGCTTTGAAGGAAACACATGTTGGCAGCTACTGTGATATGAAGTGAAATAGCAGATAGATACATCCAAAATGGACCCAAGAATCTCTCAAATCGATCCTCTCTCACTAACATTGGTGGAAGAGAATCCAGCCATTCATTTCGATTTCCTAAGAATCGATAAATGGCGAGAGTGATGTAGTGAGAAATGAATACCAACTGCCATGCAAAATACCACGGAAAATGCGATGAGATCAGTAAAGAGAATGAATGTCTGTAGAAGATAAGTCGATATGACCAGAGATGATTCATATTGTGAGATTGAACCAATGGTTGAGCTTAAAATATGAATGAACATTAATGAGCTACACATGGATGAAACGACTAACCAAATTATGGAGAACAGATAAATGGATGAAATTATGGGGATGATTACAGATAGAGGGGAATGGGGATGGAAGAATCCTTCAGATTTCATCCATATGAACATGGACACAAATGCAGCTAATAGAACAGTCTGAAATTCATTTCATGTTTTGTATCCTTGCTGTATCTGATTACATTTTTCTTATTTATGAGTGTATTATAATGTTACCTGCAGAAGGGAAGAAACTGCTACTGCCCCTCTAGGCGAAACCAATTCGCAGCAAGTAGGTGAGAGATCCGAGAGTAGATTATCATCGACTGATTGGGATGAACGAGACCCTTCCTTTTCCACCATATCCTAGCTTGCTGAAGAGATACAAGATGAATAGAAGCGAGGAGGAAAGGTTGTGTAGAGTGGGCTATTGTGGGAGAAAGGGGGATTGACCTCGATACGAATTGGCCGATCGATCAAAGTTTTAACTCACTACTCATCCGACAAAATGCTAAATATTCAAAGCTCGACACAATTGACCTATCATTCTTTTAGTTATGATTCTTTAAACTGACGCTTTCATCTATCTAGATGTCTCTACTTTCTGGTTTATAGCACGGATTAGCTTGGTTTTTGTTATTATTACGATAAGCATGATAATTATAAAAAGTAATTACATTCATGTAGTATCTGATTTGTATCTGAATTAGATATATCAACTTTTCTACAAAGTATGCTGATATTTAGCTGATCACGTGATCTTGCATACTGATTTAGTTGCGAAATGAATTACATTCCTCCGCCTTATTGCGTGAGTCACTCTTTTGATTTGCTTCATGCCATCACTTTTCTTGATGTTTTCCACATAATAAATGCATTTTATTATTTATAACTAGGACAAATTTGCGCAAGCAAGCGAGTAACCAAACCGTATTTGACGCAGTCAATGTGTGGAGCTGACGCATTTCATTCATTCGCCTGTCTAATAGCCTGTCTACAATTGTCACATGTGCGAAATTGTTTGGCGCGCGTCGACTTTGTTTTGCGGAGGTGATGGGAGTCGCATTACTCTTGTCTCCCGCTCTTTCTACCCATTCCCAACTCTTATCACTCTCTCTCTTGAGAACTATTCTCTCCCCCTTCTAGCGATTTATTATTCATCTCTTCTTTTCGTCTATATTTCCGTTCTCGGTATCACACTTATCACTAGATTTTGATAGTTTATATAGTCTCAATTCCACTTCACATCAGTTATCAATCATTTGACACCTTTTTCATTAAATGATACTACTGTTCGCTGTGACTCTTTTTATATTATGACGTCCAGTACACTGAGAGGATACTTTAGCAATTACTGTTGAGAACGAGTAGATTACTGGTGAACTTGTTTGCCTTGATATTCGAGTGTCATAGATATCTACATTTTACTGCGCGCTCCTCCCAATAATCCAGATATTTTTCTTACTTTAATGTTATAAACTTACTTCTCTGCCACTTTTTTTGTTCAAGTTCTAATTTAATTTTTGATCGTATTGGATCCGAAAGTGTGATAGGACAAAGGTGTGTTTCGGGGACGGATTGAGAGTGAGAGAGGCCGAATCTGGTATGAAAGTGTCCACTATTTGCGGATCTCGTTGAGAAGGTCCACCTCTTTCGCCTCCCTTATCTATCTCCAGTCCATTGAGGATCTTCTATTGACTTATCCACGGACCGATCGGATAGTGCAAATTGGTGATTGAACCTTTGATGCGCGTAAGAGAACACCACCAAAAGTCGAGATTTCATCACTGTCCTTATTTCCGGATAATTGTCTTCCGGCTGCGTTAAAAATACTGTTTTCTCGTATTTTCTTTTTTAGATTATTATCGAATATATCTGTGGTAAGTTAATTTTGTAGTTTGTGATAGTCGGAACCTCTGACAGAAGAATGCAGAATTTAGGAAACGAACCCGCGATGATTATCTTGACATTAGATTTTTGTATTCCGCTCGCATTTTCTCTTAATTTAAATAATATTTTGACAAATCGAAGTTGAAAACACGAAATGGGGTAGGGTGAGCCTCTGATTGTATACAAACTTAAATATTATTTCGCTCATCTGTAAACAACGACGATAACAGCACACGCAACGCGTGAGATTTTAAATTCCCGCGCCCTCCTGCCAGAATCACCTCCGATCGGTCCGTGTATCCCTTCTTTCCCACACAGACGTCCTTTCGTATCGCTCATCGCATATTTTGTTTCAATTATTACTCTTTTTATTTCTGTTCTGTACGTATGGGGGTGTAGATGTGGACATAGTAACTAGGAAGATTCTGCATGTTTGCCTTATTCCCTATAAATGGTGCGAGTGTGGGACCACTCTAATTAGGTGTGGTTATACTTCGAAGTGATCATCCATTAGTGAGAGTGCTCACTCTCTTTTCAAGCAGTTCCCTCTCTTATTCCTTATCCATCCTTCACACTGTTACTTAATCTTTTCATTCTATAATTTTCCGGTTATATTGCAACAAATGTAATTACTGATGTCTGCTCTTCCTTATTCTAAACACACTTTATCACAATCTTGGCTCCTTTCAAAGTCACACGAATCATTTACTGAGTTTCCCTCTCTAACACTATCTTCATATTTATTCAAGCTTCTCATTTTTTCGAACCCAATCTCGCGAACAATTCATATATAATCCGATTTATTGTATCTATTTCCTTCAATCTGTGAATAACTGTAAGGGCTGATATATTCTCGCATCGCTCTCCCTCTTTCTCTATCTCTCACCCCCCCCCCTCTTCTCTTCCCCTCCCCATTCCTTTTCTCCTTATTTCATAGTTGCATTCTTTTCAACTAGTATCTGTTCATTCGTCGTCGGCTTAAAGGTGCATATGTGAAAAATGGAAGCCACCTTTGCGGACCTCTGTTGCCTACATACCGTTTTTCTTTAATTTTTCTCTAATGTCGAAATCTCACAAATTATGATACTTTCAGGTCTGTCGTTCCATTTGTAACATTAATTGGAATGGAGTGAACTTGTAAATGATTGGATGGTTTCCTTTTCCTCTTCCTATTTGTTATCTTCATCTTTTCAATCTCAAAATATCTCCACATCCAAGTGAGAAGTTAATTATTTGACACAAGATAACAGATTAGAAAGAATAAAGTAAGGTAGAGTATTATCCCGTCTTGGTGAACTAGAATGGATTTGTCTCAACAATTTAGAATATTAGAATATTTCCTAGAGTTTATTTTAAATTATTACTTTTCTTAGCAGGAGTAAGTTGTTTTGGTTGGTATTTCAGATGGATGAATTCTCCTTGTAGCTTCCTCCCCTACATCTCATATATTATCATCATCCTTCTCATATCATCTCCACTCATTTCAACCCAGTCACATCCATCTCAAGAGGTTAGTCGTATTCTATCTCGTTTGTCTGATCTGAATGTACATTTGAATTGAGAGGGTGTGATGATAGGTGAATTGGCAATTCATGAATTGATGGTGAGGAGTGTGCATGCAGAAGGAGTGATTGGTGTCCCTCTTCCCCCTCTCCTTCCCTCCTATCCTCCTTCACTCTCTTTGCCTACTCATGTCTCCATTTCTCCCTCTGAGCATTCTCAATTCCTCTCCGTGACATGTCTAATCCTTCTTCCCTTCTCCTCCTCCTCCTTCTCACTGATGGAACACAGAAAGAGACTCCCAGTTGACTTTTCCTTCCGGTTGTTGAGAAAGAACTAGGGAGAGGGAAGAGAGAGAGAGAGAGAGAAGAGCGGATGGGCGGAATATATATCAGAAGGAAGGAAAGGAAGGGGAGAGGGATGTGCTGAAGGGAGGGGAGACGCTAACTGGGGAGTACTACCAATCTGGGGACACAATTGAGTTACCGTGATGGAGGCGGTTTACTCTGTATTATGGGACATGCAAATTTTCTGGCACTTTTTTTAAAAAAATTTTCTGGCACCTTACGACTTAGCAAGTCGTAAGGTATTTAGACGATATGAGCAAGAAAGGAGTGATTGATTGATTGCAGGAGAGAGTGAGAGCAAAGGAAGTGGAATGCGCTTCTGTCTCTGATGAATCTCCTTCTCTTCTCGAAGGAAATGTTGAGAAGGTAAGAAAGATAATCGAAAACATACAAATCTAATCGATGAGTATGGTGAACAGTGATAAGCAATATTCTCGGACATTGGACAAAAATCGGAGGTTCGGCATAAAATGGGACAAAAATAGGTTCTCAAATCTTTGAAATTCGGGGGTCTGAGCACATACGCTGGGGAATTCGAGGACAAAGATCGGGGTACCCTCCTATATCCGACCTCGCGCTCATCACTGATGGTGAATTGTAAGTGACGCCTCCAGAGATGAAATACATACGTCAACACAACGCAAGAATCCATGGTCCAGTGGTCTAAGGCGCTTGCATTTTGCACAAATGGTGGAACACATGGTGGGTGGATCGAATCCCACCCCCTGCAAAAACTTTTGGGCTAGGGCATTGGATACATCATGTTTAATCCCTCATAGCTTGGCAAAAACAATCTCTATCAAAATCTATGCCATGGATCCGACTCTACCTATTTCATCTCTGGACGCCTCACGGCAACTTTCCCCCGGCACACCACAAAAAAGTGGTCCCTCGGAAAATGCACCGCGTATTGATTTTGCCTGAATACTTTACGAAATTTATAAAAAATTTACGTTTGATTACTGTGCTTTTTAAAAACTAAATTCAAAAGCTTACATTATCTGAATTATACGATATGCAAGTTGGTTTATTAATAGAAAATTGATTGACAATTTCATCCAAAAAATAGTGAAAACAGTAGAAGTCAAGCAAAAAAAAAATAAGAAAAAAAGCTACAGTATTAAGGCAACATCAATGCGCGATGCATTTCCACATTTTCCAAGGGGTCACAATTGGGGGGTGGGGGGGGGTGTCATGGAAAAAAAGCCGTGGCGTGCAATGCCTCAAAGAAGCCTCCCCTTCCTTTCATTGCACAATTGGTGTGAGGAGTGGAAAGACGTATATTCGTATCAGTATAGTCGCGAGTAATCAGTGGGAAGGGTGAATGGTGGAGAAAGAGTGGAATATTAATCGATTACAGGGACGAGCATACCGTAAGACATTCACTAACGAATGGGCTGTGTTGATAGAGAAAGAGGAGGACGCGGATCGAATAGCCACTCGATATGGATATATCAATCTGGGAAGGGTGAGCATGCACGACATTTCAGGATTTGGAAGAATCGATTGCGAGGATTGAATACAGATTAAAGTTCTCCTTCTTTCTCTCGAAAAATAAATAGAAATCGCGGTTAAATTATAGCCAGTTGCTAGTGCGTCGCATTTCGATATTTTTCTCGATTCTGTAGGTTCCACGGGGCAACCACCTGCTTGTGTTTTCCAAAAATCTCTTCGCGAGGATTTTTCTCGTATTCCTGATAATTTGATGACAATTTGAATAGATAGAAATATTTTAAAAGCCACTTCACCACTGTTTAAAAATATTAACAATCGGTCAGAAATTTCCTTCCCAATATTTATTTTTCATTCGAATTCCCATGGAAAACGACGTGAAAATTTGAAGTGGTTCACTCTTTTTTGTGACAACTTAAAATAAAATAATAGATTCCAGATTCTGGATGGAGAGAATTATTTTCTCTTCCGGTCGCTCTCAATACGAAAAAGATCAAGTAGAAAGACGAGATCACTCCAATCTAAGGAATTAAGTCACGATGGAGAAGTATTGTGGATGGAACAACAGATATCGAAGAAGAGGGTCAAGAGGTAAGTCGAACTGCTAAAACGATTGCAACAATGGAGGGGAACAAATCGATTTCACTATTTCCATTCCCTAACCATCGACATTTCCAACCCTAGTAATGAGAGCATAGATCAAATGACCCCTCAAAAAATACATAAGCAACCCACATTTCGGTCAAAAATCGGAAAAGCAACCCACCGAGGGTTGCTTTCCCGCCAAAGGCAACCCACATTTTTGACATTTTCATGCTATTCCGCCGAAAGCAATTCACATTCTGTCATTTTCCTAATATGGGCATTTGAACCCTGAATGAGAAGAAGAAGTACATATATGTCCTTTCTCCATTTGCTGTGTCTTATGAAAGATTGCAGAGTGGCGATTGGCGAAGGCCGAGGAGGAGTATTGAAAGGGGCGAAAGGAGAGGGGATAGGAATGGATGTGGATAATACTCCTCCCAATGATCCCCTCTGGACTGATATGTGGTATTTACATGGAGCAAATGGAAAGAAGAACTACCATAACATACAAGTAAATTAATCGCAACATAGGTGCATCACACTTTAATTCATATGTGTTTTAAAGGAAGCGTGGGATCTGGGATACACAGGGAAAAACATCGTGGTGACTATTTTGGATGATGGATTGGAATGGAATCATCCTGATATCGCTCCCAATTACGTATGTTTCTTGTTATTATTATTATTGTATCTTTTAAACCAGAATGGTTGCTCAGTCGAATTTTATACTCCGCGGTTTTAAACGTTTAAACCAATTTCGCCGCTTGGTTAAAAGACCTAATATGGAGACACACTCGCTCTCACTTGCGCACCCCTACAATATCCCTACAGTAACCTAGCTACCGCAACCTGAAGACTATACCCAACTTCCGTAACCCGAGTACCGTTGTCTTCTACCGGAGCAACCTGAGTACCAATCCCGCGAAGTTTTACAAAGTTGTTAAAAATGAGAAAGTTCCAGAAGCTGCTAGAAGATTCTATTCAGGAAATTCCAGAAATTTTTTTTCGGTCATAAGTGGAACGGAATGTGATGATATCCTGATTGGGAAACGTGCTAAATCGTGTCACTGACGATACAACTGCCATGGGTCCATCGTGGTAGCTAATAATGAGGATATTTAAATTTAAGACACTGTCCATGTTTGAGCATGGTAAAACAACACCCTTTATTTTTTTGTTTTTTTTTCATTTTGTTTGACTCCCCTGTTGGTAAGTTGTTCTGAATTCGCAAGTAACTGCTCGCAATATTCATTGTTGGGTGAATCCCACATATGCCGCACTATGGTTATGACGCTGTTTTGTTTAGATGATTATGAATAAGTTAGGAGCCGAGGGGGCAGGGCTTGGTTACCAACTAGGAAAGTGTCTGAGTACTTCTATGGCGTGGTGTTAAAAGGATTGTGAGAAGCGTCTTGTTCTGATGGGAATCCTCACTTCATCCTTTCATTTGTCACTCTTCATAAGTGGGATTAGAAGAGAATGGAATGAATTAGCTGTAGGATGAATGCTCTCT
>LS574667.1:77726-94030 GCA_900490775.1 Pristionchus maxplancki | reverse complement strand
CCCCCTCCCCCTCCTTCCCTTTACTCTTCCCTCTCGATTATCGATTTGTTTTGGTGTCCGTCGCAAGAGTATCGATCTCTGATCTCATTCTCTCTACAGTAGTCATCTCATCTCTACCTCATCTCTGGTGTCCATCTACCTCCTTTCATTCTTCCATCACTCCTCGTATCTCCATCTCTCTCCCTCCCCTCTTCCCTCTTCCTCCTCCTCCTCCTCCTCTTCCTCCCTGGATGGATTCTCTTCCTCAACACGACGATCTTCTTCCGGAGTCTCGTTCTCGTTGCTTCACATGGCCAATGGCTCTTCCTGCATCAGTGTACATGGGAGGTGGTCATCCTTCCCTCTCTCCTTATATGGGATACGAGGGTGAACCAACGGTGGCTCAATTACTGGCAGCAACTCCTTCTTCGTCTCTTCAAGTTCCTCCAATGGATGGAGGAGGATGTCAACCAGCAAAGAAGAAGAGATGCAGAAGGAAACCACCTGATCAATTGGCACAGAAGAAACCGAATCCATGGGGAGAAGAGAGCTATTCGGATCTGATTGCCAAAGCACTGGAGAGTTCTCCCGATGGGCGACTCAAATTGAATGAGATCTACCAATGGTTCTCTGATCATGTACAGTACTTCAGAGAGAGATCGAGTCAAGAGGAAGCTGCAGGATGGAAGGTCAGTACTGTATATTGAATGGATTACTATTCAACCTTTCCGCCCTTTCTTCCGCCTACCCAACTCATTCACATATTATTCTCGTTTATTTATTTCTCTTCTACAATTCATTAAATCGTTCTTCGTTAATTGTAAGGTCTCTCTCTCCTCTTCCTTCCTCGCCTATAAAACCATAGATAGCTTTCCTCTCTTTAACCCAATACCATCTGTCTTGTTTCTTCATTAGTATCCCGCTCACTCATCTCTTCCCCAACTTACTTTTTTAATACTTCTCACTCTGTATTACCCTTTCGCTCATCATTATCATTCATTCTTATCTTTATATTTCTCTCATCTTCCCATCTTCTCC
This sequence comes from Pristionchus maxplancki, assembly GCA_900490775.1. Lineage (NCBI taxonomy): Eukaryota > Metazoa > Nematoda > Chromadorea > Rhabditida > Neodiplogasteridae > Pristionchus > Pristionchus maxplancki. The sequence continues at coordinate 93,013 of LS574667.1, read as the reverse complement.
CTATATCTTCTTCATTCTTTTCCATATATTTCTCTAGGGGTCCTCTTTTTGGTTGAGGAGTGTCTCCCACTCTCCCTTCTCTATTCTATCTCGACTCTCTCATTAGTTCACGACCTTGAATCTCCTTTCCCCTTCTAATCTATCTTTCTCTCCTCTATGTCTCTCTCTCTTTTCTTCCTCCTCCTCCTTCCCTCTCTCATTATGAATATCTATAATCTTGTTGGTACGAATCCAATCTCTTCTCTCCATCCCAATGACGTCTTCTAATCATAATCAATAATCACTCTCTCTCTCTCTCTCTCTCTCTCTCTCTCTCTCTCTCTCTCCCTCTCTCTCTCCCTCTCTGTCTCTCCATCCTCTCCTTCACTCATCCTTTCCTCTCCTTCTTATTTCACAATCTATCAATGGGAATATCCGTAATCTTCCAATTAGTAGATAGCAACCCTTCAATCATTTCATCATCACCATCTCTTCTTCTTTCTCCTTTCTCCGTCTAATTTCCGTCTATAACAATTTCTTCCCTTATATTCTTTCTATCTTCTCAATATTGAATGAATGGAAAAAAAGAAAAGGAAAGGAACGGAGAGTAAAATGGGAGAGAAGGATTAGAATGAAGGATACAGTAGCAGAGAATGGAAGGAAGAGGGAATGTTGCCCTGGGAATAACGACAGAATGATAAGGAGATGGATATTTTCAGAATTCGATCCGCCACAATCTTTCACTCCACTCTCGATTTATGAGAATTCAGAATGAAGGAGCAGGGAAAAGTAGTTGGTGAGTACTGTAGATATTGTATCCGTCCTAGAGATATATCGATTGAGATTCCATCGTCAACTATCTCTTTTCTCTTCTCAGGTGGGTCATAAATCCCGATGCGAAACCAGGACGAAATCCTCGAAGGACGAGAGCAACCACAATGGATACTGCAACGAAAGCAGTTATGGATAAGAAGAGAAGAGGAGCACGGAAGAAGGTATCCCCCCCCCCCTCTGACTAACGTAAGGAGTATTCAAGGGACGTCCACCTTACTCCATTTTCTATCCTTGTTGTTCTATTTACAACATGGATGTACTCATATTCTGTAATTCTTATCTACCTATTTTCCCCCATCCTTCCACCTTTTCAATATCTCTCTCTTCTCTCTCTTACTCACTCTCACTCTCACTAAGCAGTACACTAAAGGCCTGAATGGATCGATTGAGGTGTTCCTTCCTCTCCCCAGCCGGTTTTTGCGTCCCCCCTCCCCCTCCCCTTCCTCCTCTCCCCTCCCCTCTCTTTCCCTCCCCTAGCCTCTTCTCGCTTTACAGTCTACGCCTTCTCCTTCCCTCACACACGCATAGGTAATCACGTCAGTGAGGGGAGGAACGAAGGTGAAAGGAAGGGGGAGGGGAGAGAGGAGTTGGGAGGTGGGAAATGAGGCATGACACATTGTACCGTAGGGGGGGGGGGGTCCAGTATATGGGGAGTAGACAAGATTTAATGCGATACAATGATATATGGGAATAATGAATGAGTGGTGATAGTTGAGTACTGAATAGGTAATGGACATGCGTGGATCATCGTCTGCCCTCTCGGTCTCTTCGTCGGGAGTCGGAGGATCCACTTCTTCCATTCTTTCCCATGATGTTTACTCGGGACAACCGAATGACGACAGTCTCGTATCCAATTATGACTTGTTCAGGTCAGTAATATCAAGGGGGGGGGACGGGGGAGGGGGGAGAAGTCAGTGGATGAGGGGTGTGATTGCAGGAATCGTGCTGCCTCTACCTCGGTAGTCACTGGTTCATCTCTCAATCGATCTTCTCCAACTCTCGATCAATTCGATGACTTCGATTTCCCTCCTTGGGTGGACTCTTCTGGTGCAACCAATGCTGTTGCCATCCCCAGTGATATTCTCGATAGAACTGATCAGGTACTCTCCCTCCCCTCCTCCCCCATCTTCCCTCCTCTATCTCCGTATTCTTAAGATGAGAATCGATGCTGCTCGTGGTCCCAATGGTCTTCCCAGGGAGATCAAACAAGAATTGAAGACTGTCATCAAGGTGATCCAGTCCTCCTTTCCTTCTTTCTTTTCTTATCTTGATGGTTGTATTCAGCAAGAACCAGGAGTGGCTCCTCCTCCTTCCTATCAGGAACTCTCGTCTGTTCGTGGACCTCAGCAACTTACTCAGAATCCTCTTCTTAGAGGACAGCTGATGAAACCTCCCACGGGGTGAGACCTTCCTTTCCCTCCCCTTCTTTTCCATCGCCAGTCATCTTCTTCTTTTCAGTATTCCATACCTTACGAATCTGAATTCGTATGCATGGGGACCACTGGGAGTTCCTCCCAATTCGTGTGGAGTCACAGCCTCTCAAGTCTCAGTCCAATCTGCTCTCCCTATCGATTTGGAGAATCTGACTCTTCCCGATCAGCCATTGATGGACATGGACATGGAATCGATACTCCGTCATGAACTATCTCAGACGAATAATCAACTCAACTTCGATATCTGATGAGTATCTCTCTTCTTTCCCCCTTTCTCCTTCATCTTCGATTTCATATTCTTTTGGCATCTTTCTGCCTTCTTTCACTCGTCTCTCAATCTCAATCTTAGTCTATCGTTCCTTCCGTTGTTCCAGAATCGAGTGCAGTATGACCTACCCTGTTCCCTTTCCCCTTAGATATTCCCTCTCCGTTCCCCAGATTATCATGGACATCCCCGGTTAGATTCAGCTCGTCCTCATTCTACCTCATCCTCAACAGATTCTCTCCCCCTCCCCCTCCTCTTTCTTCTCCTTTTTATCACGATCCCATCAGTGGATGGCCAATCTGGTTGAATCAACCCGTCGTGAGTAGAGTCTCATCCTAGTCAATCAGAGACTCCTTCGTTTTCCATCGGGTCTGTCCCTCCCCCCCTCCCCTTTCCCTTACCTTGCATTTACCCCTCCACCTATACTCTTGCACAGTTTGTACATAGTACATTGAGAGGTGATTAGATTATGCATATTCATTGAATACAGTACTGAGTCTGCATAGTAATCAAAGGCTCTCTCGACCCTTCTCTTTCTCATCTCTTTCTTTCTCAATACGAACTCTCCTTGTTGAATGATTTGTTGACGACCGATCGATTCGTTCTTCCATACTTTCTACTCCCATCTTCCGATTTCAAAACCACCACACATCTGTATATCAAACAACCCACTTTTACCTCGTTCGTCATTCGTTTCTGTAATAATTGGATACATAATAAAAAGACTAAGTGTATGTAAAGCAGTTCGGAAGTAATTATCTACACGAATAGGTCTCTTTATTTGTATCTCCTCTCTCTCTCTCTCCCTCTCTCGATAACTCATCGATTACTCGTATCGTCAACGGGGCTCTTGTGGGGGAAGAAGAAGGAGAGTGGCACTGGCACTACGGCAAAACAACTCTTCTCCCGAGAGTCCCCCTCTCTTCCCTCTCCCCCAGTCTCCTCCTCCCCCCTCGAAGAGGCACCCAGTAAATACGGAAGACGAACGGATGAAGAAAAGAAGAGAAGTCAAGTGAAAAGATGAGAGAGTTTAGAAATGAGAGAAGAATAAAAAGATTCTCCGTTTGAGGGAGTGCAGGGGCAAGGTAGAGACGGAGGAGGAGAAGGAGAAGGAAGATGAGATGGTCGAAGAGGAGGGATAAAGGATGAGATGGAAGAGACTAAACGATGTGATAATGATGAGGGATGTGATGAATGGAGACATTCATTCCATAGAAGGGAGGAAGGAGTGAGAGTGAGAGGAGGTAGGACACTATTCCTTCTCCATTTGATACATCGAGATGATAGAATAGATCGTTCGGTCGGATTGAGTGATACTCCATTCCTTGAATAGAGGGAGAATGATGGTGAGAAGAGGATGCATCACTCACCATACATACACTTTATTCTTCTCAGTCGATAAACGAATTACTGCAGATGAGGCATCCAGTGACAGCGAACTTCTGCAATCAACATGGATACTCTACCTTTCTCTCATCCTTTGTTTCCAATTCGGGGGGGGGGGGGAGTGAAAAGAAGGGTTGCGCAATGGGGGAATTGGATGGGAATGTTGTGCCTCGGAGACACAAAGGAACATATAGAATACGATGGAAGTGATGGGATGCAAGGGAGCGAATTAGACATCCTTCTTCATACAACTCACCTTTCGTAGTGGAATCGATATCTCTCAAGTTCCAACGCTGTTTCGATTCTCTCGTGGTTGAACGTTTTATCTTCTTCTTCGATTCTCTGAATATTTCAGAATTTCAAAATCTGAAAGCAAATCAGAAAAGAACATATTTATTTTCTGTTGAAAGGGCTTTGAATATACACTGCGTATTCTTTGCCATAAGAATTTTTGTATACTGATTTGATTACGAGGTTCAGGGTGGCCCCGTATATGCATTGTGAAATGAGAGTGGCCTTTGAATGGAACATTGATTCACTCCTGCTCCCCTTCTCTTTTTCTTCACAATCTCTCTTCACTCTTCCCAATGAGCAGAATAGAACAGCAAAAAAATACAAAACAACAAACACGTGTTTGCATGGAGAAGAGTAAAGGGGAAGGAAAGAGAGGGGAGGGGAGAGAGAAGAGAAGAGAGATCGTTTGTGCCATCTGATTCAACCATTCTGGGAGAGGAAAATAGAGAGGGAAAGGAGGCAGAAAAATAGAAGGAATAGGACCTCTTTGATTTCTTCGAGGGGAAGAAATTGGCAGAGGAAATGGAGAAGATTGAATATCGAATTAAGTGTGAAATGGAGGAAAGAAGGGAGGAAAAAGAACATCCCCAACATTTACAAAATAATCAACCTAATCGAAAAGTATTAAATGTATTTATCTTTTTCTTCGATTCTCTGAATATTTCAGAGAATCGAATATTCTCTGATTTACAATCAATAAATTACCGTACTCCTCTTATTCTTTCTTTCGTTTCATGCAGAATGAGATGCCACTCCCGCATACACACATTATCCACGTTTATTGCACTCCTTAAGAGATATTTTCAAATCATACAAGTGGTAAAGCAATTTTTTTTTGACTCGCTTCCAGTGAAGTCATAAGTTCGAATTGATTCAAATTGAAACCCCTCGGATGTGCTAATTTTCCATCTAGAGCAACGTTGTCGGAATGATGAATCCGTCTCCTCACTTCACAGGTTTACATCAATGCATACGGAGTGAAGAGACTGATTTTTACCTTTTTTCGTAACCCTAATAAATCACAATAATCGAAAGACTACATAATTATTCTAACCTTCTACTCGTAGAAATAACGAAACTAAGATGAGAAGAAGCGATTGACTTGAATGCATTTATTCCTTCTTGATTGTGAATAGAAAGAATGGCAACTCCTCCCGAATGAAGAACCATTGATGCTCGAGAGAGAGGATAAGAAGGACTGAAGAGAGTTATGCATATACATGACCGGTACAATTTTTAATAACAGGTATGTTGATAAGAAAATTTGAAAACTTGCAAAATCTTAAAACCCCATGATTTTGAATGTTATAGATGCAGATTTCATAGTTCGAAAATTTTGCATGTTTACGGATTCTAGGTAGTTCTCGACGACCATTTCCTAATCTGTGAATGAAATAAGGAAACTGGGAAGAGTGATACTCTACCTCCCCATAGGATAGATATTCACTCCAATCAATTGGCATCGCATTGATAAACACTCCGTCATTGCTTCTACAAGATGAGGAGAGTCCACGAGAATTAGTCCCTTCGTCATCACTCAAATTTATATTTCATTAATTGCCCTCTCCTCTTCCTTTCTTCACCTTTCTCAGTAGCAACGGCCTTATGAATGATCTCTTTAATCAATTTAATTTTGCGATGTTCATGTCCCTCCAATTTATTGATATTCTCGAGTAAACGAGTGAAGGGAAGGGATGAGAGTAACTTCATCTCCAACACGTCATTCTCACACGCAACCGCTAAACATTTTCGAATTGTTGATTATTCGATATCCTTGAGAAGCTTTCACTTCATCACAGTCAATATCTAATATTTTCTCACTTGCCAATCTCTTCAGAAATGCTGTCTTTCCGAACGAGAAAAAATGGTAGAAAAGTGATAAGAAGCAATTGATCTCTTCCCATCCCTCATATGTCTATAATGCAGTTTATCATACCAAGACAATTTAAATTCTCTCACATTCGATAGGACGTTGAGAGGGGCAAAAATAAGATCCCTGGGATATATCCCTTTTAATTCATTTTCCATTCCACTTTCTTCCATTAATTCTCCGACCACCTGAATGGAAATAGAGATGGATAGATCTTTGATGGACCATGCCTCTTCCATCTGGCCTATGAGTTCTATGAAATCGGGATTATCATTCTCTTTCCATGTCCATACTCTCACTGGATACTGCAAACGAGGTCTGAACGAGTCTGTGATTCGACCTAACGATACTTCGAAACAAACTTGATAACTGATGCGAACAAATCTTCTTGGGGTTCAATCCATTCTGATAAGTGAAGAGTAGTGATCATCGTTTGTCTTCGTGATATTGCGCTTCCCTTAGCTCCGTGGGAACCTCCGCCCCCAATTAAGATGAATCGACACGCAATCTAGAGAAAACGATTATACTTTGAAGAGAACAAATACTAGGGTATATTCGTATGATGATAAACTCAAAAATCGAGAGCCTGAAAGATTCTATATTTCAATGTCCTGTTTAGATAATAAAAATATATAGAGTACATTGGACTTCTACAAAAATATTGTACATTTAAAACGCGGTCCGCCTAAGAACGTTCAAATTCGGAGGGCAAGTGGCACACCTGCTCAAAATGATCTCACACGGGAAGGTCGTCAAGTGTCCGTGAGCTTTTCCAAAATGCTCTTCACCGTTCGATAGGGCACCCATAGGGTAGCCGAAAAGTGTTTTCCATTTTTGCTGCGGAGGCCTGTGAGCCGAGAAAAATCGATAATTGTTTTGTCATAGAAAAACGCAAGACGCCCTCGCATCCCTCGTGATCGCGTTCTAACCGCCCTCTCCCATCTGCCTCCGTGGTGTAGTGGGTAAAGCGCCACACTAGAAGTAATGCTGCCGTGGGTTCGAATCCTCTTTTGCACATTTATCTTTTGCCAATTTTTCTCAAGTTCGAGGACGTCAAGTTGTCAATTTTTTGTTGTTTTTTTCCTCAAAGCTCTCTGTTATGCTTAGAATGTTATCGTACCAAGAATCTTTAAAATGTTTATCCCTACCCCTATCCTGTTCAATGTTATTCCTTCACACTCTTGTTGTGACTAAAAGTTGGTTTTGCAGATCAAAACAACAAAGTTCTGAACAAAACGAAGTTCCCGAACTTGCGAAAAATTGGCAAATGATAGATGTGCAAAAAAAGATTCGAACCCACGGCAGCATTACTTCTAGTGTGGCGCTTTACCCACTACACCACGGAGGCAGATGGGAGAGGGCTGTTAGAGCGCGATCACGAGGGATGCGAGGGCGACTAGCGTTTTTCAATGGCGAAACAACTATCGATTTTTCTCGGCTCACAGGCCTCCGCAGCAAAAATGGAAAACACTTTTCGGCTACCCTATGGGTGCCCTATCGAACGGTGAAGAGCATTTTGGAAAAGCTCACGGACACTTGACGACCTTCCCGTGTCAGGAGGCTCATACTTGGTGGTTAGACTCCCTAGGGGTACACTTCAGCCAAAAATTTGACCCCAAAAGATCTTTGAGATCGAAAATTTTCATCGTAAGTTTACCCCCACGATTTATACACCATTCGATATAGCATCAAAAGTTATGCTTATGCTCGACATTTCAAAAGTTTTGAACTTCAACTTTTCGAGAAAATTGAGAAAATCGAGAAAAATTACGATTTGATTTTTTTCAAAAAAAATACAGTACCAGTCAAAAGTTTGGAAACTTTTTTCGAAAGATCATAACTTTTCACAAAATTGAGATAGAGACCCACGGTTTGGAGTGATCGATGGACAAACCATAGGGGAACAACCCCATGAGGTATATGAGTTCACTCCCCCCTAGGCTCATTCGTGGCGTAAGTTTTCCCGAGGGGTGGTCGCATATATTTTTTTAAGCCTCAACGGAATTTTCCTAGAACTTCTCACTTCCTGTGGTGGAAGCACTACCCTTGATGAGTATAATGCACTATGAAACCCGTTCAGCGCATTTCGCAAAGTGCCGGGATATCGATTTTCCGACACCTCCGAAAAATTTTCAAAGTGTCATAACTTTGGTTTCAGTTGAGCAGGAGGTCTCAAATTTGGCATGTAGCATCAGTATGTGTTGGACTACCATCCTGCAATACAAGCGAAGCACGAAATCAGATTTTTCGCTTCACGGAAAAGTTAATTTTCGAGTCACTGAAAAATGACTTACGAAATTTTTCGATTTTTCGCGCCAAGTGTCCGATTTGATTCAAACTTTGCAGGATGGTAGTCCAACACATACTGATGCTACATGCCAAATTTGAGACCTCCTGCTCAACTGAAACTGTAAGATGTCAGAGGAGTGTCAAAAGACTAATGGAGGCTGAAGGAATTGAACCAACGACCTTCCGTCCATGGATCGGCTGCTCTCACCACTGAGCTAAGCCCCCTTGTTCTGGGGATCTCACAACTCCCTTACAAAACCAAAGTTATGACACTTTGAAAATTTTTCGGAGGTGTCGGAAAATCGATATCCCGGCTCTTTGCGAAATGCGCTGAACGGGTTTCATAGTGCATTATACTCATCAAGGGTAGTGCTTCCACCACAGGAAGTGATAAGTTCTAGGAAAATTCCGTTGAGGCTTAAAAAAATATATGCGACCACCCCTCGGGAAAACTTACGCCACGAATGAGCCTAGGGGGGAGTGAACTCATACACCACATGGGGTTGTTCCCCTATGGTTTGTCCATCGATCACTCCAAACCGTGGGTCTCTATCTCAATTTTGTGAAAAGTTATGATCTTTCGAAAAAAGTTTCCAAACTTTTGACTGGTACTGTATCTCACAATGTTCCAATGATTTGCACTTCCTGGAAAATTGATGATATATGTAAAAATATGAGGGCGTTTGCCGAAGAGTCGAGCAAGGTCTGGCACAGCTCAAAAAAGTAGATTCTCTGAAACTTCGGTTTTTGGGGTTCTCGAGGGTGCTGAAGACGATGGGCGTACTCATTTTCCATAATGAGCCTCCGTTGGCTCCAGATGGCGTCACGTCGAAAACTGTTTTTCTGGAATTTCTCCTTCCGCGAGGTCGCTAAAATTAAGTGAAAATGTTTCCCGGGGTAGAATTTGATGCTGATCACGACTGGCTACTTTATTTGTAATGAAACTTTTTAGTTTTTTTGAAAATGTCAACTTTTCGCTCCTTGATGTGATAAACCACGTACATAGATCGGACCGGCGTGATGAGAGGATTCCAAATCTATATTTTTTTGTCGAGATACACCATGGGTTCTGCGAGAAAATCGACTTACAGTGCACTCGGCTCAGACGAGAGCACGGCAAAAGAGGAGAGTGCAGAGAGGTGAGAGAGAGAAGAGACGCGAGGCGATGCCGTCTCCCCATTCCCTTCTCTGTGCCCTCTCGTTTTCACGTGCTCTCTCGTCTCTTCCCCCTGAATCCCCTCTGGCTTGGGGAGGAGAACCTTACTTACAAGCTAGGTGCACTGTAAGTCGATTTTCTCGCAGAACCCATGGCGTATCTCGACAAAAATATAGATTTGGAAGGTACTACCCAGAAACATAAAAAATTTCCGGAAAAATCACTTCAGAAAGTAATTTTTTGTAAATTTTAAATGAGAAGAAAAAGTGTGTAAAGACGCTTCATGAAAAGACGATACCGTAATTTATTTACTGTACATTTCGCTTGAGAAATTGATTTTTGAAAAGTCTTTTTTCGTAAATTTTTATGGGAAATCAGCTTTGAGAAAGTCTTTTTTTGTTCTTTTTTGTTTAAATTTCTGATTAACATGATTTGGAATTAATATAAAATAATATGAAATTTAACAAAACATGGAATTCCCATCAAAAATTTCCAGAAAAAAAATCACGAAAAAAAATTTACGAGAAAAGACTTATCAAAAAATGGTTACGGTATACGAATTTCTACAGTAAGTTCTTTGTTTTCGGTTTTTTAATTTGACTTTTCGGAAAAGTCTTTTCCCAAGTAAAATTTCCAAAAAAATATTATTCTAACGTGTATTTACGATTAAAAATTTATATTTCGAGGTAGTACCATTTGGAATCCTCTCATCACGCCGGTCCGATCTATGTACGTGGTTTATCACATGAATCAAGGAGCGAAAAGTTGACATTTTCAAAAAAAACTAAAAAGTTTCATTACAAATAAAGTAGCCAGTCGTGATCAGCATCAAATTCTACCCCGGGAAATATTTTCACTTAATTTTAGCGACCTCGCAGAATGAGAAATTCCAGAAAAACAGTTTTCGACGTGACGCCATCTGGAGCCAACGGAGGCGCATTATGGAAAATGAGTACGCCCATCGTCTTCAGCACCCTCGAGAACCCCAAAAACCGAAGTTTCAGAGAATCGACTTTTTTGAGCTGTGCCAGACCCAGACGGATCTGCTCGACTCTCTCGCAAACGGCCTCATATATGAAGAATTTAGAAAAAAATACCACATCAGGGTGCCCGGACATGGCTCTTTCTCGAAAATCTAGCACGCAATCGTCGACGCAGGTTCGAATCCGCCTCCCTACTTCAATCTTTTGCCAGACTTTTTCATGCTCCAAATGATGATTTACCGAAATGGGGTCACTTCACATCGGTTTTCACATTGCTCCGACATTGTATGGAGCACTTTTCAAAAGAAAATGTTCACCTGACCCCACCCTCGTTTTTTCACATAAGGGCCCCCCCTTTGGTTGCGCATTTACTTTTTCACATTAGGGGGGGGCCCTTATGTGAAAAATTTGGTTTTGGTCATGATCGATTTTAGGTCTGAAATGAAGTCAAAGAATCCTAAAAACAACGTGAAATGATATGAAAAGTGACTCATGTCGAAAAGTCATCATCTGGAGCATGAGCCTCCTGAGACCATTTTGAGCTACTGTGCCACCCCCTTCGACGTTCTTAGGCGGACCGCGTTTTAAGCAATGTCAAACTTTCCACTTAATTTTTTAGAAAAGTGGGGGCAAAGATCACCTTCTTCAATAACATTTCGTTAACAACAAATTTCAATTTATCCGGTGTTTGAGAAACTAATAGATAGAAGATAATACAACGAATTTCCGAAGCCAATGCATCAGAGATAAGAGCAGGAAGAATCTGAAAAATAAATACGACCCGTCTTCTAATTATCATAAACTTACTCTATTATTAACTAGCATAAGTCGACTAGTGGGAGGAATCTTACTGTGATCGACATGAGTGAATGATGCCGTTTCCATTCCCATCAATGAACATTCCTCAATAGAAGAATGTGCCATTTTCTCCCCATCTGTTACCTCTTTTAGTGCATCGAACCATTCTTCCTTCGGCGAAGCAATACAAATTCGTCCAACTGGGAAGATACTGATACAAAGTGTTATAGTACGAGATATTGAATTTGCGTAGTTACCGTAACCAGTTTGCCAGAAACATGCTCAAAATGAAGCACGCTCTCTTGGGATGAATGATTGCACAATTAGAAGAAATGAGTTGTCTTACAAGTTGAACATCCTCCTGAATTAATATAATATATACAATCCTTTGAATAAATACAATACAATCTTTCGCATCGTAACTGACTTGAATGCATTCGACATTTGAATTAACTTGAATAACTTTCAGTTCCTCTACATCACAGCCCATCTCTCGCAGATCAGCATCACTCAATTTGTATTAGTAGATTACCCTTTCCAATACATAATATGCCCATTATTAAGTATTTACAATACCTGATTGAGGGTATGAGTGATCTTCTTACACTAGATGGCATTCTCTTCTTGGTAATTTCTTGAGCGGGTTTCCATTTGCCTATTTCTGCAGCATTTTTCGCATTTGTAGGTGAGATAACGGCAGACGAAGAGGGACCCGGATGGTCCTCTTGAGATTCACTAATATCGATGATCTCATCTGCGAAGAATGTATCCTCATAGAAAATATAAGATTTTTTCACTTGGTTCAAATGTATTTCGTGGGCTAGGTTTCTTCTGTTTCTTCATTGCATTGAATGCATCGATAATAGAAGGAGTTCTTTCTTCATTCTTTCTTTTAGGTGGCATTTTAGTGTTCAATCTTAAATGTTTTTTTTAAATTTGTACCCGATTCTATTTAATGAGCTTCTCCGAATTTAAATTAAATTTGAAAAAAACAAAAGTATGACACTACGGAAATTGTCTGACAAGACGAACAAATGCTTGTCTTTCTAATTTTCCGGCTTAGTGATGTATCATTGGATTGTCTGCTAGCAACAGAGATGCGATGGATAGTCTTTGTAATCGTCATATCGTCAACATATGGAGAGAAAGAACGAGTGGAGGATGGAGGGATGGCATCCAAGATTAGATCCCATAGAGACCACCATATCGATGCTCAGGCTCTAGTCGGTACGCCCTTCTATGTTACTAAAATGATTAAATAGTTGAATGGTTGAGGTTCACGTAAAGAGGCGGATGCTATGGGCTCATTGTCTACCGAGGAAAGCAAGAAGAGACTTATTGCAGTAGCAAAGCGGATAGACGAAAACAAAGATGGGAAGGTAAGACATTCGTTCAATGACTATTTCTCAATCAGACTAACTTGATGCGGGTCTGGCAAATCACTAATTTTGATTATCTAAAACATGGTAGCAACTTAAAGTTGTCCATAGCCATATAAGTCTTGTTGTAGATCAGCAAAGAGGAATTGACAAAATGGATAGTGAATGCCATTAAATCAGTCGATGAAGAAGAAGCAGATGAAAGAATGAGAGAAGTGGATGTGAATGGAGATTCCATGGTGAGATCAGTTCGGATACGACAAGTTTTTTTAAAAGCTTGGAAAAAAACTTTAAAAAGGATAAAAATTGAAGATTTCTTGGGAAGAGTACATCAAAGATGCATTCCCTCATGATAACCCTAACGAGTTGGACCCAGATGATAAGGTATTAGCTATTCTTTATGATCCCAATCATAAAACATTCAATAGAAACTTCTATCCGAAGATGAAAAGTATTTCAAAGCAGCAGATCTAGATAAGGACGGATTTCTGACAAGGACGGAATTCGCAGCATTTCTCACGCCGGTAGGCTATTACGTATCTTCGACAGATTATTTCGTCTATCAGGAAAACTACGAGCATATGCATACCGTTCTGGCAAGTCTTACAAGTGCCGAGAAGGATGAAGATGGGGATGGAGCTATCTCACTCAAGGAGTACTTAGGAGAGGTAACTTCCATTCAAGACAACAAAAAGGATGAGAAAACAAAAACTTCCCAATTTTAGATGAGCGAAAGTCCTCATAATGAATGGTATAAAGTGGAGGCAGAGAGGTTCTCAAAGGAGTACGATATAAATGGGGATGGCGTTCTTATTGGAGAAGAGGTTTCACTAATTATTTACAATTAGTCTTGCTCTACATCAAAAGAATAGAAACTCCAGGTGACTAAATGGCTCATTCCTAATGTGGATGAGACAGCAGTGAGTGAGAACGATCACATCTTCGAGAGGGCTGATACTGATAAGGTACTACTCTCACTCTTCTTTAACACGCTCTCTCATCCAGGACGGATATCTATCTTACGAGGAAGTGAGCAATCAATACGAATTATTCGTTGAATCTGAAGCGACGAGATATGGTCAGCACTTGGATGAAATACGACACGACGAATTATGAGCACTTCATTGCATCATCCACAGAAACACCAAAGTATTCATTCGACCGTTATCATGCACGGTTTAGATGTTCCTTACTTCTCTCATTTGACATCGATTAAGTGCCGTAATTAATATTTATTCAGATCTCTGTCCAACTGTACATGTTAATAAGTCACTAGTTATTGCTATTCATGTTAGGTGAACGTAAATTATTTTTTGAATTATAATGCAGAACACAGTCACTGAATGGGAATAGAGTAAATTGACCAGAAAATAAGGTTCATTATGGCATTTTAGTCAACTCCCGAAAAGTATTCCGTATTGTCAATTGATTGTAGTAGCTTCTTCTTCAGAAGATTATATGAAGGATACGGAGGAAGATCGAGACGATTGAAGCTGAAATAGATTGTCTTGAAATTTATATTCTCGGAAGTAGATACAAAAAAAATGAGCGGTATCAGAGAGTAACACTCATTGTATTAAAATTGTATAATTGATGCGTTGACTTTACCATGTATGAGCGCGAGGTAATTGACTCTCGTTTCCCCATAGTTCGATGGTAAATTGCTGCACTCCCGTCGAGCCATACAAATCACGGAAGCCGCTCATCGGAATACGTGAAGTACCTCAACATCCATAATCTTATACTTCTAAGATCTCAGATGGTGACCGAGTTTTAATACAAAAATTAAAGAACTATTGTCTAACTTTTAATTTTACATATTATAAAATTATCAAACCTGTTACAAACTGCACTAATTTCGCTCGCATTTCATTGGACAGTGAGAGTACAAATTGCCAGAAGTGATGGATAACCTCAACGAAAATAATTGATAAATGGACTGATGGTGATTGAGACACAATCTACTGACGATATGATTTGGATTGTATCCTCCCTTGTACACTGTATTTGCCCTCCAGTCGGACACGTCGATCACCTCAATCAATACAGTGTTAGTTGTTGATAAAGAGACTGTACCTGTAGCCCACACATGAGTAATTCCAACTGGGAAGGATCGAATACTCGTAAGAGATGGGAGGGAATCACTTCGAACACTCCACCAAGCATTCTCTTCAATAACCACTTTTCGTCTATGCCAATACTACAATCCCACCTCCATTTGTGCCTCAATTCTCTTTGTAAACTTCCATTCAATAAGGGCATCGATATATTCTTCCTTGTTCTCATTCGTTACTTCCTTTTCACGCCCGTTTTCAATTAATTCGATTGACCTTTTCTCTCCAAATACTTCATCATCCACTGCGAATATTAATTCCAAATCAGCAGCATCGTTGTCTCTGACAATGAGAGGTAACCGAGTTTTTCCAAGAGGGGTTCACATTTTGAAAAAAATTGAGGATTTGGCGGTCTTTTTTTGTTCAATTATGTTTTTATCATACTATATATTGCGAAAAAGACGAGGTAAATATAAATAATGAGGAGATAAAAATGTGGAAAAATAGAGATACAACTCATCTTGAGTAATCGACTTCTGATTTGTCATACATACCGTAACCGTGATC
>LS574667.1:43815-55389 GCA_900490775.1 Pristionchus maxplancki | reverse complement strand
ACGAACATGACCCAAAGATGCGCTCCACTTGAACTCAAAACGTCGCATTTTGCATCGCTCTTATTTATTGTTTTTCTCGTAAATTGACAATATTTATAAAATTCTAAATTGAAAACTCGGAATGGGGTAGGATGAGCTTCCATTTGCACATAAATTTGTGAATTGTTTTGCTCATCGGTAAACATCGTTGCAGTCCCTAGATTAATCTTTCAAAAAAATTGTCAATTTACGAGAAAAACAATAAATAAGAGCGACGCAAAATGCGACGTTTTGAGTTCAAGTGGAGCGCATCTTTGGGTCATGTTCGTTACAAATCTATCGCAAAATGAAATACAATCAGAGTGAACAAGCACTCTTTTCGACTGAATATTTTCTTTATCAATGATTTTTATGATTCATTGAACTTGAAAATGTTGTCTTTAATCAAGATCAAAAAGAGAAAGGCAATTGCAACGCATGGGAGAAGAAAACATGGATGGGTTACGGTAGCAAGATCTTTGAAATTTGTTTTCAAAAAATGGGCAGTTTGTTCACCCTTGGTTTTTTCACCATAAATAGTCACTATCATGCTCAGTAATATATCAAAAAATAGTGGACGAACAAACTGCCCATTTCGAGATATTTGGAAAAATAGTAATTACAGTGGAAAAATGCCGAACTTTGGCGGATTTGTTCTTCCTTATTTATTTTTTATCAATATTTTTATATTGATAATCGTTTTCGGTGCATCATAATCTATCAATACTGAGAAAATGCTATCTTCAGCATCAAATTCTACCCCAGGAAACACTTTCACTTAATTTTCACGCATTCGTGGACTGAGAAATTCCACAAAAACCGTTTTCGACGTGGCGTCATCTGGAGCCAACGGAGACTCAATATCAAAAATGAGTATGGTCATCGTCATCAGCACCCACGAGAACCCCAAATTCCGGAGTTCCAGAGAATCGACATTTTTGGGCTGTGCCAGATATCTCCGGATTTGTCCGATTCTTACGCGAACGGGCTCATAATCTATCAATACTGAGAAAATTAGAACCAATATAGAAATTCTGAAAACACACATTTTGTTAATGAGCTTGTATGATTTCATCTTTGCTTCTTTCTCTCTGTTGCAATGTTCAATGCCTTTTCCATATCATATTTTATACATTCTATAAAATAAAAATTATTGAAAACACATTCTTTTATTTTTAAGACGCAAAACAAAAATACGAAAGAATTTTGATTAGAATTTTGATTACGGTAGATTGAAAGCAAGAGCGTCGGCGATTGTACTCCATTATTGCGTACTCAAAAATTCCCGTCGCCGTCCCTAGATTAATCGAATATTCGAAGATGCGCCTCTCCAGTTTTAGCATTAAAATGGGCTATTGATGTACAGTCCGGTCGGATCGCGTCCCGGGGCGTCCCCTCGCGTCCCCTCGTCTTCCCACGGCTCGGGTGATGAAATAATTGCGCCAAATCGATCAAATTCGAACTCCTCAGATAATTTCCCATCGACTCATGTGCGAATCAAAAATAAAAATGTTACAGAAAATAAGAAAAAAAATTGTTTAGAAAACTCGTAATCTATGTGCTCCACTTGGACTTACCGTAGTTAATGTTTCTATTTTCGCAGAATTGCAAGCTGACTTTAATTTTTAAAATTTCTTTTGGTTATATTTTGATTTAATTTATCTTCACTGCCATGAATAATAACGAATGCTTATCAAATGTGAGTGTAATTGAATTAAATTGGAAAAGTAGCATTTCAGTTCTTGATTCATAACCAGATCTGTGAAAAGGTAAAAATATCCTAACTACGGTAGGTCCGAGAGGAGCACGCGTAGTACGAGTTTTCTAAACAATGTTTTTCTTATTTTCTGTAATAAGAAAAACCCGGGACGCCAGCTTTCACAGGGGGATCCGACCGGACTGTATATAAATTGTGGGAGTAAAATCAGAATGAAAATTTTCGATCTCAAAGATCAAAGATCAACTTTTGGGTCCAATTTTTTTGGCTGAAGTGTATCCCACCCCTATAGAGTCTAAGCACCTAGTTTGAACCTCCGGTGACAATTTTGAGCTACTGTGCCACCTCCTGCGCTCTTACGCAGACTGCGTTTTAACTACTAGTCAGCAAATACCAGAGCAACTAGTTAACTACTAGTCAGCAGAGAAGAGCCTTGAGAGTGAGATGCGCCCGTTTCACCTGGAATCTGCACTTACTATCACACTCCTATCTTGAAGACCCTAGGGAGAAAATGGCTGAAATTTTAGATTTGGGCTAATCTCGACATGCCCGCCCGATCTATGTAGGCCGCTCAGCACACAAATAGCCTATTCAAAAGTTCGATTTTTGAATTTTGTTTTTCACATTCATGAAAAATGAAGTAGACAGGCGTGATCAGCATCAAAAACTACCCCAGGAAACATTTTCACTTAATTTTAGCGATTTCGTTGACGGAGAAATTCCACAAAAACCGTTTTCGACGTGACGTCGTCTGGAGCCAACGGAGGCTCAATATGGAAAATGAGCTCATGATCATCAGCACCCTTGAGAACCCGAAAACCCGGAGTTTCAGAGAATCGATTTTTTTGGGCTGTGCCAACCCTTGCTCGACTCTCTCACGAACGTTCTCATATATTTATGATAGAATATTTACTAGGCGTACTTACTATTGGTATGGTTAATTACGGCATTCATGAACCGGATAAACAATGCAAAAAAACAAACATGTCATTTTTCGTAGTGATGACGCAACACGATTCTAGGACCCCAGACTTCGATAATTTTATTCCTTGTCATCTACTAATGTCTCATAACTTATGTATATGTGTTGAGCTGGATTTTATCTCTTCTAGTTCGGTAAATATAGAAAATTAGTTTTTCACACTTTCGATGTCTAAAATATGTAGATTTCTGAGACAACGAGTATTATACTTAATCAATATCGTAAATATGAATGCAACGAGTCCTCTACTTATTGCGCCAAGAATGGTTTCGAATTGTCCCTTAGCAGCGGAGGAAATGAAAGAGTCCGGGAAATTATGGGATACTTCAATAGATATGATAATTATATATCGGAGTTTTTGGAATATAGTGATTGCCCCCACACAAATAATTTCGCAACGATCTCGTTTTGCATTGGATGAGTCTTTTATCTTCATATCTAGATGACTTGAGGATTCCTTTACTGGAGATAAGCCCTTCATCTGTCCTTCTTTCTTTCATTGCCAGTCCTCTCTCAATCTGAATACTCTAATCGTCCCTTCCCCCATTCATTACTATTTCTATCTCTTCTTTTCTTCTTCCCCACCTCGTTTCATTTTGGTATTGTCGAATATCCTCTCCAACTGTCACATTGATCTTTTTCTTTCTCCATTTCCTTCCTTACTTTCTGATCCTGTCCCCCCTCCCATCTCTCATTCACATCAACTCATTTTTCTCATCATCATGTATTATTTACTCAACTCTCATCATTCATTTATCTCTGCATGTCTCAAATTCTTCTTCATCCGCTAATCCTCAAGTGCAGATCTATGTAGATACATTACCATCAATTTCTTTCTCTTTCGATCCAATACTTTCTTCTCTCATTTCTTCCACTATTCATTATATGGAAGAGTCTCATTGTATACGAAGGAATATCCCCTTATCCCTCTTTATACCATTACTCCTTTCTCCCCTCCCATCTTCTTTCCAGCCTCCTTTCAAC
This sequence comes from Pristionchus maxplancki, assembly GCA_900490775.1. Classification (NCBI taxonomy): domain Eukaryota; kingdom Metazoa; phylum Nematoda; class Chromadorea; order Rhabditida; family Neodiplogasteridae; genus Pristionchus; species Pristionchus maxplancki. The sequence goes on along the minus strand of LS574667.1, from coordinate 51,688 downwards.
CTCACATCTCATTTTCCAGCCTCACCGATCTATTTTTTCATTTTCCATGAATTCTTCGACTTTCAACCAGTCTAATGAGGTATTCTTCGAAAATATTCTTCGCTAATTGAAATATGACATTCATCCTTTTAGATTCATTTCCCTGGTCCTTCTCCTTCCGTAATGATTCTGCACAATTCGACTATTATTCTTGTGACAGTAGTAGGAAATCTTCTTCTAATTGGAGCAGTTTTCCGTAGTAATAGAATGAATGGACGAAAGAGAATCACTCCAGTACAGGTAGATATCTTTTGGACGACTAAAAAGCAACACTTATGTACATATTATGTGAAGGTGCTGATGCTCCATTTAACAACTGCTGATATTCTCTTCGCTCTCCTTACTATTCTTCCTAATCTTCTCATAATATTAACTAACTATGAATTCCATGGACCTGATTATCTTTGCAGATTTGTCAAATTCCTTCAGGTTCAAATTATTATCTGACTTATTAAGAGACCCTCCACGAGAGAGTGGAAAGAGTCCACGGATGGCTGAAAATTAGATTCGGCTCATATATTTTTCCTAGAGTGGGGTCCCATCGGGACAGGTGATGGACTATATAGCTAAGGTCTATGGTCGATTTTGGGTGAGTTACAGGGGGTGTCGATTTTGGGGGTCGAAAAAGTCGATATCTCAGATTCACTCAGAAAAAAGCTTATCCGATATATTTTTGCCCGTAAAGTCCGAATTTCAACATACGAGCGCGAGAAAACGCGAATGAAAAAAGTTATACTCGAAAAACATGATTTTTTGGCAATAATTAGTAAAGAATCGGTTTTCATAGATTTTTTTACATTCCAATTTTGTGATTTTTGGAATCTACTCAGAATTCTACGCCTGCGGTGATTTTTTCAGATTTTAAAAAATGGGGACTTTTTGGATATTTACGCTTGAAGTTGGCAAAATGGTGCAAATTGCTCAAATGCCCGGTGAGTTTCTCTTCTCTTTTTCTTCAAACCGACCTCAAATGTGGCAATATTTCGTAAAAATAGCTTCATACTGGTCCTGAATTAATTTCAGAATGTTTTAGACGCTTCTGACGATTTTTTTTATTTTTCAGTCTGCCGGCCTGGTCAAAAATCAGATAAATTTCGAAAAAAGATTTTGACTGTTTTTCGGAAATAATTCGCCGAAAAATTACTTGTAATAGTGAAAGAACTTCGATAAGTTAGTTTTTACATTAGATGATAAAATAGTCAAATTTGAGGAAATTTTTTGTTGAGATTTTTTGACCAGGCCGGCAGAGCGAAAAATAAAAAAAAATCGTCAGAAGCGTCTAAAACCTTCTGAAATTAATTCAGGAACAGTATTAAGCTATTTTTACGAAATATTGCCACATTTGAGGTCGGTTTGAAGAAACAGAGAAGAGAAACTCACCGGCCATTTGAGCAATTTGCACCATTTTGCCAACTTCAAGCGTAAATATCCAAAAAGTCCCCTTTTTTTAAAATGTGAAAAAATCACCGTAGGCGTAGAATTCTGCGTAGATTCCAAAAGTCACAAAATTGGAATGTAAAAAAATTTATGAAAACCGATTCTTTATTAATTATTGCCAAAAAATCATGTTTTTCGAGTATAACTTTTTTTTCATTCGCGTTTTCTCGCGCTCGTATGTTGAAATTCGGATTTTACGGGCAAAAATACATCGGATAAGCTTTTTTCTGAGTGAATCTAAGATATCGACTTTTTCGACCCCCAAAATCGACACCCCCTGTAACTTACCCAAAATCGACCTTAGACCTTAGCTATATAGGCCATCACCTGTCCCTATGGGACCCCACTCTAGGAAAAATATATAAAAATATATGAAAACAGATGGATTGATATCCGTATTGCTAAACCATTTCTCAATTATTTACTTTTTTCATGTTGTTCCTTTGTATTCCTCTGCATTCCTTCTTGTTGCCATATCAGCCGATAGATATTATGTGAGCACCTCGAATGATCTCCTAAATATCCGTCTCTGGTATAGGTGATATGTCGTCCTCTCCATTCAATCAAGATGGGACTCTACAATCGACCATCTCTATATGCATCCATTTCTTGGTCACTCGCATTTCTACTATCAACTCCTCAATTATTCCTCTTTTATAAAGATGATCAAACTCAGGAATGCACCGCATATTATGCTGAACCTTGGATGGTAGATATTTCGTCTATTTATGCCATCTATCCAATAGATATATTTCCAGTATACGTTCTACGTGTGTGTCTTCAATACAGTAGTGTGGTTGCTTCCTTCGGCACTTGCAGGTATCCATCTACCTATCTACAGTTCGGGACGGGTAATTCTGACCCGATGGAGTAGATGAGGCGGAATCACAGTTATCCTCCACTATCTTCAATAATTGCAGGCATATTGTACACACTCGTATGCCATGCAGTGTGGGATTCTCTTGCATTTCGGTCTACGAGACAACGAGAAAAGTTAGCATTTCTCCGCTTTTGCAATTCCAAATTCCCCCAGAATCTTTATTTTTTCAGTGGCGTATTAATGCCTAATCGTACAAATTCGACTGGTGAGATTCTTTCCATTTCTTTTCTTCGTAATAAATAGACGTCAGGAGCGGTTCGTTCTTCTGAATGGGATCGTCGACGCCTCCAAACTGTCAAATTGACTCTCTCCATCGTTGCAACCAATTTCATTCTATGGGCTCCCTTCTGTCTTATTCAAGTCGTCGATGCTATCTCTCCACAAGCAATCAGTTAACATTCATACATATCTCTCTTCGCTTAATCGATCCCATTCAGATCCTGTTATTGCCACTTATATTACTCTCGTGGGAAATCTAAATTCGTGTGTTAATCCATGGATGTGGTTCATCTTCAATCGAGATCTTTTGAGAAGAGCGAATCCCTTCTATCGTCTTCCCTCCACGTATTCATCTTCCCTTCTCTCTCTCTCTAGTTTCTCTCTTACAGGAAAGCTTCTCGTACAGAATTCACACTAACTGAGAAACCTCACAGTACGAATGAATGAAGAATCAAGTCGTTTTATTACACCCACATTAATTGAATGAATCAATATAATTATGTATGATTGAACATGCTGCACAATGAAAAAGTTCTGAAATTCAAGAAGAGAGCGGAAGTTCTCTTGAGAATTCTGTCGGGGTCGTTCTCTTTGATACCATTCAAAAACAAAAGCAGAGTCGTGTTTCTATACACGTCTAAGCTCCCGTCCCTTCTATCACGAAAGATTCCCATAGATCCGCCAAAACAGAAACAATTCCACCTCTTGCATACGTCTAATTCATATCATTGTGCGAACATCAACGATTGAAGAATCAAAGACTTTTATGCCATCCGGGGCGAGGTTAATTGAATAAATCATCATTTCCACATACAAAGCACTGCTTAATCACAACGACTACAAGTAATTATCTACAATTGTACAAAGGAAAAGAGAAGAATCTATCCACAATTAATTCCTTTCAAAGAATTTTTTCCTTTTCGATATTTTTATTATAGTTTCAAAATATAATCTTTTTAAAGTTTTAATATGAATGAAGAGGAAAAGGTGAAATAATGAAAGAAGACTTAGAAAGGGGAAAGAAAAGAGAGGTCACTCTTGAGAGAGAGAGAGAGAGACTATGCATATACGAATCTCTTCTACATCGAATACATCTAAATATTCTATTTACACTCTATGCAACATTGTTGCACTTTCTATTGTTGTTAGCACCAGAAAGAAGCTGCGATCCTTTCTTCGATCGATTCTTTATCTTCGACTCCGATGCAACCAAAGAAGAGACCGATGCTCTGTAATCATCCATTTTATATTCCTCCGTTCTCTCTTCTTTTTTCACTCTTACCTTTTCAGTTTCGTAGCATTCAATTTCATTCCAATCTTCGTTTCTCCTTTCGGCTCGGAAATCTTCTCAGGGGGGTCAGCGAACATCTATAATTCAGTGAGATACGGTAATCGATTTGGTCAGATGTCTTACCGCCTTCTCGAGATTGAGTCTCATTCTATTGGCAGCCTTCGCCTCTCTCAGGATCTCAGCCTTTCGGATGGCAGATGGAGAGGGAGTTTGAGTCTAGAAGAGGACTATTCTCCCACTCACGCAATCGATCTCTACTCAGTGGAGAAGGGAACACAAGCATGGATCGATGCTTCCCCTCCCCTCCCCCTAGTCACGAGCCCCCCCCCCCTCTCTCTCTCTCTCACACGTGTTCACTCACCGAATGACAGCTGAAGTCATCGAATTCGATCAATTGAGGAGGGGAAATAAGAATGGGAGAGGATCTTCCAGAGGCAGATTCTTAAGAGGAAGAGATATAAGGGAAAGAAAGAGGGAATTTACCATGGACGAGCAGCCATCCATCGTCCTCCTTCGTTCGAGTACGCATACAACCAGCAGATGAAGACTCCTTAAGGAATACGGTAGGAAGGGATACGGTAGAGGAGGAGGGATACTGTAGACATCAACTCACTTCAACATTCTCAGATCCGAAGACGTATGAGTAGAGATGAGAGAGCATGGTGGATGGGAAGAGAAGAGTCTGAAGTGAAAGAGAAGGGGGAGGGAAGGGGAGGAGTTACATCAGAATGAGAAGAGAACGACTGAAGAGAAGGAAGAGACAAGAAGGAGTCCTAGGGGGAATGGATGAAAGACGAGACGGGTCAACCATGAAAGGGAGAGACAGATGGAGAGAGAAGGGGAGGGGAGGGGAGAGAACACTACAATCACACTCTATTGATTGTACTCTCCCTCTAGATAGAGAAGGACTGTTTACTGGAGGAGGGGCTTAGAGAGAGAAGGGATGGAAGGGATTGTGTCAATGACAGAGAGGGGAGAAGGGAGGAAAGAGGGAGAGAGAGGGGAGGAGGGGGGGGACAAAGAATGGTCATGTGAGTCCCTTCCACACCAAGCACGAGACCAGTCTGCCCTCTTCTTCATTCACTCATTTATCAAACACGGCATTAGACACAAACAATAAAAGGTTTACAGAAAAGTAATGAGAAGTGGCAATACTGAAAAAAAATGTTCGATAATATAACGTGCGCGACTATGAGGGAGGAGAGAAGGAGGAGTGTGGGGTATAGAGAACGAATGGTGCCTACCAGTCTACGGACGAAAACCAAACAGGTGATTGGAATATGAATACTACAACAGTGAAACAAGAGAATGAATTACCATCTAAATAATGTGCAAGCACGGGTATAAACACCATAGATTAAGAGAGAAGAGAGTGAACTAGAGGAGTGGAGAGGGGGAGGGGAGGGGATTCAGAGTCGAGGAAGCATAGTAGCAGAAATGAGATATCCAGTGTGTGTTGGTTGAGTAGATGGACAAATAATGGTAGTGGAAGTCAATTCCTTGTTTCCATCTTCATCCTTTCCTCCACTAGGAGTCTTTCTCTTCCTTCCCTTTCCAGGTGCACATTCCTCTCCATCGCCATACACATTGAATTCCCCCAGAGACTGCTTCCTTTCCTCCACTACCAACAATTGACGAGGAACAATCTGCAATATCTCTCTCCTCATCCTCCACTTCCTCCTTCTTCCTCAGTGATGAGAGCGAGGTCGGATATAGGAGGGTACCCCCGATTTTTGTCCGCTAATTGCCCGGTGAATGCGCTCAGACCCCCGAATTTCTAAAAATTGAGCCCCGATTGTCATCCCATTTTTATACCGAACCCCCGATTTTCGTCCAATGTCCGAGAATGTTGCTCATGACTGTTCTTCCTCCTTCTTCCCTCACCTCGATACATTCAACTTGCACGAATCCAGTCTCTCTCATCATCTTCGCTGTTCTCTGCACTTGTTCGATGCATGGAGAGAATGAGACCAGTCGTCCACCCCTCAACACCATTCTCCCTTCCATTTCAATCCTCCCTTCTCTCACCTTGGTTTCGAAAGTGCTCTGGCAGCATTCTCGACAGCTTCCCATGGAGAAGGCACGTCAAGGAAGACTCCATCGCACGAATTCTCAACGAAGAATCCCTCGACACACACATTCTGCACTACGGCAGTAATGACATGAGAGAGACCGTGTTCCTGCAATCATGTCTTCCACCTTCTCCCTCCCTCCCTCCCTCCCTCCCTCTCCTCCCCTCGCACCTTAAACTCAGCTTCAATCTTGCGGGTTCTCGTCTCATCAATATCATGTGTGTACACGTGTCCACCGGGGAGAACTCCAATGGCCAATGCATGGGAGAGAGATCCCGATCCCGTCCCACTCTCTGCCACCACACTACCTCCATGCACCTACAAGGAGGGAGATGACACTTCATCCATTCGAAACGAGGAGAGGAGAGGAGGGAGGTCATATAATGATGCAGAACAGACGGGGTCGAGATAGACACGAGGCCTATGGAGTGGAAGAGAGAGAGGGGGGAACAGATGGAGAGATCGGACACTCTTCCTACCAGTCTTTCCTCACTTACATCTAGAAGGGAGAGAATGAATGAGACATCAGGAGTATAGAGGATCTGAGTTCTCTTGGGAAGACAACGTGTCCACAGATCAGAAGTGGGACGAAGGGCATGGATGTATCCAGCAGTAGTGGTCACTCTCGATCCCCATCTCAATACAATTAATTATGTAGTCTTCTTTCTTCGAGAAGTCCTTTCACACTCTCCCCGTACTTTTTCTCCTTTTCTCGACCACTTTGATGAGAATATTAACACAGTATTAGACATATACGATGATTCATTATACGATATCAACTCATTTTACTTTGATCTCATTTAAATTTCAAAACGGGTCAAATTAATTTTTTTTACATTTCACAAATATGTTCAGCTTTAACATGGCTAGACAGTCGGAAGATGTTTTTACTGTCATGTACCACATAAATGAAGAGCAAGAAGGTCCTACTTCCATTTTGCATTCACTTTCCCTCGCATTCCCTTTCTCTCTAGCATAGTATAGAGTGAGTATGATGGGATGACTCACTGCTTTCCAATCAAGAACTCGTGTCTCAGCTGGCCGAACTTCATAGTGATGGACATGCCTCTCTTGACGACGATGGGATACATACTGCCGAATGAGACATACACAATGACAGTGTCGCCCTCCTCGATCACATCAGATAGACCCACGAATGATGGTCCGCCCAATGCCACTGCAAGACATAGTAGTGGGGACTGGGAGATACCAAGAGACAATTCCAATCGCATACTAATTACTACGTTTTTAAAATTGTCCGGACATAACGTAATTCCGCAGACTAAAAAGGGTTTAATTCGATTTCTACGCATTGCTACCGATTTATCTAATCATTTCAACTGTAGCTGACTTAATTACAACGCGAAAAAGTATTAGAAACTATTTTGAAACACTTAAATCCTATCTAAACGTGTTTAAATGGATGTGGTGTGGTAGAGCGCCTTTTCCGACACTCGTCAATTTCCCCATACGCGCGGGCCATTTATTTGTCAAGTTTTGTGAAAAACTAGGTACCACGGAGTAAAATTTCAAACTCTTCCTAAAATTCCTGTTTCGTTGCTGTGGGGTGATAGTCAACGCAGAATCATGATAGCGTTTCCAAAATTTTATAATATTTTAATATAAGCGAGTAATAAGCTATAATTCTAAGCCACGCCCACCGTGGTGTTGCGACTGAAAGTGTGTCGTTCGCTGGGTCATATTTCAGTGAGTCAATTACTTTGATTTTCAAGTTTATTTATTTTTGTTTTTTACTGACAACATTGATAATGATATACGCATTGATCAATAATTGATCGAATATGAAGGCAAATTATTCCCATTATCTTATCTATGAGAGATCGATTATTCTACCGTATACTTTGAATCACACTTACAGCTAAAAACAGGGTATTATCTTCCAATATCAACATAAGAGTAAGGAATTAAGCAACA
>LS574641.1:36423-53993 GCA_900490775.1 Pristionchus maxplancki | reverse complement strand
CAGATTTTTCTAATTTTTGGTGATTTCTTAGATATACGTAGGTACTTTGAAAATATCATAGTTATTTGCCGGCCAAAACGGTATCCCCATAGTGGCACCATCTTGTTACCCACCCGTTGGCCAGAGGGCATTTTCATTGGCCAGAGGGTATTTTAGTGTTTCGAAATATTGTCCGATCTTTTATCTCTCTAATGCAACTTGGATCGAGTCAATATCTTTATTTTGAGCCGAGTTATGATCATTTCCGTGATGAGCATTTTGCGAAAACCTATTGTATACTTGATCTTTGATCTCTCGTATTGCGAAATTTAGACCAGATATCAAAATTCCTGAAACGTTGTTTGAAAGAGCATCGTTCGAAGTACTTTCGGTCAACTTTGGGGGATGATAGGAAAAACTTTTGGCGGATCGCACAGGGAGCTCGAAAATGGGTGTTTCTCTCGCGATTCGTCTCATAAAACTAGTACTAGTATAAAAGACTGACCTTGCCATGTCCTGTCGAGTGCGCGATTCGAGCTGCTTCAGATCGTGATCCAGACGGTATCTGAAATATCAAACAATATCTGATGGACTAGAAGATTGAAAGTGATGTAAATCAATTGAAAAATAATACAAATTAGCCCTACCTGGAGCTTTCATCGAGTACTCCATCGGGATCGCAGATGTGTGCAGACATCTTCATTCTACACTCTTGGAATTGGCCAGCAGTGGGATTGGGGAAGGTCATAGCATTCCACAACTGTCCTCCTCCGCCTGAAAATACTAATTAGCATTAAGATTTGTAAAATAAACAATAAAAACTGATTTTCTTTAAAAAAATAATCGAAATCTCTCCATACCCATTTGTCCGAACCCCCCTCCGAACTGTCCTTGCTGTTGTTGTTGTCCATTGATGGGAACTGAGAGAAGAAGAAGCAATGGAAGGAAGAGACGGCGATGAGCCGCCATCGTTTGATTACCTGCAATTTCAGAATTTCAGGATGAAAACGAGAAAAATGGACAGATCAGATCCTCGACAAGAAGTGAGATTCTAGTTCTCATGAATAAACTATCATCGGAACATGCGACGAAAACGGAGAGGATGGAGTCAATGAATAATAGACGACTTGGGACTTCTTCTCATCTCTCTGCCTTCTCTTCTCTTTCACTCGTTGGTTGACAGAGAGAAGGGAATGGAACCACACAATAAAGTGAAGCTGTTCCGTCTGGGTCACAACTCCATCAATCTCTCATCGAATCTTGATCGTCGGATTCCTCCGTATCACGTGTGAATTCGAAGAAAGAATTCGTAAAAACGTGCCGACGACACTGTCATTCCAGCGTATCAATCGAGACAATGGGGGCAATTTGATAATGGGAATGAGGGTAGAATCATTGAGATGAAGAATTATACAAATCAATAGAAAGAAAAAAAACAAATGCGTATGAAGACAGTCTCCACCACTTTTTTAGGTCTCATTTCCACTCGGAAATAGCCTCTAAGAAGAAGGGAATGGGGAGAAAACAAGACTGTCTGAGAAGGAGATTGGACGGTATTAATCAGTGGAGAGAGGAGATGAGAGGAAAGGAGAGAAGGCTTCGTTCGAGGTTGAGAGAGTCACATGAACACATAAACCACGGTAGTAAACTAAGAGAGTTTGACGGGTTCAGTGTACGAACAAGTTTCAAAAACTTCCGAGGAGCTAACTTCATTGAGAATCATGTCGAATATCGTGAAGAAAGACTCCGACACTCCTCGAGGTCGGGTGGTTGGAACCGAGAAAGTGAGGCGGCGTGCTATGGACAACAACAAGAGAGAAGAGAGAAGGGGAAGGGAGTGGGGGAAGGAGGAGAGACAGAGATAAAGGGAACAGAGGAAGGAGGAGTGTAAGAGGGAAGGAGAGAATGGGAAGTGAGGAGGGAGGAGGGATGGAGAGTGCAATCGATGTTCGAGACGAGACACAAATCAACAACAATTACTCTCACTTTCAACTTCGAATTGCCAGTTTGGAGGTTCTATTTACTCTCAACTCTCGGTCTGACCCCATCTAGATTGGGTACTCAACTGAAGAAAAAGAGAAGAAGAAGGAGAACGGAAGGGAGGACTGGCATAGCTCTCACTCTAGAAGATTGACCACGGAAAGAGGGGAGATGAAGCGGTAAACACCCCCTTTCCCCTCTCCTTTCGACGTACCCTGGAAGGGGCAGAGAACGGTACTCTAAATTCCCGGGGTGAACGTAAACATGAATGTCTCATCCCTTCTCTCTCAGACATGTCCCTCGCCTAGGGAAAACATCTGAGTGAAAGCAGCGAGGATTCTTCTCTCTTTCAGGAAGAAAAACTGATTGGGTTGGCCCCAATTTGGAAGGGAGTCGCGGGTTCGGACTGAGATTTATCTGCGTTATTTACAAGAAAATGTAACTGCTGTACAGATCGTGACTAGATATGTACTTTATTGTAATGTTTGTTGTTTTACAGACGACTCTTCAATTCCATCTTGGCGATTGTCTCGAGATGCACCTGCATTATGATTCATTAATTATAATTAATAATACTAAAATTATTAATATTTAATAACCTCATCGGGTCCATCGGCAATTCTCAGTGTCCTCGCCATCACCCACATCATCGCAAGAGGAGTGTCCGCCGTGACTCCACGAGCTCCTGAATCAGGAAATTTTATTGTTTTTGTTGTTGTTTTTAAACAGAATAACAAGCAAAATAAACACCAACCCTGCATCTGAATTGCTCTATCGAGCACAGCGAGAGCGACATTCGGCGCAGCCACCTTGATCATGCCAATCTCCTTGTACGCACCCTGAAATGGGGATCTCACCACGATCTCGATGGGTTACGGTACCTTCGATCCAACGGTATCGATCGAGTGAGCGGCACGAAGGACGAGAAGACGAGCTTGTTCCACCTCCATTTATTAATTATTTCGATTTTCGAAAATAGAGTTCACCTCGATTCTCGATCTCGCAATATCCTTCCTGATTGAGTCGAATTTCTCGAGTTTCTTGCCAAAGGCAGTTCGCGATTGGATCTGGAAGAGTACTGTAGCTTACTGTATCAAAAAACTACCGTACCCTGTCCTTCATGATATCGATCGCTCTCTCGCAATGGCCGATCAGTCGCATTGCGTGATGAATTCGTCCGGGACCCAGACGACCCTCAAATGAATCTCGTTCGAACAGTTTTTTGCCCCTTTCTGCATCTACAACTCGGTTTGTTCATCCACAAACTCAGCTCATAATTCAACCTGTGCAATCTCGAATCCTCTTCCCTCTCCCAACAGCATCGATTCCACTGGCACTCGCACGTTAGTGAACAGAATCTCGCAGTGACCGGCTGAAATCAGGTTTTCGAAGAAGAATTGCACCATCTCAACAAATAGTTATATCTGCACCACTCACCAGGAGGATCATACATGCCGAATACAGGCAGATTTCTGACGATCTTCACTCCGGGAGTCTTCATCGGAACGAGAATCATCGATTGTTGCGTGAGACGAGAGACCTGCCAATTACATATTACCATCTTCAGATTGATCTTTGATCTCCCCCCACCTTTCCCTCAGTCGCCACTCGACCCATGAAGACGGCGATCTCGCAGTGCGGATGGGCTGAGAGTATTTATTTCGAAAAAAATTTAAAAAATAAAAACAAACCGGCTCCGGACGCGAACCACTTGCGGGCGTTGATCACGTACTCGTCGCCCACTCGCACGATCGAACCCTGGGAGAGAGAAGATGCAAACTGATCAGTTAGGTAGAAAGACCAACCTGTATGTTGGATGCATCAGAAGAGGCAACGTCTGGTTCAGTCATGGCGAAGCACGATTTCACCTTGCCCTCCAGCATTGGACGAAGCCATTTCTCTTCTGAAAGTAATCGTGAGCCCTCAATGAGTAAGAGAGTGACTCACTCTGCTCTTCAGTTCCGTACTTGATCAGCACCTCCATGTTGCCAGTGTCTGGCGCCTGGCAGTTGAACACCTGATGTGAACTCAATTCAACTCTGAGATCAAAAGATCACTCACCTCAGGAGCGAAAACAGATCTGCCCATCAGTTCACAGATGTGTGCATACTCGACGTTGGTGAGTCCAGCTCCGTATCTGCATTTGCAATGGACGAAAATCTAAAAATTGACAATAGAGGGAATGCAATAAACTCACCTGTTAGCAGGGTCGATGAAGCGTGCGATAAACATATTCCACGCGCCTTGTGCTCGAGCCTTCTCCTGAAATTGAATGAGGATTTAGTGTATCGTATATACCGTAACAAAACCTTGAGTGCATTCAGCTTCGGGTGGTCCTTCCAATTCGCAGGATCCAAGTAGAATTTGACCAATTCTGGCTCGAGAGGAATTATGTCGTTCATGACGATGTCGTGGACGATTTTGTACAGTTTCTGCGCCTTCTCGGAGAGATTCGAGGGAAGAATCATCAGACCAGCTGGAAATATGGAATTCAGTGTAAATCATCTGCTCAACAACTAACCATCATCTTCACTCTTCTTCTCCTTCACCATATCCAATCCAATCTTCGCAAAGTATCGAGGAAGAGGAGCGAGGAGATGGGCATTCGTGCTTGCAGCCTGCTGCAGCTTTGATCGCATGTAGACACCTGCAAAGGTCAGAGATCAAAAACAAGATTGATTGTTGAAATAGCTATGTTTGCGAACACTGTTTGCATATTATTCGTCGCTTGGACAGGGAATCTGAAGGATCAACGTACAGTGGCCGGATGGTCTAGGGGTATGATTCTCGCTTCGGGTGCGAGAGGTCCCGGGTTCGAATCCCGGTTCGGCCCAGATCTTTTGCTGTTAGCTCACCTTGGAGAATGCAAGCATTGCGATAGAAGGTGTACGCTACGTAGATGTTCCACAGTTGACGAGGGATCTGGAGAATGGGGAGTCAAAATATTCTTTCTACGTTTACAATCTCAAACCTTTCGTCCGATGCATCTCTCGTATTCCTGCAGCACTTCTTCTATGGTGGGAATGCCCAATTTGCGTTGTTCTTCGGGCGAAAGATGGCCGACACAAGGGAAGTCCTTGTGCCACATGGAGTTGTAATGGGCGAACAAGAAAGTGGCCAGATCCGATAGGGGATCGCCGATGGTGGACAGTTCCCAATCCAGAACGGAAACGATCTGAAATTTGAGTTTATTTGTATGCGAGATGTTTTTATCCAGTCGAACCTTGTTCTCTTTCGCGTGGAAGAGCAGATTGTCGATGCTGAAATGGGAAAAGTTATGAGTTGTTGGGAAATAAATGACACATGCTTAAGCGCCTAGTTGCTCGAATCTGACTTTCTGCATGAATCCATTCCTACTATTCCCCTTCGCTTATCTACTCGGTAAGTAATTGAAGTTTATCAAATGTAGATTGTTTCACAGATCATCGAAATCTGCACAAATTCAATGCGGAAGAGAGTAATCATCTATTGAACACTTGTGGAGCGAAGAAGGGAACGGAGATTGATTGGAATGAAAAGGCTGAAGTATCCGTCCCGTGGATTGTTCGGATTATCAATTTCGAAGGCATTGCTCCGTGAGATTATGACCACTTCCTGGTCTTACTCTACATTCAGATTAGAATGTTCCGGCATTCTCATCTCCGATCGTCATCTTCTCACTCTTTCGAGATGCATCAGAAGAAGAGGAGACAATGTGACTATAGAGAGGACCTACAAGTCACCCGATGGAAATAAGAAGGAAAAGTACAGTGTTGTCCACCATGTCGCCTTCAGGGCTAAGGCATTAGAGGTAATTTACGGACATCTTGCACTTTCTAATTCATATTCTACAGGAGAACACGGATACTCTCGTGTTGTTGGAAATTCGACGAAATCGAAAAAATGGGGAAAACGTTGATGAAACGGTATGGAAGTTCAGAATCCATCAATAGAAATATTTCAGACCCATTTTCTCTATTCGGCATGCTTGGGATTCGATCAGATTGAGCCATTCGAGAAGGATGTTATCGACTTCCTTTGGCTGAGTATGAATAAACAAAGAAAATTCCTAATAAAGTTCAAAGATCACAACACGATCGGCCACAGTGCTGCTGAGGTAAAGGGAATCTACAAACCAGTGATGTGTGGCAGTGAACACTGTGATACTACTTACGAGATGAAATCGCTGCCATCGGTTCGATTTAATCTTCTATCAAATTTGAGCTCAACATAAAGTTTCAGACTATTCCCGGAAGTCTGCTGATCAAAAGAGCTTTGATGCAAGATGATGGCTTCAGTTCGTTCAAACCTTTTGTGATCGGGCTTACTCTCAATGCTGTAAGCTACCATTTCACTGATATAGAAGGAGTTCGAATCACTTCCCAGACTCACGCCCTCAGCATTATCCCCTACACACCCTTCATTTGCTTCCACATTGGATTGTGCAGAGAAGGAGGATTGGAAGACTATTCGTTCGATGGTAGGCCATTCTCATACTCTCCGTACAAGACTACCTATTTCTCAGGTGAAGTGATCGTCGCACTAAATCTTACTGAACCTGCCACCTTTCCTATGTCTACTGAATAAAGTGTCTAATTGGTCCTACCGATAGTCTCCATGGACGAGAGTGACGTCTCCATTCAATGGCAGATGCTTCTCAAGATAATCGTGCAGTTTATTCACTTCCTACAAATATCCCATCGCGTTAGGATCCCATGTAGACCGTGTAAAAAGGAAGCTCACCTCGATATCTTCTGTGGCAGACATTTCATACGCAGTTGACCACCGCTTGAAATTGCGCTCCATGTAACCGTCTGAAAGTTTAGAGTTGTTCAATAGCAACAACAATCTAGATATAATTGAACGAACCCTTCCTTCCGTAGTCTCCCAATCCCACTTTATCGACGTTGACAGAGTGAATATGAGCGAGATTCTGAATGGCCTCCTTCCAGAGAGCCTTTCTGAAGAATAGATCTGTCAGATCTTATCCTTCAGCCCTTATCAATCCGAATCATACCTCTGTTCCACGGTAACTCCGGGAATGGTAGGGTCGAGGTAAAGTCTTCCCCTAACGTAGTCCATCACGTAGAATGGACTGTCAAGGAGACTGCAATTTATTGGTCAATGCTCGTGATCTTTGATCTTTCGACGTACCTCTCATTGTACAGATGCGCCTTGGGCACTGGCACAGGCGAGTTTCCGAGTGCTTTGATTACCTCAAAACTATTTCTTTGCCAAGTATTATGCTGAATTCCTCACCCTGTACTCCCTATCGACTTGATGTGCCTTGGGTAGCACTTTGCCCGACGGTTTCTTCCTCAGAACAAGCTCCTTCGTTCCGCATCTCACGTAGTACGTGGGATTGGACTGACCGTGGCCAAATCTGCAAGATGCTTCAGAATGGAGAGATCAGAGATCAAAGATCACCTTCTGAGCACGAAATCCTCTGGTTTGCCCGCGACGACTCCGAGTTCTTTCGCGAGGAATTGACGAAGGGCAGTCTCGTCCAGTCTCTCGCCTTGAATTTATTAGTAAAACAAAAATAATAACCTACAAACGAGAGTATTATAGTGTGAAACATACGAGGAATGAGTGGTCTCGTCTCGGAAGGAACATCGAGACGAACGGAGAGAAGAGATTCCAATTGACGAAGAGCAGCTGAGGGATCGGTGACCTGCATGAGACATTGATAGAGATAATCTTTGTAATCTTTGTTGAAATTGTAAGCTTATTCGGCTAAAAATCGAAATCAGAAAATCAAATGACTCAGTCGTTCCTGATAATAGGGCAATTGATAGGGTTCAATGGTTTAGGCGGTTTATGCGTTTGCAACGTTTTATGGGTGGTTAAAATCCCAACCTTGATTGCTTTCATTCCCAATCCCGACGCAGTCTTGCAGTTTACACCGAGGTCGTCGAGGAAGATGCAACGAGAGGCCGGAACCTGTGATTTCAGTTGTTCAAGTTGTTATTGATTCGGAATGCACTCGCGGCCAAAACACTAATTCTGTGCAATCTCTGCATCGTTAGCAATAATCAGTCACCCTGATTCTCTCGAGTGCCCTCTTGTAGATGGGCGCATCTGGCTTCCTCACTCCTTCTCTACACGATTCGACCACTGCGTCGAAGAGCTTGTCGAAGTCTGTAAATGCTGATGGTCATTTCTTATCTCGTGATCGAGTGATTACCGGTGATAACAAAACCTAAAACACGCAAAATTTCATAAAATCAAAACCTCGTGATGGAGTTATTGGCTGTGATACGCAAGCAAAAAAGTAAGATACCTTTCGGGATGGTGGCTCTTGCATGGGATCGGTCCAGCCAAGCATTGTTGGTGATGAGACCTACTTTAAGGCCTTCCGATTTGAGCACCTCAACATGATAGACTATAGCCAAAGTAGTAACAACGTCCTTTTATCAGCAACGTGCAGACGTTTCAATAGTGTTCCCGTAAATAACAAGGGCGGTGGTCACTATACATTTGTCACTACGCATCTTTCCCAGACAGCCACACTATACCTTCACAGCATTGATCATCTCTGGCCAGAGAAGTTGATCCATTCCAGATCCGCCAGAGAACACTTTGAGCGTTGCGAGTTGAGTGCCATGCTAAAAAAGCAGAATTTATAGGCTGTAGAAAAAGCTTGTCATAAAACATTCATTTATATTATGCTCGTACTCGCTTATTGTAGATGGAGATGAAGAGAGGTTCGAAGTCTTCTGCATTCAATTTACCGCACTCGAGAAGTTTGAAGGCGCGATTCGCATCTTCGTCGCCTGTTTATGATTTTATTGAATTTCCCGCTTCATTTCCAGAGTTCAAAGCAATCAAGGTGATAAAATCAAACCGATTATCGTCTCCACTAACGACCCATCCTTTAGACCGAACTTCTTCTCCATCTCTGCAAAAGTTAATGGTTTGGGACGGAGATAAGGACTCGGTCAAACGGTTTTGCACTTTCACACTGTCGACTACAGAGAAGGTGCATTGAAGAGTATGAATGCTCTTCTTTGAAATTCAATTCAATGTTCTCAACGACTGACTCTTCCAGAAGAACATGGGAGCGGGGAAGAGGACGCCTCCCATGTCAAAGATGACGGCATCGAAGGGACGAGGGGACGACATCTGGAGTGGACGACGAAGGATAGACGAAGAAACAAATGAGAACGTGGAAATTGCCTAATGTGAGCCAGATTTATAGAAAAACACGAAACGTTGTGAGGGGCAGAAAACAGCCGAGATAAGAACTGAAAAGAATGGGGAGGAACAGAGAGAAAGAGTGGTCTGATAAGGGAGAGGAGAGGGAGGGGACACAACGTAGTTTGTAGATAGAGAGTGACCTCGAGATGGGGAGGGGAGGGGAGTGTGCGGGAGTGTGCTGGTCGTAGGTACGAGGAGTGCTGTGGAGTAGGGGAAGCCATGCCAGAGGGATGGACGAGAGTGTAACGTGCTCTTTGTAGCTGTCTGTCCTGGAGCTCATTGTTGCAAACTGTGAAAAAACAGATTCATTGAACCCTTTGATTCACACTACATCATGAAGCGGAGTGTAGACAAGATTATTAATTTGGGTGCTTATGCGGACATCGTCTGATTTTTCCTACCCACACAATATTTCAGGTAATCAGTGAAACTCATCTCGATGGTCTGGATGTAGGAGCGATTAAATCTGGAAAAAGGAGTAAGTCAAGAATTTAATGTGGTTACTCCTTGCCATGTGTGTTTTCAGCCTTTGGCCTTACGATTCATGAGATCTTCGTCACCTTCGGAAGGAATCTGTGAATCTCAAAGTATCTCCCTCTCAATTTCCATAATTGGATGGACTCCCAACTGAGATACTTCTACTACTAATCTTCCACTACTAATTTCCTCTCCTTCTCCTTCCCCGTCCCACGAATCGTTCCTCTTCCACACCAAATATCCCGTTTCTAAGCCTATCTTCTCCTATCTCCGGACTCGTCATAGTAACGGTAGAAAGAAGAGAAGGAAGGAAGGGGGAGATTTGTATTCCTTCATTCCGCTCATTTTCCCCTCAATTCAGCTGCTTTCAATCTCTCTCTCTCTCAGTCATGGAGAAAGTCGTAATGCTCATCATGCTTTCCATCATCGGGTAATATCTTACTATTTATTCCGTCTTTTTCTTCGAATCCAAGGCTCAGATCAAGCGAATATATTCGAAACAGTGGCTAATTGTGTCCTCATCTCAGAATGTTGTGCTCCTCAGCAATGATTGTGCTGCTCATCACTCTCTGCTCTGTACTGAGAACCAATATGGCTGATGAGGTTCTATTTTTGTATTCCAACTTTATAAAAAGCGCTAATTTTTAAGGAATCACTCATCGAGTCTTCGTCAATCGCCCTGTCCACTCCAATTCTTCCAGTGAGGAAATACTACCAGACTCGGAGAGCAGCGACTATAGAGTAGATTCCAAGTTTCTATGTACAATTCGAATAAATACTTTTCGAAAAAATCTTTGTTGTTCACTTTGTAATTTGCCTACAAATCCTCTTCTCTCCTCCCTTCCTCCTCTCATTCGACCTCCTTCCCTTCCTTCCGAGTGGTCTCTCCCCCTCGTCTCTCCCATGTGATCGTCGTTGCCATGGTATGTTTATCTGATAGGCCAGAGATCAAAGATCAACTTCCTCCCTGCAGTCAACCAAAGATCGGACAGGCAAAGATGTGGTAGAGAAGACGGATAAGAAGGAGACGAATCAGGCGGTACCGTACCCTCCTTCTACCTTAACCATCTCATCTCTTCAGCAGTCGTCCAATCCTCCTACAGACCACGACACAGTGATCGCGACCGTGGAGAAGACTGATGGTCGAACGAAGACGGTACGGTATCGATCGATTACTGTAACGACTAACCTGATTCAGGGCAAAACGGACAAAACAACGAAAGCGTCGACAACGAAAACAGAGCATGGCGATGCGAAGGTGAGAGGAATTTATGGAATTGAGAAATCAAGAATATTTGAGGACACTGAAAAAACGACGAAGAACTCGGGGAGAAAAACGGAAGGAGCAGAGACGAAAGAGAGAAGAGAATTAATTAATTTGTGAGAGGAATGATTTGAGGTGGATGAAGAGAAGAAGAGGGATGGATCTGGAGGGAAGACGGAGACGGGAGGAGCTGATACTAAGGTCATTCATCATTTTGTTGAACCAAACGTCTTCTGTGCATGTCTTTGCTATGGTTTCTTCATGACATTGAATTCATTTGCTTGCAGGGATCGGGTGGGAAAGAGTCGGAGACAGGGAGGGGAGGGTCGTCCGATGAGAAGAGGAAGAAGCCTGCAGCCCCTCCGACTCCTGCAGCAGCCCCGCCCACTCCTCCTGCAGCAGCTGCAGCTCCACCCGCTGCGCCCTCCCTCCCTCGACCATCAGTGAAGACCGCCACTGCCCCCTCCCTTCCCCGCCCCTCTGTCAAGACTGCCAAATGCCCCTCCGTCTCCACTGCCAAACCCATCGGGGCGCAGTCCAATGGGAGGAAGACGGGTGAGAGTTGGTCTTTGATCTCTCCCCCTCTACACCATCTCCTGCAGGCCCTCTGGTGATGGCGAAGCCGTCGGGGCCTCGTGCACTGACGAAGAGTGCGCCCTCGAGTAGCACGACGAAGGGATCGAGTGGCACTTCCAAGTCAAGTGATAGTTCGTTGCCCTCTCCCATGATTAGTCGAGACTCGTCCCGTTTCAGAACGAGCCAAGTCAGTAGAGAAGCCGGCCGAATTGACTGAGAAGACGGCAGTTGTAGGTCACGAAGTAATGAGAAGCTACAGTACCCCGCTCAGGAACTCCCGGCGGGACCACCCGCGTGGCACTGTGGATGGCTCGTCGCAGGCACTCTCATCGCCATTTTCGTCGGTGAGAGCAACTTCGGTCTCTTCATTCTGCATGATCTCTCGTTCTGTCTAACAAGAGAGAGCATGTGAAATGGAGAGAGTCGGATCATTCCTTGATTAATCGTTTCAACCCTCCTCATTGCAGTGCTCATCGTCACGATGACAGTGTTCGTCGCTGCCAAGGGGTGAGGAATACTTGCGGAGAAAAAAATGCTCTCCTCGTTTCTCTCTCTCTCGCCAGTCAGAGAAACGAGTGACGCAATCTTCCGGATCGATGGTTAATCTTTGATCTTTCCCTTCTTTGCAGTGTGGATGGTGCAGCAGAGAAGGCGATGTCCACAGAGTCGAATCCGTCCCCTTCCCATCCCAATCAGAGAAAGGCTCGACAGATAATGGACTCAGATCGGGCCAAATTCCGGCTGAGGGAACCACCGGATCCGCAATGATTGAGGAGTAGAAAAGAGTAGCTACTCGAATGATATCATCCAACGTTCTCGCGCATTGCGATAAATTGTGTACTGATGGCGTTGTGTTGTCTCTGTTTCTCTTCGGGGAATGGTTTCGGGGAAATAATACTACGAAGTAGTCGCCTACTTTCTGCAACTTGTGAGATCATCACAATCAGTGAGTTCCGTCCAAGACGAGTAACTCCAATCTCACAAACTGCACTAATTGATAGTACTAGGTCGCCGTCCCTCTCTCTCCATGGATGATCTCTCCTCTGTTCTCCTCTCTTCCATTGTCTTCTGGTAAACAATAGGGGGAAGAGTCAAGTGGAAGGGGGCGAAAGGCAAGCGAAGCCATCGAATGGCCAACCGGATCTCCGTTCCCTTTTCCCTCCTCGATCAGAGAAGATGAGAGAGTGTGGAGAATGGAGAGAGTGCAGACTACTTGTACCAGGAAGTAGTAGGACTGGACTGGTAGGATGGAATCAACCATCGTAATTCCCCCTCCTCGTCCCTGATTCGAACTACGTTGCCAGTGTGGACCTTAGCGCTGTTACGCATTTATCGACCAACGAAAAGCAATACAACTTACACGATAAATAATCATATTTAGCTAGTTATCGGGGGAATATTTTGGACTATGTACAACGACTAGGATGCAATAGACACTCTGACACTCGGACTAAGGATGAATCTCTAGGAATACTGAGAGAGAAGATGCAACGGATGGAGAGGGGAAGGAATCTCAAGCTCGAAGGGAAGAAGTGAACCCGATTGAAGTGTGTGGGTAGAATTGAGACTAAGGGGGCGGAGTCAACGAGAGAAAGACCGCGAATTGGATGTAAGTGATGGGAGGGAATGGGAATGGGGGATACGGTAGTTCGATGGGTCACACTCCTTACGCGACGACTCCACTGTTGAGTGTGGTCGCAGCCTTCCTTCTCAGTTCTCGCATCTCCTCTTCACTCATCTTCGATTCATCATCAGAATTGACCAGCAATTTAGCCAGATTCTCCTTCTCTTCGGTCAGATGCCACGCTGCTGTTCTGTAATGGAGGGCTTAAAGGATTTTCGAAAAGCTCGATTTTGAATTTCGAAAATAGTTTTTTCGAAATAGCTCACTTGTAGACCTTGGTGTGCACAACGTGCGCGATCTTCTCGAGGGGATAGCACTGCTCGAAGATGGAACGGTACCTGAGGAGGGGACATTTTGATAGATTTTACAGCCATTCCGTCGATGAAATGTCGTAACTCACCAGAATTCCTCCTTCGTCTCTGGCGTCCTATCCGGGAACATCTCGTGTCTCCCACTGTACTCCTCCTCACTGATCAGCCGATTGGCGTGCTCGTGAATGATCTCACCCAGATCTGTCTTGCCTGCAGAGATCAAGGATCAAGATTATTGCAAATGATGAATTTGACAAGAGGGAAAATTGTAGCCTACCCAGAGCCTCAGCGAATCCTTCCTTCGATCTCCAGAGAACCTCAGACGGAAGCCAGCCTTCGAAGGCTGATCTAAAAGAAGAGTTATAATGTGAATCTCAGCAGAAATTAGTAATACCTGAGAATATGTTTCTCCATCTTCTTCTTGATCAATTTGTAGGTGGGAGGAAGTCTTCCCACGAGATCGATCATCTTCTTATCGAGGAAGGGAACGCGAATCTCCAGACCGTGGCAAGATGTTGAACGATCGCATCTGGAGAGATTATGAGATTCATGATGAGAAGAATGCAGAAAGGAAGGAAATTGCTGGAGTAGAGGGCATTGAGTGTACCTGAGGACATCATACTGATGGAGATGAGTCATCCTTCGCAGGATCTCCTTGTGCAGATGGAATGCATTCGGAGCCCTCTGCATGTAGGCGTACGAGCCGAAGAGTTCGTCCGCGCCTTCGCCTATAATAATGAGATATTTATTAAATAATTTAATCGATAAAAAACAAATCACTCACCCGACAGGAGCACTTTGACATCGGAAGTCTCTGCGATGTGCTTGCACAGTAGATAATGGGCAATGCCGCATCGGATGATGAGAGGATCGAACGTCTCCAGGGCGTGAACGACTTCTGTAATAGAATTATTGATTTTTGATGATCATTTACCGTATTCCATCTACCGTAGTCAAAATCAACCAATGACCTACCAGGAATGATGTCGATGCACTGCTTGGGAGTGATGACGAGTACGTGGTGGGGAATGGAGAGATATTCGGCCACTTGACGAGCATGCTCGAGGTCAGGGGAATCCTCGAATCCAACGGAGAAAGCGTGCTGAAACGGGTAGTTTAACCCATTCAATCTCCTTTATGAACTATAAATTTGAAAATGTTTTTTTGACAAACTAACCGGCGTGTGCTTGAGGAACTTGGTGGCGATGGAAGCGATAAGTGACGAGTCGAGTCCTCCCGACAGCATGAATCCGAAGTGACGATTGCCCATCAGTCGCTTCTCCACTGACTTGACGAGCGTGTCACGGATCAGAATCTGAAGCAATCAGTTGACGAACGATCATTCAGATAGACAGCAACTCGAAGACAAGTAAGTCGTACCTGTGCTCCGTCCATGGGCACGAATTTGTCCGGATTCGTCGGAATGGACCAGTAGGTTTGAATCTGAAGATAGAAGTTCGATTTTGCTTCAAATTGCAGAAATTTCAAGATTGACATGTAAAAATTACCTGAAGAGCTCTCGTCTTCGCTGCAGGAACGAACGTAGCGCAGCTTCCAGGAGGGAAGTACTCGATCCTCTCAACCAGAGAAGAAATGCACTTCACCTCAGAGCCAACGACCAGAGCACCTGAAGGGAGGAATAAAGTCACTTCTCGATTGCACTACCGTACCATCAGCGGCGAATCCATAGAAGAGCGGTCGGACACCCATCGGATCCCTCCCGATGTACACCTTATCCTGATCGGCCATGACAAAAGCGAAGACGCCATCGAGAGACTCGCAGGCTTTCCTGAAAATTGATTGTTGGGTCCCGAACAGATTGTTTGGGATACGGTAGGTACGTACTTGAGGTCTCCGTTGTTGCCCACGAAGGAATGGACGATGGCTGCACAGTCTGAGCCTCCATTGCGAACGGAAGGGAGAGGGAACTGATCCTGAAAGAATCGAACGTTCGATTACGTTTCAGGATGGGAAAGATGATCGAATGAGGAAGAAACTCGTACCTTGATCTGTTTGTGGTTGTAGATCTCTCCATTGCAGACGACAGACAGTCCCTGGCCAACGATTGGTTGCTGAGAGGGCTGATCGCCGGGCTGGAAATATTCACTTATCCATTGAGAAAATCGTAGACTTCGTGCAGTCTCTCCCGTTTTTCTAAAGTCTAGTCTAGAGTTCAGCAGATGTGGAGTTCGACAACCTTAGTGCAAGGTCGACTCCGAAGTCAACATCAAAGTCTTTCAACTAACTCTTTTCAGATCTCAATCACCGTTCATTCAGTCTACCATACTCGATCTCTCGATTACAGCACTGCTCCTCCTTCTGGTTTCGCCATTCTCTCCCCTCGATGACTAATTGTCTCATCTTCTCTCGCCGTTCTCATCTCATCAAACAATCTCTTCGTTCCCCGTCTCCATTCTGTCTAGAAGGAGCTCAGCCACTCCCCATTTAGAAACAATGGCCGAACCGTTTCTGTTTGTGTTTCCACGATGAGCACTGTTCCACTTAGAAACGAGGGCATCACCAACTACAGACTACAGTCCTCTCCTCTCTTTCCTCCTGTGCCTCTTCTGAGTCCTCTCTGCGACTCTTCACTCACATCGTTGGCTAAGGGGCGCTAACTCGTGTGATAAAGTGAGAGCAATCAGTTGATATGAGTGTAAGAGAGAGACAGTTGGTCATTCGGGAGGGATGAGACTAGCCTGAGTAGAGAGAGAAGAAAGCACTAAGAGCATATAGCGAAGGAGGCTAACATCTGACAAGGCATCCTTGATCATCAGAGTGGAGTGCGAGGGTGGGGAGGGTCCTCTTGGTTACCTAGTCTGTCTCGCTGTCCAATGTACTGGTTCTATGCCCGAGAATGATCAAGAGAGTCGTGCAATTCTCTTCCCGTTGCTGTGGATGACTCTGTCGATAGAATAACGAGGAAGTGCGGCAACTGCCATTGAATTCCTTCCTCGTTACTCCGTTCTCTTCTTCCTCCCACCTCCCTTCTCACTCAATCACTCATCTCCTCTTTCCATCCCAATCACAAGATCAGCCCTCGAGTGGTCAGAAAGTGCACCCAAAGGACAAGCAGCTGGACAGACGACTGCTTCTGCACTTTCCGAGAAACGTCGGCTGCACTCCCTGCACCGGATGGTACACCACCACACTCACCATGACGATGGCCAATCGATGGAATCCGAGGTGCACGGTGGGAGCGACCTTCTCGAGTACGGTAAGATCGGGTCCGCGTCCGACGATCGTCATGAACGCGTCAGTGTGCTCCTTGCGAACCTGCAACCCATCGACTACCGTACTCTGACTGCACCGAATAGGACTATCGATAACTGACTACTTACCTCCGAGGAAGTGGTGGCGCCGCCGGCGAGTGCCCAGATTCCGCACATCGCTAAAGAACGGAAGTTAGGACGAAGGGGAAAGTAGAGTGTTGCACGGAACGAAGAAAAGTCAGACTGATCGGAGTCGGGGAATTGAATGGAAAGAGTGGAAGCGTGCAGCGAAGAAGTAGACAAATAGATGAAATGATCGTCTTTCTCGAATGGATGAGAGTAAGGGATATCGAGGAATGCTTAGATGGGACGAACGATAGATCTATACTGAGTAAACGAAGAGATCGAGTACAGTTCGATTGGGGAGAAGAGGACTGAAGGGAAGGGGAAGGTCAGAGGGGAGACGAGGAGGAACGAAGACGTGATCTACTATATATACTGTGACGTGCTTCAATGGAGCAGATTGGGGAGGAGCAGACAGTTCCGGTTATTGGGGCGGAGAAAGAAGAGAAGAAGAAGAGTACGATGATCTACCCTTCTGATGCTGACCTATGACAAGGAATGAAGACAGAGACAGACACCATGTAGGGTGAGAGGAGACTGACCAGAATTGGAAGGAGGGGAGGGGCGATGGAAGGGGAGAGAGGGACGAAGGAGAAGAATATCTCTTCTCTCTTCTCTCCCATTTCTCCCCTATCTCTCACCTTCCCCTCTCCTCATTTCACTCAGTCTCTCATTCCAATGGGTATCAGAGATGCTATGGAGGGGAGCAACAGACAGAGGGACGCCTCCCTTCCCATTCCGCTTCCCCTTCCTCACTCTACATCCAACCTTCTCTCCTTCTTCGTCCCTTCGACATGGATCACTCGGATAAGGGTGAGTCAATCCATCTATTTGCGAGAGTGATA
>LS574641.1:22799-35736 GCA_900490775.1 Pristionchus maxplancki | reverse complement strand
CTCATTTCACTCAGTCTCTCATTCCAATGGGTATCAGAGATGCTATGGAGGGGAGCAACAGACAGAGGGACGCCTCCCTTCCCATTCCGCTTCCCCTTCCTCACTCTACATCCAACCTTCTCTCCTTCTTCGTCCCTTCGACATGGATCACTCGGATAAGGGTGAGTCAATCCATCTATTTGCGAGAGTGATAACTTCTCCTCCTATTTGCCCCCCGGGGAAGAGATGGCAGTTGAACAGTAGGAGGGGAGACAGACCAGTACCACTCTCTTCCTCTCCTCCATTCCCTTTCTCTCTCCCTTCTCTGCCCTCTCTGAACCTCGTACTCGTCCCATTGTGCATCTTTCGTGCCACCACCAGGAAGCGCCGCGCTTCTACTTTATGCGTTCCACGAGTACACTTCAAGTACGGCACAGCCGGCACACTTACGGTCGTTAGTGACGATGAGGCGTTCAGCCTGATGAATTCGGTCAATGTTTGCGTTTCGGTTAGCTGATCCGTCCCCGTAGAGGCACACGGTCAGGAAATGGGAAGAGAACGAAGAGAGGAGAGAACAATGGATGGATGAAAAAGACCCTCCTCAAAGCATGCGAACGTCACACATGGAAAAGAGAGCATACGGTAGTGAACCGTTCAGTGGTCGGGTTACTGTAGCCTCTGTAGGATTGACTGACTTTGCAGTGCATGATATGTGATTTTTTCTGCCAATTTTTCGGAATCTGATCACATTTCGAACTGAATTGTGCTGTGGTGGCCTGCAGTTTGCAGAGAGATCTTCTCAATCGAGTGAATTCGCTACGATCTTCGACCTTTCCTCTCTTCTCTTCGCGCCACTGAGCATACAAACTTGCAAAGCTTAGACAGTTGAGTTCTTCTTCTTTCGAGAAGCTTCCATTCGAGCTGAATGACCTCTACTGATTGAGTCACGGGGATGAATGGGACGAGGGCTTCTCACGATGTGTAAAAGAGGGGCTGACTCATGACAAATACGGTAGGATCATTAGACGGAAAGCTGACTAATAAGCTCAACATATGCTTTTCACGGGTGACTGGTAGGGATTCTGAGCACCCAAAGATATTTTATCTCTTTCGAATTCGATATTTTCCGGATCGACTGTTTATTCTCGTCTATTATCCTCTCCTGCTCAATCCTGTTTTCAACTGCTTCTTCTCTGGTGTTTTTGTTGTGTCTCCTCCATTCTAATCACTTCGTGCAACAACAGCACTCACGGCAGTCGATCCATGGAATTCCAATCTCAGTTTGCTCTTTCTTTTCCCTCCCTTGGAATCTCGATGGAACGTGCACTGCAGATGCAGTCGAGTTGGTCGAGTGTTTGAAGTAATGGAGCAGAGAAGGTTCAGAGATGGGGAAGGAATGAGACGGCGGGGCGACTGAGAGGGGAGGAGATCTGCCATCGAAGAGAGACCGAATGAACTTCCCTTCTCTCAAATAGACTCCCGTATTTATCTACGGAAGATGAGAGAAGGAGAGTCACTTTCATCGAGTCGTCGACCTTTCTTCGTCACTCATTGAACACCGAGAGAGGAGGACTACGGTAGGGCAGACGGCCGATCGACGAGTGACTTTTTACATGCACTCAGGATGAAAACAGCTCTGATTTATGTGCTGTACTCTGGCTGATCCTTCATTCTTCTTCGCTTCTTGTCGATTTCCATGCTTCTGGCAGTAAATCAGAGAGAAGAAGGGAAGATAGCCATTGACAGTTGGTCAGATGGAGAAGAGAAGAGGAGCTTGATCGAGAGGAATGGGGAAGGAAGGAATTACAAGACGACAACGAGTCAAAACATTGACGTAAATCTTCGATCGCAAGAGAGAACACAAGTCTGGTTGACACGTAACGGAACACATCGACACCAGACGAATCCTGTCTTCTGATTCACTAACTCTACCCTACTGATCCCCCCGAGTATCAATAGATCGACGGATGCAACCCTCTCCTCTGCTTCACTTGACCCGTTAGTTTGCCTTCGAGCGAGGCTTGAACCCCCTCTCTTTCTTCTGTTGGAGAAGCAACAACCGGAAGCGATAAGTGGAAGGGCAAACTGATAATCGGAGGAGGGTATCGACGTGCCCCCGAGGGGTGAGAGGTCATGATGAGGGAATGGAGGAGAGACAAGGGGAAGAGAAGAGAGATGGACAGTACTGTAGGTCACGAGTAGCTACAAGTTTAGCCTAGTTTACATGGGGCGGAGTCGACTGCGAGTCGCCTGCGGCAATGGATAAATGGAGGATGGTGGAGCCTATAAAACGGAGACGGGAATCGTCCCTACTGTAGTGGTTGTCTCGTAGACTGCGTGATACGTAGAC
This sequence comes from Pristionchus maxplancki, assembly GCA_900490775.1. Classification (NCBI taxonomy): domain Eukaryota; kingdom Metazoa; phylum Nematoda; class Chromadorea; order Rhabditida; family Neodiplogasteridae; genus Pristionchus; species Pristionchus maxplancki. Next base: position 33,407 of record LS574641.1, on the reverse strand, counting down.
TGATTCGTGAGAGTCTCAGTTCCGTACAACCTTCTAATCCCCGTAGTTTCCCTTCTCGTATCGTTGCTTCTTGCTCTAATCTCTGATCACCATCCACTCTCTTCTCTTTTCGCCCTCTCAGTTTCCTTTTCTCTCTCGAAGTTCAACCCGTTTCGGAAGCAGTCTGAAGTGGTTGAGATAGTGGAGGAGAAGAGGAGAGTAAGGGGAGGAGTATCATCATTGAGTAACTTGTGGATTAATCAGTGTTTCTCTCTCTCTTCTTCGATAAACAAACTGAGATCACTCCCTCGATCGACCCCTCAGGGTAAATATATAGGAGAGAGCAGAAAGGACGATTGTAATCAGATGATGATACGAGAAGAGATCCGACCTCGCCATCCTTCCTTTCCTTCGCTTTTTTATTCGAATTTAAATCACCAAGTAGTTTCGACGCGCAGTCTGGCAGTCTTATTCAGTTCAGTACTTTATCAATGCATTATTTTTAGCTCATCTAGATCGGATAGGACTTTCCTACGAAGAGTCTTTTTTTCTGTTACTAGATCCCCTTTATTCATCAGTTCTCAGCAACTTTCAGAGTGCTTGAAACAGCAAGAATATCTCGGGAGAATCTCATCCTCGAGTAGGTCAACCAGTTTCCTCTCAACCTAACCCATCCTTACCTCTAACTTGCCCTCAGGGTAGATAATTCGTCTGTTTGAGTAGGAGTCAGTCTACTACTACCTCCTTCTCTTCTCGCTTTGTCTTCTACCATCCACAACCATCTCCCTCCTCTCCTCTTCTTCTCTTCCTTCCGGTCTTACTTGTAGCCCCTCACGTGACCCTCCTTCTCACTGTACCCTGCACTAACCATAGGGTACAATCTATCCGATATCTCAGATACAGGTTACCTTGAGCATAATGGCCTGATGAATTTGAAGTTTGTAACTTGCTCAGTATTTCTCGTTCCCATTCCGTTCAGTCGATCGTTCGACTTGATCTCAGACTAGCTTCACAACAACAGTCTCCGTTTCTCTTCTGTTTGGGTACAGGCGCGAGCTTCGAAGTGTTCGTAGTGTTCACCAGTCCACGAAAGGGAATTCGATCCCCGTTCTCTTCCGTCCATCCCTTCCCCACCTTCGGAATAAATAAAGTAATCTTCGTTTCAGAGCAACTCCTTCGAATGTCATCAGTGCATCCAATCTCGGATTCTCTGCCTGGACTCGCTCCTCCTCTACCGAGACCGCCGCCCCACAGATGGTATCTTTAATGATACATCAAAATACTGCTAGAGAAAATGAAAAACAGTCATCAGACTAGTTCGAACTGTTCGAACAATAAGTGGTTGTCATCGTCTGAATCATTCCCCTTCAGGTTCCCCTCCTATCGCTCACTCACTGCCATCCTTCTCTGCATCTGCTTTGCTGCGTGAGTTGATTAGAAAGTCAGTCATCGATCATCAAACCCGGTTCAATTACAGTATCCACATGATGAACTGCAATCTCTCAATGTCGGTGGTGTGCATGATCAACACGACGGAGACGGATCGGGAGAGGGCGGCCACACAAGGTTAGATTTCTATTCTGACTCTTGTTCGAATATGTTTCATCTCTTCATCAAGAGCCAATTAGGAGAAGTTCTTCAGTAAACGTTTGAGATTTGTTCAATTTCAGATGGAGGATTCTCATCTGCGAACGAGACCGGATTCATTCGACTCGAAGGTCACGCTGACTTGGTCGATTGGACACCAGAGGAGGAGGTTCGTCCCTCCCCCTTCCCATCTCTGATCTTTGATCTTTCTCAGGGAATAATCTTCTCTGCCTTCAATCTCGGTCTCCTCTTCATGCTCATCACTGGAGTTCTCGCTGACAAACTCAACGCCAAGTTTGAATCTCGCCTAATTCATAATTGCTTGTCTGATTGTTCTGCTGCGATACTAATCGATGTTTGCTTTGTGACGGACGGAAAGAGATCTTACTGCTTGGTCTTTCTTGATTTTTCAAGATCAAGCAAACATGATCTTCAAGATTAATTCATTCAGCATGCTCTTTCCCGGTCAATCAGACCGGGAGAGCATGCAGAATGAGGAGTGTCAATTCGTCACTTCTCCCATTCAGATGGATGATCCTCGGGTCTGTGGCCATCGCAGTAGTGGCAACGATGATGATCCCCATTATGACGAATAGGTGAGAGAACGAAGGGTTTGAGGATTCGTGAGATGAAATCAGACCAATTATCTCAAATTGAACTTTCTCTTTCAGTTTCTACTGGGCAGTCCTCGCTCGATTCCTCATCGGTCTCTCTGATGCCATGCTTCAGGTATTTTTTTTTAAATTATTCGGATTCTCGGATTCTTGAAGCCCGTGAAACTCATGGTTTTTTTTTCAGCCGGCCGTCAACTCCCTTCTCACCCGTTGGTTCCCCGCCAGTGAGAGAAGTTACGCATTGAGCATCGCTACTGGAGGAAGACAATTGGGTGAGGGAAAGATTCATTTGCAACGAGATGTGTGAGCGTCGGAGAAAACGTTGATTGGCATTAATCGAAATCGAATGCAATCTTTATCTCCTCGAGATCAAAGAAGACAAATTATGTTATCAGGCACCCTTCTGATCACTCCTGTGGCTGGTGCTCTCTGTCAATCGACGATCTTCGGAGGATGGCCCGCTATCTTCGTTCTCTCTGCACTCGCTGGTCAGATTGATCTTTGATCTTTCCCATTGTTATGTTTGTTCTTTCAGGTGTGGTCTTCATTGCAATGTACCTCTTCCTCGGCGCAGACAAACCATCCAAACTTGTAAGTTCCTAGTTTTTGTTATCAACAAAAAATCTTGTAAATAAATCTATTCTTTCAGTCGTGCATCTCCGAGGGAGAACTGAAATTCATCACGCTCGCGAATGCAGCAGAGGACTGTGGAAAGAAGAGAAACGAGAGAAAGGTACTAAATTATGGCGATAATGATACAGAAACTATTCGTAAAGTATGTAATTCACTTCTGAGATCTAACCGTGATCATCTCAGGTCCCCTGGAAGCGCATCCTCCTCTCCGGATCCGTCTGGTCTGCCGTTGTCGCCGTCGTCTGCCATGAATTCCCTCTGATGACCATGATTATGTTCTTGCCGAGGTCAGAGTTAAAGGGATTTTTCGAAACCTTCTCCTTCCCTCTTGCAGTTACCTCCACGACGTGCACCACTACACGGCCACGACCAACGGTCTTCTCTCCTCCCTCCCCACTCTCGCCCTTTGGATCGCCAAGATCCTTTCGTCCTACTGTGATACGTGGCTGAAGAAGCACACGAGATGGAGTGCCAGTGCCATTTGCAAGGTTGGTGGAAGGAGATGAAGTGGAAACAGGGGAAATTCGACATTTGGACTTGATAACATTTATTTGCAGTTCCTCAACGGCATTGGTTCCCTCGGTCTGGGCGTTTTCCTCTATGCGACCACTCTCCTCGATGCCTCTCATGCTTGGCTCGCCGTTCTCTTCCTCTGTCTGTCCATGTTCTTCGCTGGTAAGGGCGCTATTTCATGTTCCCAAGGATGAAAACATCGGCAGATTCTGAAATGAGCTTTAATCGCCTCAAAACGCTGAAATCCTCGACAAAACAATTGATGAGTTCACTAGAGTGTAGATAAAAATGGGGCAAAAATGATAGGTTCTACCGAGATTCGAACTCGGGTTGCTGGATTCAAAGTCCAGAGTGTTAACCGCTACACCATAGAACCGATGGTGTGCTTGCCCCTAACTCTCCACTAGATCTCCCGCCAGCCGCCCGAGGAAGGCGATAGGGAGACAGGGAGAGATAGTACGGAAAAGGGAGAGGGCGGTAGAGAGTGGTCAGAGGAAGGGATGGAAAGGAAAAAAGGGGGAACGAACGTAGTCGGGAATGGGGGGAACACTTTCTCAGCCTTGTTTCGATCTCGTTCACGTTCTTTACTAACTTTTCGAATTTTCTACACATATTTTGAGAGAAAAGACGGACGAAACATTCTGGGGGTTAATTTAAATTATTTCCATTCAGGTCTGCACACTCCTGGCTGTCAAGCAGCCTTGGTCGCCATTGCCCCCGCCTACTCGGGAGCTGTCACTGGCAAGTTTACTGCTCTACTCCCTCCGTATTCCATGCATTTCCTAAGGCGTTTGTCTATTCTAGTCACAACTACTGGCTAGATCTCAAACGCAAATCCATACAGCTTTTCTTGCAGAAAATAATTATGAAATAGGTTTTCATGAAATGAATACTCTTCCTTTCCCTCTCAGGCCTGGCCTTCTTCTTCGTTGCATCTTCCGGCATCGTCAATCCCATTCTCACCAAGTGGATCGTCCAGGTACAATCATCATTCAAATCCTGGCACACTGCCATCTCTTCAGAACCAATCGGCGGAGGAGTGGAATCTGGTGTTTTACATCTCGACGGCATTCGCCCTTCTGCCTTGCATCACCTTCTCAGTGTGGGGAACGGCTGATTGCCAGGTAAGGGAGGGTTTGGGTGATTTTCAATTCCTTCATGGACACTTTGGATTCGGCCAAACTTTATGTTTTTCGAATATTTCGATATGATTTCGTTGCAGTGGTGGGCGAAGAGCGAGCAGCAGCAGCAGTACTACAAGGATATCAAATCATCGAGGAAAACATCGAAGGAATCTCTCGATTCGGAAACTGCTTGAATCCAATTCATCCCTCTCGATTCGAATCAATCAGGGATTCGATGATTCCCGATTCAGTATTAGGTTATTCCCATTGTTTGTTAATCCCCTCTAGACGGGCTTTCAACGTTGTTAGGCCAATTTCATTATTCTCCTTTCGATTCCCCCCATATCCGATCTCAACCTTTAGCTATTTATCCCGTCCTTATAATCAATATTATTTGAGTGTGTGCAACTACGGGCTCTTCTTCCTACTGTAGCGATAGTGGCACTTTATCGATCGATCGCCAAAGCGGGATTACGGTATAATTACGACGATTTAGTGCTGTTGATTGTGCTGCCAATGAATATCTTGCTACGAGCGATGCATAAAGTTATGAGGATAACAGAATGGAAGCGGGTGAAAAGGCAGAAGAGACTCAAAAAGCAGTATATAATTATTCACATCGGGTTGAAGTTTCAAGGATGCAAAATGGCCCTGATTATTTACATACCCGAGAGAGATGGGGAGGATAGTCACAACGGGAGATTGAGAGGGGAACGGGATGAGGAACAGAAATCAATCGATAGGGTTATTGGAAGTAGATCATAAGGGAGATCACACAGCAGCCTTCTCATTGGGACTGGAGATGAGTGTTTGGGAGGCTGAGAACGTTTCTTTTTCCATCGGGGAATCGTTGCGGATAAGCCGTTTCATGTGAACGTCGCGGCCACAGAGACGATCTGGAAAGAATACTTTTAGAAATTCCAGAATTCAGAGAGATCAAAAATCGACAACTCACTGAGGAACTGCTTGGCTTCTTTCCTCAGGAGAGGCTGGCAGGAGAGATAAATGGGAAGACGAAGAGCACAGGCGACGATTGAGAGGAAGGAGATGATATCGACGGAGAGGACGTAGAAGTAAATGAATCTGAAGGGAGGAATGATCGAGAGATCGAAGAGATGAAGGTCACCTCGTGAAGAGCGAGTAGTAATCGACGTATTCCCAGAGGGAAACGACGACTCCGAGGCAATTGGACATGAGATACGTGAAGATGAGAATGACGAGAGTGCGAGTGGCCGCGCGGATTCGAGCCTGACATTTATTATTCGGTCCGGATAAACTTCGAAATTATCATTATCTTACCCTCTTCTGCTTTACGTGCTGCACATCGAGCATCTGTCCGTTCTTCTCGCGAATTGCGCGACTGAAACAAATTTATTTTCGAAAATAGCAAGAAGTGGAGCTCACTTGAGCTTGAATACGAGCGAGGAAGTGATGAGGAAGAGGAAGAAGAAGGGAGCGATGATTGTCGTGATCGTGCTGGAATTTAAATATTTTTCAATTTCATTGATAATAATTTTACCGGAAATGGAAGCGGAAGTAGGTTCTGTACACGTCGTTCTTCGTCAGTTCGGACGGTTCGGTCTTGAACTCGTTCAAGTGACCACTGCACGTCTCGTTCCGTTGGATCTGCAATTTTCCCAGTCTTCATTCGGTCAAAACTAACTAGAAACTGACCACCAACTCGAAGAAGTAGGATCCCTTAGTGACGAGGCCAATGGCGAATGCGAGAAGCACGAACCAACGACGATTTTTCTGAAATAATAATTTTATTTTCGAAATCAGCGGAGTGATTCAACCTGCAGAAGTTCCACGGTGCGATGAGTGATGGTGATGGCGTATCTGAAATGGGAAAATTGTTTACGACTGCAATTTCTGAATCTCACCTCTCAATGGCAGCGAAAGTGATCAAATAAGTGGAAGTGGTCATTGCAACGTGCGAAATGGTCAGCATCGGAACAACGTACGAAGCCCTGAATTGTATTATTTATTTGAATAATTAATTGGATCCCCTGGATGAAAGAGATGGACCCCACAATTATCCCTCCATCGCGCTTCTATTGGTCGCTGAACCCAGTTTGGACTGAGACGCAAACAAGAGGGAAGAGATTCGCCCCCGGAATTGAGGATTCTCGTCATTTTGGACCCCATGAAATGCACAAAGTGCAACAATGCGATAGTGAAAGATGAAACCATAATTTTGCCAAGACTCCTTTAAAGATAACTGCGTCATGTCTTCTATTTTGGACTGCTCTCTAAAATACGTCTCTTGCCCCTTCCCGGAATGAGTTTACACAACCTTCGCGTTCTCATTTCAGTTTGGGTTAAAGTTCGGAAATTGAACCCTCCTTTTGGTCGACCGAAAATCTGTTTTGGTCGTATGTTTCATCACTTATTCAGCACAAAAGACGGATGTAATTTCATTGGGTCGAATCACGCAATTGGGTCGTTTCCAATGATCACGAGAAGAAAATGGGTGCAATGCAACTAATTCCGTCTCTGATTCGCATTTCGTATTAGTTTCAGAACAAGTTTGATTGAACTGGAGATGAATAGCTCACCACATCGACTTCAGTTGATAGCTGGCTGTGAAATTGATCATGACCATCACGCTCATTAGTGCGATGTACGAAATTCCCATGAAGACATCGAAGAAGGCGAGGAGAAGGAGATAGAGATTGTACGAGTTACTGAAGAGGATTCATTGCTGATCTCATGCTACTCTTCGAGATTTCTCAAGTGTGTCGATTGTGTGCTTCCTTATCACAGGCATACTCTATTTTCAGATCTAGGTACATCCAAACCCGAAAGGAGATTTTGTCATCCATCCCCCACACGGCTCCTCTTGCAGCGAAAAGAGCGAAATCATCCCTACGGTTTCACATTTCCTTCCTCCAATCTCTTTTCTCGACCCATTCCAAACATCGGCTCGTCCTCCCACGAAAACAAGCATTACGCCTAAGTAAAAAACAGAGATTATTATGTGACAAGAGGGGCGAGATGAATAATAGACGCGCTCTTCACAGAATGAGAAGATGGATCGAAGTTCTGTGTTTTCCATGCGGCTTTTCGCATCGTTTGGAATCATCCCCGAATGGCTTCCAATCATTCCTCGAATTCAAGCGAAAACACTGAATTTTGCAGGAGACCGGCGAGAGAATTGAGTAAAACACAGAACAAAGAAGATACAAAACAAGTGAGAGAAAGACGGTCTGACCGATGCTGGCGACTCGTTGCGAAGAGGAAGAAGATGAAGACATTCTCAACGATCGACACTATTGACACCTGCAATTAGTTGGCTCAGCTAATTAACTTAATTAATTAGTCTCACCGCTCCTCCAATGACGACGCACAACCAGAATCTCTCCGTGAGAAAATCTGTATCGACCTGTAAATAAAAAGTGATTCAAAGAACGGATTTACTATTCTCGAAACATCACTCATCCGGAAAGAGTGGGACGAGTAGACCGGAATTATTGCTCATTTCCATTCATCATCCAACGCCAACTCACACCAGAACTCGATTCAATCCGAGCAAAACACGAAATTAGTTTCACGTTTCGAATAAATTGACCAACCAGATCGCATTCATTCTCAGGCGCAGTCCATTCAGCAGCAACAGTCGTCGTTTCTGATTGAGGAAATGAGATTGTGGTGACTGTGAGATCGTCCATTCTGGAAGGAAGAGAAGGAATGAAGGAGGAGGAAGGAGAGGGGGAGGAGTAATCAAGAGGATAATGCATAATTGAGTGGAGACTAATCCAACAAGAGAACAAGAGGAGTGGCCACGCGAAACACGGAGATAGTAAATATTGGAGTAGGTCGGGATGGGTCAAACTAGAGAAAGTGTGAGGTGATCAGCACAGTTTTGTCAGGGGGAGGACTGGGAAGGGAACGGATAGGGTAATCGGAGAGGAGGAGGAAGGACGAAGCAGTGAATTATGCAGGGTGTTGAACAATTTGGGAAGAAAGTGATGCTAGGTTCTGAACATTTCAGAATGATCCTATTGAACCATAGATTTATTATGGTCTCTATGCGAATTTATCATGTAATGTACATATCAGGAATTGGCTAGACCAGATACAACTTTGAAATAAAGTGACAAGAGAAGTCACGATAATGAATTCTGGAAGTGTGCACTGTTTCCAGGGGCAGCCAATAGAGAGGAGGGGAGGAAGACTTCCCGGTCAGAGAGTTGCCAATGAAGCTAATGAGGGAGAGGAGGACGTTCACGAAGAGAGAAGAGAGGGAGGTGGACGCTAACCGAGTTGGAGCATTGTGGTGTCCATCAGATGCCTTTCCATTCCCAAAAAACAAACGAGGAACCTCGATCTCTTTCGACAAAGAACTGAGCTTCTTCTTCTCGGTTACAACAGCGGCTTAGCCACTCTCTTCTCCCTTCTCAGAAGAAATGGGATAGACTGTGGGCTGGTCAACGCATTTCGAGACGACGATAATGAACAGCCTACGTGTCTGGATGGGACCAGCCCACGTATGGGCATCCAGACACTCAATGGACATGTTATGAATCGTCAGACAACTTCAAGAAGAATCTATTAAAATCTTCAGAAAATGTGTGAATCCGCAAATATCGCAGGTAACTCGAGCGAATACCCGAAAAATATGACACTGGAAACATCGGCGGTCAACAACGAAGAAAGGAAGCGAAACCGAAGCAGAATGTGGACCTAGTGGAGCGACAGAAGGGAGGGTAGTGTAAGCATGGGAAGATAGAAGGGGAGACTATTTGTCACACGATCTGAGATCCGATTGGGAGGAAAAAGTGAAGGAACCGCACTCAAATTGTGTAATCCAACCCTTTGGATGAGTGAAGTTTGATGGTAGAGAAGAGTTTAGAGAGGAAAAGTAAGAGATCGGGATGAGACGCGGCGGCGTGCGAATTATGACAAGGAGAATGGGATCGAGGAAGGGATAAATGATGTCGTTTCGACTTTGAGAATTCCCCAGACTTATGTGAAGAAACATCTTCGAATTGTGAGATGCGAAGATGTGATGAGGATGAGTGATCTACTGAGACATCAAAGGAGTCAAAGGGCATGGGACAAAGGAAGAGGGAGGAGGAGGAGGCACTAGTCTGAATTGAAGATCTTCGACCTCTTCTTCCTCAGAGGATTACAATGAAGACAGAAGGGATAATCAAGAGACGCCCAGTTCCCAGCCTCTTCCGACCCAATATTTGCTGAGAAACTACGTCTGGTCCTGAAGAAACGAAAAAAATGTAAGGGGAAACCTTGCGGACGCGCCAAAACGATAATCCTATTTCAACCCAAAGTTGTGAAGAAACAAAGCTCAGAATCGCGTCATTTTGGGGGCGAAAATAGGTGGAAGACAGAAGAGGAGAGAAGGAGAGACGAGAAAGCAACATAATGGTATTCTAAAATAGCTGCAGAAGAAGTCATTACAATCTTTGAGAGATCTCAGCATCATTAGAAGGCATTGCACAGTCTTCCATTCAGACGGAGAGAATGGAGTATTCACCGGAAGAAATGAATACCAACTCATATGGTCGTATGATTTGTTACTGGCAGTTTCCCACTCCAAACGAAGAAACGAACCGTCTCGCGGTCCTTGGTGTAAATAATATTCACGTCTGGTTGGGGGCAAAAAAGTATGAGGAAAGGAAAGAAGTATTCATAAGAAGTGTGTGAGCGTGTAATAATGTGGAGATCGGTCATTTTATGACGAAAAGAAATCCGCGAATAAACGAGACGAATATTTCAATCTGTCTACTTTTTCTACTTGTCTGCGTTGACTATTCGACCGAATTCGAACAAGGGCTTTGTCCGAAATCTCGGGCGAATTTCTTTGTTGAAGTCATCAGACAATAATCTAATTGGGAGATGAAGCGGAAAGTGTGAAAATGTATTCTAGACGTCTCTCCTCTAAATAATGTCCGAAGCGTGACCACAATTAGAGACCGCAAGGTGTCTCGCCGTTTTTACCTACCAACATCCTAACAGTAGCCGAACTGTCCCTCGGGACCCCAATTACGTTATACTTTTGACCGTATTTCGATATATTTTCTTTAAGCCGCGCTAGAGCTCGAAAACCGGTTGACCTGGCACAGTGGGAAAAAGCTCGAAATCGGGTTCAAAGAGAGACTCTTGGCCTACCAAGACTCATAGTGTGCTCGATTACT
>LS570852.1:16887-28404 GCA_900490775.1 Pristionchus maxplancki | reverse complement strand
TAGGTCAAAAATAGACGCTTTTTTAGTAAATTTAAAAGTGCTATTTCGACCACTTCCTGCATTGATACCGAGTTTAACCAGAGATTTCCTGACTAAATGGAATATCGCAGGAATTTTTGACATTTTTTCAGATTTTTATCGTGCCCCTCCGAGGTGTGCTTGAACCGCGGGGAGAGGGGAGCGAGAGGGCGGGGGGAGGGAGAGAGACACACGCGAGAGAGGCTCCGCCTCCTTCCCTCTCCCTCGCACTTCCCCTCTCGCCCGGTGTGACTTGCGAGCGTGGTTTTCGGAGTAAATTTTTGTTCTAGATGAGATATCCACAAACGTTAAAAGTATGAGGCTATTGGGTCCTTGAGGAACAGTTTGAGTACATTTTTGACCTCATCGCATAAAATCGGCTGTGTACGTTGTGGCCCCTAGGCATAGGAACCTGATGCCTAGCGCAGTTTATAGATACAATACAAAATGTTGCTAGAAGTTTGATGTCTTCTCTCTGCAAGGTACATGGCTCAAAGACCCATAATGCGCGCAAAGAGGCTGGCCGAGTATGGGGCTTAGCTCAGTGGTAGCAGTAGCCGATAATTTGCGCTCCTCTAATATCTGTAACCTTGTTCAAAACAAGTTAATTAGTTTTCAACTGACTTTTCCATATTTTATTCATCTATTCCACAACTATTCCATTTTACAATCATCAAAATAAATTCATTACAGTATGCAATCAAGTCACAAAAGGTGAGAATGTTATTGAGTCGCATTTCCAAGGTGGAACCAAGTTCATATGCAATAAAACTGAGGTGAACGGAGAGAAGTATGGAGTCAGGTATGCTTTCTTATATTTTTATTAAATATGAACCAATTTTCCAGAAACGGAACGAGTGTAGTCTACAGTGAACTAAATTGCGATTTTTTGGACTGGACTGTAAATCCAATTAAAGATTATGCATTCGCGGGACCTTTCGATCCTGCCAATTTGGAGTGCGCATTGAGTGGGTTATTCATATTTAAAAATTAAAAAAAGGCTTAAACTGTACATTCATGCACCTTTTACTTCAGTTCCGCCCACTACCACAAGCACCACAACGACTACCACGCCGGTCATACCTCCAGAGAAGGATGAGACAGTCCCTTCGCATCCGGATCCTGCAAAGCCATCAGGAGATGGTAATTGTTTTGTTGTTATTGTTTTTGCTGTGACTTGTTATTGTAATTGTTAATGAACCTGATAAATTGAGGCGATGACCACCTTCAATCGACGGATGATCCCATCTCGCCTCCAACGCCTTCAAAACCATCAGAGAATGGTTGTTTTTGTTGTTGTTATTGTTATGATGACATAAACTTTAGATGATGAACACCCTAAATCGACGCATTCTTCCATCTCTGTCGTCTCTCTCTATCTGATCGTATTCATTCTCGTCCGCTAAGGAAATTCATGAAGATATAATCGTACATTTTCGATGTCTCATGCAAGAGAATAAACAAAATATTAAAAGACTTTATTTTATTTGTTTTGGTTGATTTTGTTGAAGATGGTTCACTCCTTTTAAAAGTACATATTTTCATACTAATCTTGTTCCACCTCTAATTGAATCAATAAGTCATTGAACAATTTACATAGAAAATGCACAATAAAAGGGGCTCTCCTCTCCCTCTCCTCCATTCTCTCCCCTTCTCACCTCCCTCCTCCTCTCCATTTTCGCCCTATTGGCTCATCCCGAGTGGTCAACTCCGCTCTCCTCCGCCGAATCAGAGGTAAATACGAGATTCCCAGGCTCAAGGTGACATGTGCAGACTGAACCCAGCTATGCCATTGTCCCTTCCACAGTCTCACCATCTCTCATTTTAGGATGCAGCCTTATGCGATAGTCCTGCTACTCTGCGTCTTAACTGTTGATGCAGGTACAATAGCCTACCGAAATAGAAACAACTTTTGCAAATGTTTAGACTATGAACCGAAATGCAAATACAGTTACAAGGAAGTTGCGAATAAGCAGGTACGGTGACGTATATTTTTAAAAAATCGTTTGCAAACTAGTAAAAATATATTTTAATTTTTAAAAATATTTTAATTATTGCAGATGCACCTCATTGACGCTGATGGGGGCGCTGAACGGCTAATTTGTACAAATGAAAACAACACATTATTGGCGACTGAGTAGGTTAAAATAATGGATGACCCCCGCATACCCGTCTCACGCCTTCCCTATCCATTTGATCATTATTATTTTAGCGGTTTCCAGATGGAATTCAATCCGATATAAGGCGCTCATATGCAAATCTGGCATTCTGTGGAAGGGAGACGGAGAAACCGAATTCAAAACAATCGACCGTTATGGAGAAATTTCCGTGAAATGCGTAGAATGTAAGCGATTAGGGTATATGTAGAGACCGCAAGATGGATTGCCGTTTTGATCGACTGCTCTCAAAGCAGTAGCCGAACTGTCCCTCAGGACCCCAATAATATCATACTTTTGCACGTTTGTGAATATCTTTTCTCTAAGCCGCGCTAGAGCTGAAAAGGTGCATTCAAATTTCCCTACATAATCATCTTGAAATCGAGTAGTAATACACAGGGGGCGGAGCCTAAATCGATGGTCAGTGATCATATGGGATCGAAAGAGCTCTCGCCAGCGCTCCTTCCTTGGCATCCGAACCTTTGTTGTTCAAATCCGCTAGGTTGCAAGACTTTTGCAAGTGATGGAGATAAACAGCGGAAGTCGGATGTCAAGTAAATAAATCAAATAAATACGCGCGGACTGTTATCTTTGAATGACAAGCACAAATTTCAAACACTTCTGATATTAGCGTTTTTTGTTCTGATCGTCATATAAAATTAAAGCGCATAAATTACGAGAGGCACATCAATGTACGGTCACTAGAAAACACTAAATCCACTATCTGGGTACTTGTTTTGTCGTTTTTGACCTACGCAAAGTTGTCCGATCAAGCTGCGCCACGGGACGATTGTGAAGGAGGGTACTAGCTACAAAACGCGCCCTTGCTCGTCTGAAACGGTTTAGAACTCGAAGTGTGCTTCCTCGGCGCAGTTTTTTGGCGATTCCCCGTCCCCACAAAGTGGGCGGAGCTTGCGGTCTCTAGGTATATGCTTTAGTTTTACGGATATGTTTCCAGATTGTGCAATTAGAGGAGAAAAAATCGAGACAGAAATTGATACATTTCCTGGTGCTCGCAAAGCAAATTGTCCAATTGACGAACGAATGTTGTGAGTTCAAAAACGGAAGCGTCTGACTCCCCTCACATACTCCCGCTTCTCTTGTGAAAGAGAAGAATGGGCAAAAATCATCACATTGCGAGTGCTCTTTCGCTCGTGTGACGGGGATCATTCAGACAGTGCAGAGATGCACTGCGGTCCAAGAAAATGAGATCATTCTAGCATCAATGATAAGCAAATTGAACCGCCGATGCTACGCTGTACATACATCCATGGATGGAAATACGGTCCTAGCACCAGGCCGCAGCAAATCTTGCTTACGACCGATACGGCAACACCTTTGCAGGTGGAATGCAGAAAACGTGGGACAATATCTATTTCAGTTGCATTAATGGGAAATCGATTCAGTATGTAATCATGGCAAACGCGAAGGCATGATTATGAAGTCTAAGATTTTAAATAAATCCAGCTGGGCAGAGTTCGAGTGCAACAAACCAAATAATAACGTCGAAAAGTACGGTGTCAGGTAAATCTTTTTAAAAACTGAACTGATGTATATATCTGTTCGGCATTTAGAGTGAATGGAGGGAAGTTATATTCCCATGTCAAATGCAGCGAAAAATTTGGGTATAGAAGCACTAAAAGCGTTATTGTTGCTGACCCTTACGCTATCGTCAACATGGAATGCGCAGTTGGTGGGTATTTTTCTGTTCAAAGGCAGGAGCGAAACCGCCGATTTCAGGTAATCCGTGTTCGTACGTTCCATCAGATCCTTTGATTCAATACGACGATGCTACAAAAACGCTTACTTGTCGTGATAAGGAGAACGCTCTCATGGCGATTGAGTAAGTTTTATATCGATTTAATATCTATTCTTCAAGACCGCGAAAAAATTCTTGCAAGGTATTTCGCATATAGGACCAAAGAACAGGGAATGAAGATTCGATTTTTATAGATAGCTCCCACTCCAGGTTCAACGAATTTCGGACTAAGGCCCTCACATGTTATGAGTTTAAAGAATGGAAAGTCAAAGGGGATGCATGGAAGGGCGAGTGGACTCATACTGGCCAGACTGTTGCGGACGCGTTTACTCCAATTACTGTGAAATGCGTGGAATGCAAGTTCTATTTTTTCATACAATGGAAAGTTTTTATTTTTTAAGATTGTGCAGTGACATTGAGCGGAGATAAAATATTCGACACTCTAGAAGACGGAACGCGCACTATAAGCTGCTACAAAAATCCTCGCAAAGAGAACACAAAATTCACAAGCAAAATATCTGATCCTATATTGCTGTAAGTAGAACCCCTTTTTTCCTCACATGGGGCTGCAGTTCTTGAGCCTCGATCCTAATCGTACGTTTTCCAGTATCGATGACAAGCCAATAAGTCATGCACGTCACGTTGCGGTTTGTAATTACACTAGGGAATGGTACGACGAAAAAATCGATAACCAAATGCCGAAAGTTATCAAAACACTGAAAGACGAACATTGGACTCCAGTGCAAGCACATTGCAAGCAACGTGAGATGATAGTTAGGCGTAAGAGTACTGGTAGACCGAATAAGCTACGGCGAATTTACAATGATCAAAGAGGGTTTATAAGAAAACTTACTAAATTTGGAAGTCAACTTTCAATAATCACATATTAGAAATTTGTTGCAGCATGCGAACAGATCACACAAGCGGAAAGTGTTCACGAGAGTGAATTCGATGCTAATTCAAAGGTTTACAAATGCAGCAAAAGTAGTGATGTGCGCGGAGAGGAATACGGAATCAGGTGAAAACAGGGTTGTTAAAATGTCAGGTTTTAATTTCAGACTGAACGAAAAAAGCGTCTACCCTGAAATCTACTGCGGTGCTCGGGGGCTCACTACACAATCAGGTGGTGCATTTTCCATGTTTGCTAACCAAATACAATCTTATTTTTTGCACCGAAATGTGGATAGATAGAAGATAGTTTTGCGGGGTAACAGGGGCAATATGAGAGGTACATCTTAGTGTATCTAGTATAATTGAGAGACGAAGGGAGAAAACTATAATTGACCTATATTTGTGTCAATCTTCTTGCATAGCCCATCTTTCAGATTACTTGGCAAGTGCTTTCGAGCCCGTGAGCTTGGACTGCGCAATACGTGGGTTGCTCAACTTAGATGAGCCTAAATGGAGATTTTAGTTCCACCCACTACCACAAGCACTACGACGACTACCACAACGACTACCACGACTACCACGTTGGCCCCAGCAGCGGAGCCGGGGAGGTCACCAGAGAAAGCTGAGACGGTACCTTCGCGTCCGGATCCTGCGAACCCATCTGGAGATGGTAATTGTTCTTGTTATTATTGCTTATGCTGGAACTTGTTATTGTTATTGAACTGAAAAATTTAGGCGAGGACCAGCCTCAATCGACCAATGCTCCCATCTCGCCTTCGACGCCTTCAAAACCATCAGAAAATGGTTGTTTTTGTTGTTGTTATTGTTATTCATAACATCTTCTTCAGATGATGACCACCCGCAATCGACGAGTTATTCTTCCATCAAAGTCATCTCTCTTTATCTGATCGTATTCATTCTCGTCCGCTAAGGAAATTCATGAAGATATTCTCGTACATTCTCGATGTCTCATGCAAGAGAATAAACAAATTATTAAAAGACTTTTTATTTGTTTTGGATGATATTGTTGAGAATGGTTCATTCCTTTTTAAAAAATTATTAAATATGTTCTTATATTTTCTTTTCTCTAGTCATATTCCATCTCTAATTGAATCAATATGATAATGAACCATTTACATAGAAATTGTCCTATAAAAGGGGCTCTCCACCCTCTTCTCCATTATTTTCCCTTCTCTCCTCCCTTCTCCTCTCCATTCTCGTCCTCTTCGCTCATTCCGAGTGGTCTACTCCGTTCTCCTCCCCCGAATCAGAGGTAAATATCCCCTACAAGACTCCATAGGATCAAGACACTGTAATCACCTCCCCTGGGTACTGTATTCGTAGCCCCTTTGAACCAGGTACCGCTACCATTGCCCCTGGTATCGCATCCATAGTGGCTCGGTTTCGTGGTTCGGTATGCCTGGGCTCACTTTAACCAATTTACCCGTGGAACCATGTCCTCTCTTCCCCAATCATACCATTTTCCATTCCAGGATGCTACTTCACGCGATACTTCTGCTCTTCTTCCCCTTTAGTTTTGCTTCTGGTTCCGGCAACATTGAACGAACCTTCGATGACAAACCAGAACTTTGTTCGAAGGACGTAGCGAGGGTCCGGGAAGTTGCAAATAAGCCGGTAGCTGAATAAATAAATAGAAATATATGATAAAGTGGTTGCAGCTATCCTACGATGGAAATACGGGCAAGCTGACCTGTGTCGATGGAGCCAACGCTCTGATGATCATGGAGTAGGTTCAAACCGAAATTGAGTGGCTAGAAAAAGTACCTCAATTTGGGAAGCTCTGTCAGAGAACAACTTCGCTAGCAAACTGGAAGTTTCAATCTTCATATTTTTAGATATAAATCTGAACGATACAGAGGGCTCATTTGCACCCTTGAATACGGATGGAGAGACGCAGAAAAGGAACTCGACATAATGAAATATGAAATATTACACCCTCACGATCCAATCTCTGTGAAATGCGTGGAATGTACGTGATGGAGCTTGTGAAATAACGTAACGAATGCCGTATTTTGTAGTTTGTGCCGTGATCGGACCCAGAATCGTGAGCAATCTGGACGATAACCGTGTTCATGGTCCCAGCCTATTTCATGCCATTCGAACTGCAAGATGTCCCGCAGACGACCGTCTTTAGTGAGTTTACTCACCTTTTTAAAGCGATTTTGAATTATCTCTCCTCTGACAAACGACTACTAATTCCAGCATCGCCAACAAGCAAATTGAACCGTCCGAGATCAAGTGCACGTTCCGGTATGGATGGCTGAATGGAACTGACATGATCACTAGCGACACAGCGACGCCGTTGCAGGTGGTATGCAGGAAACGTGAGACTTTCTAAATTTTTGATTCGATTCCAAAAAAATAACTGATTCACAGAAAATCTCACTTGCAGCATGCGGTTACGGCAAACGAGATGACATTGCGTCAACTGAAGATGAAAAGAGCCAAACAACCGTGTTCAAGTGCAATAAACCAAGTGCTCAGAACGATAAATACGGACTCAGGTGAGCAGTATTTTGTCTGAACTGTGAAGCATTCTTGATTTTTAGATTGAGCGGACAAAGCACCGTGTATTCCCATCTCAAGTGCAACAAAGACGTTGGGTATTATGATGTGACAAATAACGTGGTTGTATCTGATGCTTACGCGGAGGTTAATCTCAAATGCGCAGTCGGTACGATTTAAGTACTTGCTAAACTTTAAAAAATATGTTATTCTCAGGTAATCCCTGTTCTCACAACCCATCAGATTCAATGGAAATTCGATTCGACTCTGAGTCAAAAACTCTGATCTGTGCTGATAAATTGGAGAAATTAATGGCGATGGAGTCTGTTTAATTAAATATTTAAAGATAAGATTATCAATTCTCAGAATCAACTCTGAACGGTACAAGTCTCTCACATGTGATCAGTTCGATGGATGGAAGCATGGATCCGAAACAATTTCGGATGCGTTCACTCCAATGAATGTGAAATGCGTCGAATGTTGGGGAATTTTCATGCAATTTACGTTAATATTCCTATTTTCCGACTGTGCCGTCTCCAAAATTGGAGATGTGAAATCGATAACTGTAGAAAACGGAGCTCGCACTGTAAGCTGCTATGAAAATCCCCCACAAGACGTCAAAACAGACTTAAACCTAGTATTGCAGTGAGTATCTTTATAGATTTATATATCCTCCTATATATTGGATATGTTCCTTTTCCAGTGTCAATGATGAGTCTGTTATGTATTCTAAATACTATGCAATTTGCGATTTTGATAAGAAGTGGCATTCGGTTATCACAACTGCTCGTCTATTATCGAACGAAATTGCAACACCTGCACGGGTGGAGTGTAAGAGAGGTAAGGGAAGGCATGTTGGCAAAGTTGTTGGCAAAGTTTCCAAAAAGGTAGGGACTTCAGAAATTCCGAAACTTGATGTACTCTCTCGCCATTTGATTCATTCTTTGCTATGAAATTTTGATTTGATAAAATTAGATTGAAAATAAGCTCAATAAAAATCAAAATTGGTTTCAGCATGCGATAATATCACAGAAGACGACGGAATTCATCGATTCGAGTATAAAGATAATAGGCACTTTAGAAGACGGTTTACATGCAATAAAACTGACATGAACGGAGGAGAATACGGAGTCAGGTATGCTTTCGTAGGTGATCTGTGAAAAACAACAACAACAACAACAAGCAAAAAAGCCTCTCTTCCAGACTGATCTCCCCAGATGGTGAATTCGTCCATCCTGAAATTTATTGCACTACTGGTGGATATTCTCCGACTGGTACGAACAATTTTCATGCTACCGTAGTTAGCCCATATTCCTTTTTTTTCTATTTTCAGTGGGTAACAGCAATATTGATAAGTTGGCTAGCTCCTTCAAGCCAGCCAAATTGGAGTGTGCATTGAGTGGGTTATTCTTATTTCTTTCCAATCGGAAAGGCTAGGTGCCCAATTCAGTTCCGAGCACTACCACTAGCACCACAACGACTATCACAACGACGACTACCACGACTACCACACTGGCCCTGACCTCGGAACCAGAGAGGTCACCAGATGAGACGGTCCCTTCGCGTCCCCAACCTACGAAGCCATCAGTAAATGGTAACTGATTTCGTGTTATTGTTTTTTTTTGTTATCCATAACATCAACTTTAGATGATGACCTCCCTCAATCGACTAATTCTTCCCTCCAAACCATCTCTATCTATTTAATCGTACTCATTCTCGTCCGCTACGGAAACTTATGAAGATATTGTCGTACATTCTCGATGTCTCATGCGAGAGAATAAATAAAGTATATTGACTATTTGAGTGTTGTACACGAATAGTTGGCATTGGCGTTAGTAAAGGGATAATTTTAATTAATTAAAATTTCATGAACATACGACTCATGAAATTAAATATAATTATTTTTATTTTTGATTGTTTTCGGGGGAAATCTTCCATTCAATCGATTCGTGTTCTGTAGACCTAATGAAAATAAAGTATTATATTATTAATCTAATCAATAGTATAATTGAAAATTTCCATAGAAATTGTACAATAAAAGGGGCTCTCCTCTCCTCTTCCCTCCATTCTCCACCCTTCCCTCCTCTCCATTCTCGTCCCCTTCGCTCTCCCCGAGTGGTCAACTCCGCTCTCCTCCGTCGAACCCGAGGTTAGAATCGCATTTCTGGGCGCCATAGTTTCACGATACCATAGCTGCTTGAGTCAAGATATCGTGCCCATGGTATCTCTGTTTTTGTTTGGTATCTCAGCCACAATTCCTTCGTTTACACAATCTAGTTAAATTCAAATTCAGGATGCGATCTCACGCGATACTTCTGCTGTTCTGCACACTATTTGTTGCTGCAGGTACCTACTGTAACCTGAACAGATTACAGTAACAGCACTTTCTCAGATGCTTCTGATTTCTGCAAAACCGCCCAAGTTAACGTGGCAGAAAGAAAGCCGGTACGGATTATTAAATATTTTTTTACTGTAATTTTCAAACCTTTATTGCAGACATCATACGACGGCAAGCGGCTAACTTGTGTCGATGAAAGCAACGCTCTAATGGCCATCGAGTAGGTTCTAAGCACACAACTGTTTATCATCAACAATATTCGCAGATGGAACTCAAAACGATACAAGGCGCTCACCTGCGATAATGAATATGGCTGGAGGGGCGCAGAAGAATCATTACCGACAGTTGACAACAGAAATGACGAAGGCCTTCAGAATCCACTCGCTGTGAAATGCGTGGAATGTAAGGAATTGATTACTTTGCTGGAGTGGGATTGAAGAGATATTTTTGTGATTTAGTGAAGTTTAGTAGTAACTGAAGATAATTCTCAGATTGTACCATTAGCGGAGCCGGAATCGGAATCACTCTAGGGCCAAAAATGTACAATCGCAGTCTCAAGGCGAATTGTCCATCCGACGACCGTCTGATGTGAGTTTAAACCCGATTTGAGAATACGATCAGCCAGAAAATTCGATGCATTCCGTACTCTAGTCATTTCAGCATAGGAAATGTGCATTATGGATCGAATGAGCTATCCTGCTCCTACGAATTTGGATGGAGGAATGCCACTGCATCGATTACGACCGACACCGCGACATCGTTGCAGGTGGAATGCAGAAAACGTACGATTTTTTGATTCTTTGTTTTTTTCTTAATTTTAAAATGTACTCTATGATATTCTCTTCAGCGTGCAGTCAAGGCAGGCGAGATGATTTGGTTGAAATGGACGACGACCCAATCTCGTGCAAATTGATTGAAACACTCCGTGCAATAAGGTACTCACCGGATTTCATTGAATGAGATGGACTGCTTTAAAAATCTGATTTGAGAGTGAATGGAGGAACCGTGTATTCTAAAATCAGATGCAACAAAGACACCGGGTACACTGATTTAGCAAATAATGTGCTTGAAGCTGATTCTTACGCCTCCGTCAACCTAGATTGCGTTGTTGGTAAGCTAACTATATTTTTGAGATTTAGAAATATATAATTTGAGTCGATTATGAAAAGCAGCCTTATTGTTCACACATCCCATCGAATCTTGTATTCAACCAAGATGCAAGCACTATCACTTGTCCCGATGGAAATAACACTCTGATGGCGATTGAGTCGGTTTATTTTACAAAATAATAACACTTGAAATCTTAAATTCACAGATTCAACTCAAAACACTACAAGTCCCTTAGCTGTAAACGTTCTTCTGGATGGGTGAATGGTTCCAATTCGGTTTTGGATGCGCATACTCCAATCAATGGCAAATGCGTCGAATGTAAACGAGTTTTCTTATAATTTACGTAAAAATTTAAATTTTGTAGATTGCGCTGTGGAGATTATTGGAGCTGGAATATACAACAAATTAAAAGAGGGAGAGCACATTATCAGCTGCTATGAGAATATTCAAAAAGTTGACAAACGACTGATACTGCAGTATGTAACCCTTTTTTAATTTGAATAGATGGATAACAAAAATATAACGTACCGCAGAGTCTCCCCCCAGACGGGTGGGTCGCGGCGGGTCGCGGTGGGTCACCCAAGGTCACCCCGACTTTGAGGACGCTTTTGACCCCTTCAAAATGTGTAGTTTTTTGGCTATTTTTGGCTATGGCCTCCTCTCATCAAGGCCCATCGATCTGTGTAATCAGATCTTTGAAATTCCACGTTGATCTTTGA
>LS570834.1:62583-86561 GCA_900490775.1 Pristionchus maxplancki | reverse complement strand
CTCTCTTCTCTGCTTCGATGGGATCCTCAACGGGCATGAGGAAGTGCTGGTGGGTGGCAGTGAGCAATTGCACACATGCCTGGAGTGCGAGGCAGAGCGGGTCAGTCGATCGATCGGCCGCCTTGTCGAGGTACGACTGCAGGAGGGTCGTTACGTTCTCCAGCTGCGACTTGGCAGCGATTCGGAACTCCTCCTGTGTCTCGGTGGGGCGACGCTTGCGGGACAAGGTAGAGGTGGACGGAGGAGCAGAGGAGGGGGGATTGGTCATGGTGAGATGGGATGGGAAGGGGATAGGCGAGAGAGTACACGAAATCGAGAGGGCAGAGAGTGAGAAAGACGGGAAAAACTGACGAAATTCGATTTACAAAGAAATTACATAAGAAAAGGGAGGGAAAGTGGGTAGGAGGATAGAGGAGGGGGTGTCAGAAGCTTGAGTAACAAGAAAATCACGGAAAGAAAGCTACAAAAGAAAAGGAAGCGGAATGAAAGAGAGCGCGGGGTAGTCACCTATCGCAGTGAGAGATGAGAGGAGAGTGAGAGATGAGAGGAGAGTGAGAGATGAGAGGAGAGTGAGAGATGAGAGGAGAGTGAACCTCATCCCGCCCTAACCTCATCGACCGCAAGCACGCTCACCAGTTCACCTCCAAGCCTCATCTACGCGATCAGTGGCTGACTGCCCTGACCGTCGACGATGGAGAGAAGGCGAGACTGGATGTGTTTCTCAACACAACTCCCGGCAGACACTTTGTCTGCATCGATCATTTCGACAACGAGGCCTACGACGAAACTGATCACTTCCGTGTACTCAAGGGCAATGCCCTCCCGATATCAAAGGTCAGAACAATAATTCAAAGGAAAAAATATTTTTATTATACTAGAAAATTATACAAATCAATCGACGATTAGGACCTCTTTTCAGAGGTCCACGCCGAGAATCTACCGTGATCCTACCGAACCCTACTCGCCTCCACCGACACCTGCCTCTCCTCCTCCTCTCTCTTCTACTCCCATCTCTCGTCCTCTCTTCGCTCGCCCTCCTCCATCCTTCCGGCTCGAGTCGGCTGCCATCCCTCCGTGTTGCAGGTGCTGCTGCAGAAAAGAGACTGTTAGTTCATGTTTCAAATATTTTATTCCACCGTTAGGAGAAAAAATTTCAGTTTTGAATCATCTTGCTTTATTTATGCTTCAGGCAACAGAGAAGAAGAAGGACCCCGACTTCCAAGCGCCCAGCCCCGTAATCGACAATCTACCCTCTTCCAAGTACTTCATCGTCAGCAAGGCTAGCCTTGTGCAGCTGCTGTCTCGATGCAACTCGTGCCCCTCCGGTCAGAACTCTCTTCAGTTCACGGAGGACGCACACGCACTGTCGTGCACGTGCAAGTGCACGAGTTGCGGCGAGGTATACAAGTGGTCGAACAGCCCCGTGCTGCAAACTGCTAATGCCTCGTCGAAGGAAAAGTTGAGGGAAATCAACGTCGACCTTTGCGTTGGATCTGCAGTGACTGCCGTGGGCACAGCGGTTAGCAAATTATTATTACTAATACAACTAGAGAAACACAAAGAATAGTGGCGAAAAAGTTGATCAAAGAGTGGCCATATAAATGAAACTACCGTAATCTAATTCAGAAGCTGAATTACTTCCTCAAGGCGGTGGGACTGAACACGGTATCGAAGAGGACCTTTCATAGGCACAAGAATGATTATCTTCTTCCCGCTGTCACTCAAGTGTTCACCCAGTTCCAGGAGGGAGTCTTCGATCGACTAAGAGATCGCCTAAGCAAGGTACTCTTTCACTCTCTCGTTCTAGCCAATCGATACTATGCGGCGACTATCCTAGGGTGAGGAGCTGCACGTCGCGGGAGACGGTAGTTTCGACACGAGGGGCTACTCGGCGGAGTGGTGCAGATACTTTCTAGTTGATGCCCACTCCGGAGAAGCTCTCGTTCATGTCCTCATGAACAAGAAACAGACCGGGAGTAGTGGAACGCTCGAGGTATAGTAGATTCGACTGCTATCTGTGAAGATTCAATATGATTTTATGGTGAAAAAACAAACCGCTAGGCAATTAAATTTAAAAATAATAAGCAGAAAAGTCCCCCATACCGATACACCGGTGATAATTCTGAATGTATACAGGTGGCATGCCTAGAGAAAGCGCTCGACACACTTGCTGCCAAGATTGGAGGACTGCAGCACATCTCTACTCTGGTCACTGATCGTCATTCTGCAGTGATCAAGTTGCTCAAGGCGAAGTACCCCTCCATCCGGCACTACTTCGACCCGTGGCATTTTTTCCGCAACTTGACACTGCATCTCATAAAGGTAAACAAATTGCTAAATTACGGAACCCGAAAAAAAATAATTTAAAAAATCTCAACCGTCTCACGCTCCTCTACACTTCTTCCAGATCTGCAAGCCTGCCTACATGCGTCAAATCAAGGAGACATGGGCACGGCGATTCATCAACAAGGCGTACGACGCGGTTCTGAAGGCGGCAGGAAACGGAGTACTCGCTAGTGAAATGTTCCGCTCGGCTCTCTTATGCTGCGCGGGAATTCACGACTTTTCGCGCGTGAGTTCCTTTATGCTTATTCATTACTATTCACTATTTCTAGGATCGCTCCTTCACTCAGTTCAAGCAATGTCTCCACTCTCCCCCACCTGCCAATTTCCCGTACATCCCGAGAGATGGACGGGTATTCAAGCGCCTTCAGAATGTCATCTTCACTGAGAAGAACCTCGAAGATATAAAGAACGTATCCTGGCTACTGAAGACCTCGACCTGTGAGAGCCTCAATTCTATCGCGTGGAAATATGCGCCAAAAGAAATGTACTTCGACAGGTACTTGATTTCCCTAATCACTGACTATGTAGAAAAATTCTAATTAAATTGCAGGAAAGGGCACGAACTGAGAAGTATGATGGCAATTCTTCACTGGAATGAATTAAAGAGGGACGAGGCTATGGGAACGCGCATCGTTGTAATTACTTTACTTATTCAAGTTTGGAATATTTCTCAGTCATAGGCTACAATTCACTAATGAATCCCATAGCAGACGGGCAAGAAGAGCCATTACAACAACACGCTGAAGAAGCATGTCTTTCGAAACGTGAAATCGCCTGCCAGAAATGCGTGGAGGGAAGAGGTGAAGAACAAATGTTGCGAGGTATACCCATCTACTATTCGAAAAAATAAATCACAATGGCAGCTCCGCCTCGCGCTCTCATCCACCCCCTATGGAACACTCAAGCAGGAAAGAACTGATCTCCAGAAGAAGAAGGTACATTTATGTTTCATTATCAATTCAAATGAAGCAAATCTAGGACCAGTGGAATAGATTGAACACCCCTACCGTACCCCACGCTGGTGATACGAACCTGGATGAGTCGGAGGATGAAGACGATGTTCCGTCGCGCTTCCACGTCGATGACGACGAAGACGACGCCATCCTTTACGAGATTCGAATGCTCCTGGAAGAGGACGAAATGAATGATCAAGAGAGTGAAGAAGAGAACGAAGAAGAATGAAGTAGTCGATTGATCGTATCTTGTTATAGCTATTTTTTAAAATTATGTTGACTTGTTTTGATGATTTATGTGATGTTTAGTATGACGGATTGTTACGAATACAGGTAGTTACTACTGAAACACTCATAAATATATTTAAAATTAATACTAAAGCTCACGCAAAAGAACAGTAATTGGAATCGAAATTAAAAATGCATGAATACACAATTAATTAAATATTTTACTCACCCGTGAGCCCTCCATCGTAGAATGCCTTCTGTTCCTCGCAACTCTCAGCGAAGAGAAGAAGGAGACCACCGCCCA
Organism: Pristionchus maxplancki; assembly: GCA_900490775.1. Classification (NCBI taxonomy): domain Eukaryota; kingdom Metazoa; phylum Nematoda; class Chromadorea; order Rhabditida; family Neodiplogasteridae; genus Pristionchus; species Pristionchus maxplancki. The sequence continues at coordinate 82,730 of LS570834.1, read as the reverse complement.
CAGAGATGTTCCTGGGGGCATGATTGATTAATAACACACACTATTAAACTTCGATTATTTGCGTCAATCAAATAAACTACAAAACAAGTGGAACTCAATTGACGGATTAAAGGGATTTGTTGACGGGTTCGAAAACGCGCCGATCTCCCTTGCTACTGCTCACCTTCACATCTCCGGTGGACGGGAAGTAGTTGAGGCCGTGACGATGGAAGGAGACGGTCATCACTCGATCCGTCGTGTAGAAGGCTTCCTCGACGCCGTCGCCGTGGTGCACGTCGATGTCAACGTAGAGCACACTGTGTTTGTTATTAATTAAATATTTCATTAAATAATTGCAATTAGAAGTTAACAATAACTAGCGGTAAAGGGGGATTGTTTTATTTGCGCGTTTGGCGATCAGGTTAAATTGAGCTCACCGCTTGTGGTGCTTGAGCAGCTCGAGAATACCCAGCACGATGCCATTCGTGTAGCAGCAGCCGGAAGCCTGACAGAGTTGGTTTGCACATAATCAGGACAAGTTTATAGTGAATTTGAGCATTAAAAATAAATTATATCCTAAATTGAACACGAATTTTTAATACCTCGGCCTTCTTGGCGTGGTGCAGTCCGCCCATCCAGTTGATCACGATGTCCGCATTTTTTTTGTTCAGTTTGACTGCGCCCGCTAAAATGACATATGCATATTTCAAGATAAAAAATAATACGTTATTTTTGGTTAAATTAGATAATAACATAAACCATAAACCTCACACAGAGATCCTCGAGTCGACCTAGCGCAGAATTCGAAGAGGCCATCGAAGATCGGGCAGTCATTACCAATGTTGACTGGAATTAGACTTGTTTGATGATGCAATATGAGAATTTTACACCAGTTTGAAAAAACACCGAAAAGAACACCTGAACACTAATTCGATTCACTAGTGTCATAATTAACAGGCATAAATCCGAATTCCGTAATAGCCTCATACAGCAAAAAAAAACCCCTAGCTAACCTTGGTGGAGCTCCTTTATCCAGTATGATGTAATCCTCCATAACGTCGAGATGCTCGAGGTGCTTCGCAAGCACGTTCTTTCTTTAAAATAAAAATAATTATTGAGAACAGAAATACACACACAGCAACGGGGTGGATCGAACGCGTAACATAAGAGTTAGCTATGATAAATACGTTTTTCGGGTTCACAAACGAAAGTCTTACAATATATTCCTTTCTATCAGACTGACGAGGTATTTATTAATCGAAATAAATATAAGGAACAGTAATGGGGCGGCCGAGAACACGAATATAGCGAAAAATCGGCGCGCGTGCGTCATTTGAACACGCGTCTATCCTTGTACCCGTCTAAATAAGTCATTTAAAGCCATCGTTTTTGATCAAGCTTTGTCAGAAATGGTTTAATATGTCGAAATGACGCTGATAAGACGTTGTCAAACTACTAAATCTCGTGTGAATGGTCGAAAACAGACAAAATCGAGCTAGTGTTTTGCTAGTGTTATTAATTAAGTTATTTATAAAGTAGCAGGCTGGTTGGAATGATGCAGGTGCGCTCTACTCGAGTCGAGGAATCGCATAGAAGTAAAATAAAAACATGAAAACAAAAGGAAATGAACCGAAAAACGATAAATCAATAAAATGCTGTGAAAACGGCACAGCGCTACACTGCGAGCAAAAAATTACTGAGGGCAGGGGGGCCGGTGCAGGCAAGTCGTGTCAGGACTTTATGAGGTCGTCTCGTGCCCAGACCCCTTTAAAGTTCAAAGATTAAGAAGAAATTACATGTTCGATCACAAATTCGCATGTGCAAGATGCGTTTATTCAGTTGCAAACTTCGATCTATACCTCGAAAGGGGCCAGAGGTTAGAAATCGATCCGGAAGTAAAACAGGAATACGGTAATAAGGGTAAGGTAGTTAAATGGAAATGGTAGGGGATGCGGTAGAGGAGTAGTCGAACCCTCACGCTTCATCCTTCATCTGACAAGGAAATTGGATTTCGGATACTCGCTGCGCCATCAGACTGCGCTTGATCTACCGTACTGCCTTATTGTTCAACCGTACCTCCCCCTTGTCCTTATTTTTCGCAGCCACGACTTCCGCTGCAGCCAATTTGCCCTCAAATCGCGCCGTCCACGCCCTTCCATTATCGGTGAGGAGCTCGAGAACCCTCAAGCTCAGATTGATCAATCGGAATCGAATAGTTCACTGCTAAAAACAAACCTCTCTCGAGAGATCGAGCCCGATTCGACCAATCCACAGAGTTGGTTCTCTGCTACGATGAGCTCAACGTCGTCCTGAGCGGAACCATTACGGTATGGGGTTACGGTAATCGTGAAGTAACTGATCAACTAACCATGAGGAACCGCTCTGTTGAGGGGATAGTGTAGAGAATGGAATGGATGAATGGACGAATTCTAACGCATGTAATGAGCCTATGAATGATCTTTGTTGGCTTGGCAAATTGTGAGCTGGAAATTCAAAGGTGTTGGGAATTATCTAATGTTACTCAAAGATGTTTGTTGCCTGTGCATCATTTGTGTCCGGTATTACCCTCGCGTTGCTATTTTCTCTAAGGACCCTGGATGCTGCCAGTCGCTTGGGGATGTAGTCACCAAGTTGCAAGTTTATCTTCAGGATAGCATTACAAAAACAAAGAAACGTTTAAAAACAATCTTTATCTTACTCCAAGCAGTATCTTAAAATCGCACACACATATGTTCTCGTTCTCGCTCAGTTTCGTTCGGATGCAGCTTCGTGCGCACTTCCAGGCATACGTTGTAGTAGTACAATTCCTGAGCGAGTGGTATAGCAACCGCCGAGCAAAATTCATGACAAGCAATTTTTACTGTCCAGAAGTATCCCTCGTATTCATTACCAATGAATAGACGCGTGACTGTCCTGCAAATACGAAATTATCTAGATAGCAGCTAAAAAAACTCGCCATGAAATGTTCAAAATGAGCAGAGGTAGATTTATGTTTAGAAACTCGTAGCGTTCCAGATAAAATATGGCGACACACATCAGTGCGTGAAGGATCATATCTGTGTCACGCACCTGAAAATGAACATGAAATTCATTCTGTACATCATGGAAAATTGGATCGATTGTTGAACGATAAAGGATGCCAAAGGCGAACATTTTTAAGTCACGGCTTTTTTTCAGCAAGAATAATAATTTCACTCTATCAACATACGTATCCGATTGCATTAGCCAGCCATGGAGAGATGGGCCGTTCTTGACCCTCATTGTCTCTGTAAATCTGAAAAAAATTACATTCAAATCAATACTACACTCATGAATCCATGTCAGACAGGCTTACTAAAATCTGTTTTCGCCTCGGTTTTTGGATTACATAATGGGTGTCAGAATATTCGCTTCGTCTAGGCACCATTCTGTCGTGAGTGAGGAAAGAACAAAAAATAAAAATAAACAACAAACAACAAACAGACATTACCTTCCAAATAACAACTGAGACCAACATAATGAGAATCGAGTAAGAAAATCCAGCGTAAAACAGTGTAGGCAGGCTGCATTGAAATGGAAGTAGAAAGCAATAGGTATATTATTAAAACTAACCTCATACGTAGAAAACGGCATATTTATTTGCAATAATTACTGATTAATAAAAGTTAGCGTCTACCTTATATTCTAATTCTATGCGTTGCGGTCACGCCATTATGTGCATGCACGCTAGAACGGGCATTGTTAATTTTGTTCAATTTAAATCGCCGAGATCAAAGATTGAACTTCAAAGATTAAAGAGTAGAAAAATAGAAAATATTTTTAGAATATGTCTCATGTTAGATCACAGATTCGCATGTGTGAGATACGTTTATTCCGTTTTAAGCTCGAAAGGGGGCCTGAGGCTAGAAATCGATCCAGGAGTAGATCAGGGCACTGTGGGACGGGTAAAAAAACGATACAATAAAAAACGATACAATAGAGATACGGTAGGTAGGTCATGTTTTGTTCTGTTCACAAGATACGGTATGAGGCCGTTTGGATACGGTTGCTCATGAGATGGCGCACTTGCACTTTGGCTCGGCCGGATTGAATGCGCCATCGGTCTCCTCGTCGTGCTATTCCTCTTCATCCTCAGCCTGAGATACGGTAGGTTAAACAGTAGTCTCACCTCTGGGGACGTCGCCTGACCGCTGACCTCATACCACGCATCCAGCCTGGCGTACAAGTTGGCGGCCGCCGCCTCGTCGAGCAGGAACGAACCATCCACCTGGATGACGTCAACGACGATGGAATAGAGGACGCCGTCTCTCCATTCCGCACACTCTCTCGCCTGTCTGACCGGTGAGAGAGTGTGTGAAATGAAGAGACTGCGCACTCACCATCTCCGGTTTCTCGCGCTTCGCTGCAGCAGCCGCAGCCTCGTCCAGCTTGCGCCTGAACTCCTTGTCGAACACGCCGTTTCTATCAGGAACGCCCTCGAGGATCCTAAACATCAATTATGATGAGTTCAACGTGACGTCATATGGGATCCAATGCTATCAAAATGAGTAAAAAAAGCTATGTTTCAAGATAATAAGAGGCAAAACCGCGAACTGCTCTCTAGTGACGAGTCCTTCCTCGACAACAGTGCAGAATTGCTCCTTCGCGACTCGGCGCCGCTCCTCTTCCTTCTCCATTTCCATCTTCTTCCGTATCTTCTGTTATTGTTTTGCGATTAGAAACAACAACAACAATAACAACAACAACAACAACAAACCTCGAGGAGGGCGTAGATCGCGTAGACCTTGCCGCCGATCCTCTGAGCGTGCCGGATTACTTGAGTTGAAAATGAGGGGTCAGAGATCAAAGATCAAAGATCAAAGCTCGAAGATCAAGGATCAAAGATCAAAGATCAAAGATCAAAGATCAAAGATCAAGGATCCAGGATCAAGGATCAAAGATCATAGATCAAAGATCAAAGATCAAGTACCACTGGGCGTTGTGCCTTCAGCGATCATCATTTTTGGCCCGTTGTGAGTCATTTGGTCCAATCTGGTTACGCGTTCAAACTGAAGAGTTGATCTTTGATCTCTGCTGCTGGGATCCGGAGGATAGGTAAAGTGAACCAACCACACTGCTGTCAATCGCCGGCTCTTGCTTGACGGATTTGAACGGACGCCATTGCTTCTTCGGCATGGTTCAAGAGGGAACCGCGCGGGAGAGGGAAAGGGGGATCGAATGAGGATATTTTTTTTTCATTTTTTTGTTTTTTTCCCGCTGTTATTGCATGCAAATCATTTCATCAATGCGTGACAATAGAAGATTTCGTGCAGATTTGAAGACTGTCAAATTGATGATGCTCAAGCTTTATGCGAGCAGTTTTCACAACGGAATCGGACAGGACTGAGGCCGATTCTTCTCTTTCAGCATCAGACGCTCTCGTCATCGGTGGTCTCGTAGTTGACGTCGTCCACATCGATGACGTCATCTCGGCCAGCATCTCTCGCCCGCAGCTGCTTCACCCATTCGACTCCTGAAATTCACTGAATTTACTGTATGAATGTGCTAATTCGGCTGAATCTTGGTGGGACCAGGATGAGTTTTCGGTCCTTGAGTGATTTCTATTTTTTTTTTCGAGAGAGAGATAAAATGAAGAGGCAATCACCATTTATTGCATTAATCTCCTGAACTCACGCTCTGGACTGCACTCGAAGATCCGGATCTTGAGCTTGCCGTCCTTATTGAGCACGGCGACCGCGCCATCGTTCATCTGAAAATGTATTTTTGTTTTTGTTATTGGTTGTTGTTATTGTTATTGTTCGAGCACAAAAAAACAAACCCCCTTGGACATGCCAGTGGCCGTGTAGAGTGACACGCAGATGCCACCGATTAGGTCGAAACCGTTCTGCAGTATCTGAAAGAATCTGGGGTTGTTATTGTTATTGTATGTTATTGTTATTGTTATTGTTTGTTATTGCTATTAATAGAGCATTCCTTCCTCACCGAATGCCCGCGGAAGAGCGTGGTGCAGTCCAGGTTGTACAATGAGAAGGCCAGATCATCGAGTCCGATGTAGCTGCCGGCCTTGCGCCTCCCGTTGAACATCGAACTGAAAAGAATTTTTTTGTGTTTTTTAAAGATTATTTACTATTTTGAAAACTAAGCAATAGCGTAACAGGAAAATCAGCCAGCGCACTGCTCATTTCGCCTAGTTGATTGATAGTTTTCGAAACTCGGCGACTGACCCGTGCAGGCCTTTGGCGATGTCGGACCAGACCATGTGATGGATGATCTTGTCCTTTTTCGAATCGAGGAGTGGTTTATTGATCTGAAAACCATCGATGAAATACGCTGCGGTAGGTCCAACCCACGTTCAGCAACGTGCGCCTGGTAACGGACGAAGGCGCCCCGTGCACACAGAAGTACGAGTTGCCTGAGAAATAAATAAAAAGAATAACAAAAAAGAAAAAGAAAAAAAAATAACTCTGACCAACGACAGCTGCAACGGACAGCCAGCAGAAGGCTGCGTTGATCTTGATGAAGAGCATGTTGCAAAGTTCCTGAAATTAGATTTTACCATTTCATCATTTCGAAATAGTGAGCCGGGAAATGGCCTTCAGTAAGGATGGCTTCGCAAGAAATGGTCTCTTCATTTCGCGTGAATAGAGGCATTTTCTGGTAAGCCATCCCTAGTCTACAGTATATCAAAGCTACCGTATACCGAATCGTATCGATCCACGAAGTCGAGGATGAAGCCAGAGCGCATGTTCACGTCGAAGAACTCGTGATTGCCACGGAGCAGGAAGATCTGTTTTTATTTATTTTATAATATTTTTATTTATTTTTAAAAATACCCTGTCCGGATAAAGAATCTTGATGCAGAACAGAGCCAAGACGACCTCGAGACTCTGGCGACCTCTGGAAAAACAAAACATGAAACAACAACAACAACAACAACAACAACAACAACAACAAAGCAAAAACAACACCAACAACCTGCTCACGTAGTCGCCCAGGAACAGGTACTTCATGTTCTCCCAGCCCGGCTTGCCGTCCCTCTCATCTCCCTTGAACACCCGATGCAAGTCGTGCAGCTGAAGGCATTTTTCGGTCTTATCCTTGATCTACCGTACCTGTCCGTACCCCTACCGTACCCTACCGTACCCTACCGTAACCTACTGTACCGCTACCGTACCCCCACCATACCCTACCGTACCTGTCCGTACCCTACCGTACCCCTACCGTACCCCTACCGTACCTGTCCGTGCAGCGCACCAACGATGGTGATGTCAAACGGGACGTCCTCGATGAGCATCGGCTCCGATTCGAGGTACGGCTTCACGGCATTGGTCACGTCGATCACGTCGTCCGGTGTGATGACGAGCTGGAATGAATCAGAAGATCAGACTCTAGAAAATACCTATAAAAGTCACGTTTCTTTCTCCCTAATTTGTTTCATTCTGCTCCATTCGCAATAGGGCGTGGTGAACGGGTGGGCCGTGGCCGTCATTCTATTGTAGTGATCACTGTCCTTAGTTCCCCATTTTGCGGACTGAAAATGGGAAATCACTCGCCCTGATGCCCTTGATGGTGTCGGGGTGGAAAATGCGGTCGAGCAGGCCGCGGAACTGGACTTTCTCTTCTGCAAAGAATAGAAATACGTGATATCATTCAACTGTAAATTCGGTAAGGCCTCGAAGAGATTTACCTGGAGTGAGAAGGCTCTCCTTGATGCGCACTGCCGGGTCATCATCCTCCCAGAGCTCATCCGGGTCCGGATCGAGCCCGCACTGGTCGAAATCCTGCAGGGAATGATGATCAGAGCTCGAAATACGGGACCCCGTCTCTTCATTTCACACACTTTCTCGCCAGTTGCATGATGTGAAATGAAGAGACGGTAATTCAAGCTGTTGTAGCGAGGATGGAGTAAGAAGAGATCTTTCGCTAGTCCTGTCATTTCGTAAATGCAACCCTACCGGGTCCTTTCCTTCCTTCTCAATCATAGCAGCTTGCTCCACTTGCGGAACAGCAGTCGGAGCAGTCACGCCAGTCCTTTCAGTCGCCGGGCTGGTCTTGGATACGTCGGCCGCACCACCAGTCGTCTCAGCGCCACCGGCTGCGCTGAAAGGGTACGGTAGGTCGGTGTTCGGTATCTTCAAAGTACGGTAACTCCTCACTCTCTGTGCGGCCGTCTTGCTGCAGCAGCCGCAGCGTCCACACTCTGAGTGTTGCCCATTCTGAAAGATTATCGATCGGGTTTGGGATACTGTAGAAGGAGATCGGCACGGGACCATGAACGAACCGAGAGGAGGAAATGATGCGACTACTCGTCACGAGAGGAGAAGAAGCGAATGAGGGAAGAAGGAAAACATATCTCTAGTCTTTTGCGCAGATTCATGCAAAATATGCAATAATGTGTATGTGAATTGAGGATAGTTTTGATATTAATCATGACTTTGTCACGTGGTATCAGGATTTACATGGAGATAGAGTTGATTAGGAAGGCTACAAACGGTGTATCAGGAATCTACTACAAAATGATTCTGGTAGAAGATAACCAGGGCCACGGCGTTTTAGCGCCAAAAAAGATTTTGAAAGTGCCGTGCAAGACCATAGACTAAAACGCGGTTCCGGCTGGCCAGGCGGGTAAAAATATACGGTAATCCTCTCTTTCTCTGGTGCTCTCTTTTCTCGCCCACCCCCTTAAGTATGCCGTGCAGGGCTAGATTGCATGGATCTGAAGATTCCAACATCTCCGGACCGAAATGGCACGGGGTGGGGTCTGGAGGATTATTAATGAAGAAGTGATGAGATCAGACGAGTTTCACTTCATAGTTTCTCCCAAGCGGTTACGGTAGCACGGCGATACGGCAGAACTATCAGATACGGTAGAGGATCTTTGATGCAGATCTATGAAAAGTCTCCAATATTCACATTCACCTAAATTCATGTGACTGTCATAGCGACACAGACCCATACTCTTCCCTCTCCAACCCTTTCATTATCTGAGACATCGCTCGAGCTACAAAGTAACATGAAGGATTTGGGTACACGGCGCGACGAGGAAGTTTTTCAGCGTCATAGGAGTTTAGGAAAAATAACAAACGAAACTGCTCGGATTATTTCGAAAATACGATAATGCGTACAGACATTTTCATCTTCGACTGGTCCGTCGGTGGTTATGCTATCGAATAGGGATGGCTTGGCAAGAAATGACTTTCTTCCATCTGCGCGCTCTCTCGCCTCTCTAACCGGCGAGAGAGTACGCGAAATGAAGAGGCGATTTCTTGCGAAGCCATCCCTACTATCGAAGTCGATGATCCCTCCATAGTTTTCGGCGTCAGAAACGCAGATTCCCATAGATGGCGGCGTCAGCGATGAGGATTATTTCTGATTGAATACGAGAAAGGATTAGAGGTGTCCTCTCTTTCCTTTTCATGATCTCTCGCGGATCAGAGAAACGAGAGAGCCGGGCAGGATCTGTTATTGAATCCAAATGAAAAACTGCGTCAGAGCTTCAGATAAACATCCTGTGCGTCAGAAATCGATAAAAAATGCAATGGAATTTTCTTTTTAGGCGTTCCGGAAGCACAGACGACTTTCTTGAAATGTCACACTCTTGATGTCTACCCAAATCACTTTTTTTGACATTCTCACATTTCTTTTAATTGACTGGAAAGATGAGGAAAGTTCACAAGGTTTTGTTGTTTCTCTCACACCTTTTTTGTGTGAGATCAGGCTGGCTAGGAAAGCATGATCAATAGTTCTTAGTCCTCGAGACCTATCCCAACAACAATCCTCGTTGCTGACTCCGCCCCCTTTTCATCGACTCCCTCCTCTCTTCTCCCTTCGACTTCCTACACACATCTCCCCAGTCCTCGTGATGACTCCCGAACCAGAGGAGAAGTACTACGGCATCAACCTCTTGGCCTTCAGTAAAGGTGAGGATTACTGTTCGTGCTATCGTAGATTCGAAGTACGGCGAGGTTAAGAAGAAAAGGTTTTTAAAAAAGAGACACTGAAATTCATTAGGAATTCGTAAAATCCTGAAATTCGTAGTCCGTCTAGCAGCAGGCCGAACTATTGAACCCCACCTAGTCCCATTCGACTGTAAAATCACATGATGTACAAGAACCGTTACCCACATTTCTACTGCAGGCCTGATAGCGACACGACCTATCAATAACCATTTCATTCACTCCTATCTCGTAGTTAATACGTGTTTCCGCGATGTATTGACATGAAACAACAACGTTCTTATCTCATACTCACCACGTTTCTCTGACTACGTTACGTTGTTTTGCTTGTGAAGTATCACAGATGATGGGAGGGTGTAGGCGCGTGATTCTGTGTTAGATACTAGCAATAAGCAGGTAAACGGACGATTTCAAGTAAAAAAACTGCAGGAATTTCATCGTTCAAAATCAGAATTCCAGACTCGAATCCTTGCCGATTCGGTCCGGACTGTCGTTGGTGCAAAATTCAAGCGAGAGCCGAGGCCGAGGAGGCCGCGGAGGCCGTACTACGACGTCAGGGATACGTCGTCATCAAGCTAGATGACGTCGTCGACAAGGCCGAAGACGAGCCAAAGCCGGAGAATCCGGAGCCGGGAAATTCCAACGCTTAACCAATTCCTTCTTCATTCTTCTTCCAGCAGAATCACTTTGTAGTTGTCACACCCCGAAACCATGATTGTAGCCATCCTAATCAACTCCCAAATCCATGCTAAAACTAATAATTGTTAAAGATAAATAATAAAAAAATGATAAACTGATAAAGATAAATGATAAAACTCCCAATCCATGATAAAACTGACACCACGTGATAAATTCGTCATCAAAAATCATTTTAAGATGAAATTTTGCACGGATTCGTGACGCGTAGATGGAAATGCAAGCTTTGCATGAAATAAAAACAAGATAAAAGCTGGAAAATAGGGATTTTTCCTCATTCGATCCCTCCCGCCCTCTGCCGAGTGGTTCGCTCGTCGTTTCAAGATGCCCCTTTTCAAAGAGATTCATGACGTTATCGTCAGCGACTTGGCCAAGGCCCAATGCGCAGCTCTGACGGAGAAAGAACAATGGGAGGTTGGTTGATTACTCTAAGATACCGTGTTCTCGATACGGTAGCCTACCGTGTCCTACCGTACTCTCTGGTTACCGTACTATTCCAGATGAATTCAAAACTCGGTGTGGTGGCGGTATTTGACGAAGTTCTGGGCGCCCGGGATCCGGACCTCAACGAGCGGAGTAAGTTGTAGGGATGGCTGGAATGGATTTCATATTGCCTGATCTCTAGGGGAGATAGGGGGTGAAATAAACATAAAAAGACCATATATTTACAAGATATCCATACTAAGAAGGCTTCCTGCAGTACTCACCGTATCCATTTAGATTACAGAAGTGATTGCTGTCCACTGATTAATTGCGACAACTGCTTGCAGGCTTGACGAATAGAGACAAGATGAATATGCTCACCGAGAAGTACAATACCAACAGCTTCAAGACCTTAGCAGACGGAAGCTTGCAGGTATGCTGCAGCTTCAGTAGCTGAAAACCTCTATATTTCCTATAATTCAGCCGGTCTATCACAGAGATGAGTTTGTAGATTTTCGCAAAGGTGAGTGCGCAAAGCTGATCTTTGATCTTTGATCTTTGATCTTTGATCTCTGCAGGCTTCAACCGCCAGTTCCCAAAGGATCGCTCGCTGGAGGGCGACGGAGTCTTGCCCGCGCTCATTCCCCTCTCCGGCTGCATTCAAGTCATGGGCAACCGGGTGTTCTTCGTTAATCAGATCGAGGTCAGTCCCGGCGCTGCCATTCTCCGGCTCTACCTAACCGCAAGTTTTTGGTACATTGCCAATTTCCAGGAGCACCACAAGATGCAGGTTATGTTCTACAGCACGAACGATTTCCCGCTCTACCACTCGCATGTGCTCTGGAACTGTCGCCCGATGCTCGCCCTGCTCGACAGTGAGTGCATTTTCCGGCTCTGCCATTCCACGGTTCTGGCCCACCGTCCGGCTCTACCTATTCTCCGGCTCCGCTTCAGATGGCCAGTTCGAGTTCCGCCTGGAGCAGTACGGCCCGCACCTAACGCGCAAAGATCCCTGGACCGAGGAGGGTACGGTAGCTGTGCGATCTAGGGGGCGTGGCCTGCAGGGGGCGTGGCTTATCTTACGACCTCTCAGATTCCAAGGAAAGCGGTCGCGCGCCTCCGCCAGTCGTCCGTGCTGTGCTCTTCGTGGAAATCGACGGAGAAATGGAATACAGTAAGTTGCTGGGTTACGGTAGCGCCAAATTATCGATTGATTGTGTTCTTTCAGCCGAACTGTCGCCCGATCGCGGTTCGAACATCGTCTTCGACAGAAAGTTCACGCTTGACGAGTTCAAATCGATGGGTACGATACCGTATCGTTGTTACAGTATACCTTCAGTCCCTTCATTCTCCAGAGAATCGATTCGAAATCAACATGTTTGTCTACGTGCCGCGCTCCTACTTTGATCTCTCGACGATTATCGATCTGGACGCGTCAGTTACCGTACCCGGAAGTCAGTTATCGATCGATTCCAGCCGCCCTACCGTATCCGACGAGACGGCGCGCATCGCAGAGGCGATTCTGCGTGGCGAGAAGCCGCCCGGCGCCGACTGGATGATTACGGTAGCCGAGGTACGGTAATCGATTGATTGGCGCCTAATCGATAGTATCTCAGAGGGATTTCCACGTGCACAAGTCTTCATTGGTCGCTAACAGTGACAGACTGAAGGTTACTGTAGCCTACCGTATCCAATAGCTACCGTACGCGTTGCAGGCCGTAATCAATGTTGGTTCGACCTCGACTCTGATCGAAAACAACATTCAAACTGTGAATAGAGAGAATCGCTGCATTCTGCGTCGTCTCACCGAGAAGGATATGCAAGTGGTGGGTACTGGAGCCTACCGTATCTACAGTAGTCTGACCTACAGTACCCCTTATTGATTTCCAGGTGATTCCTCTCTTCTACGGTCTCGCTGTGCCTCTACCCGACGAAGGAGTGGCAACCCTGGTCGAGTCGATCCGTCGTATCATCAATGTAGGATCAACCGTATCCGGAATTTCAGTGCATAAAATTACAGAACCCTAACTAACGATATCTCAGCCCGACTTCCTCAAGGCCACTCTCGCTCCGCAGTGGGAGCGCATCATCTGCAAGCAGGCACTCGCTCTCGATGTGAGTACTGTAGAATACGATAGTTGGGTACGGTAGTCCAACCCGAGCAACCTTCAGACTCGCTCTGTCGCATCGTTCCCCTCCATCTTCCGTCTCCTCTCGATCGTCTGGAGCTTCCCTCGTGGATGGATGCCCGTTGCGAAGAGAGTCGCCATCGGAGTCGTGGCTGATATTGTGAGTACGGTAGATTACTGTAGACAAGTATCGTCAACTGGCGAAATATCCGATATCAGGTTCATCTCAACGCTGGTGATCAGGTCGACGAGTTCATCGAAAGCCGCGAGGAGGAGGTACGGTAGGATTACTGTAGGTCAGGGTACGGTAGGATTACTGTAGTCGAGAGTACGGTTGGGTACCGTGCATTCAGATTCATGCTTCGGCCTTCAATGAGGACGACGTCGAGCACTGGGATGCGATTATGAAGTCGATGATCAAGGTTAATCGATATTTTATTGACCAAACTTACAGTAACCTATGTGCAGCACCTCTTCATTGTCTCTTCTGTGCTCAAGAGTGAACGGATTCCTAAGGGAGATGAGGGGGAGGAGGAAGTGAAGGACGCAGCTGCATCCCTGGAAGCCGGTGACTGTCCGGATCTCGTCAAGACTTGCGGTCGAGTAGAGCAGGAAGAAGTAAGGCCATCGTAACCCTGACCTACCGTAACCTAATCTCAGGCTGAGGATGAAGAGGAATGGCACGATGAGGAGACCGATGGTGCATTCAATCCGGCCGAACCAAAGTGCAAGTGCGCCATCTCATGAGCAATCGTATCCCAAACGGCATCTACCGTACTCAATGAACAGAACAAAACATGACCCCTACCGTATCCCTATTGTATAGTTACCGTACCCATCCCACCGTATTCTTGATCTACTCCTGGATCGATTTCTAGCCACTGGCCCCTTTCGAGCTATCGTTCGAAGCTTAAAACGGAATAAACGTATCTCACACAGCGAATATGAGATCGAACAAACAAAGATGTATTGTAGAAGCAAAATACAAGATGTGTAGCCGGGGAATAAAAAGCGGCTTGACCAGAACCCCTTCCAGTGATCAACCTTATTTCTGGAAAACCACAGAAAGCAAATCCACACCCCTCTTAAATCACATGTCTTTGATTTTGGGTTTTCCATTACTGAGATTGTTGTGCTGTTTTTTTTAAATTTCCCGTTTACAATTATTGCCTAGTCGATTGGGCAATTTCTCATCACCGTTGACCTGCCCGCATACGGATCGTATGCCCGATTTTCTGGTCCTTCACTAGCGACGGTCCTTCAATATCAGTGAACAAGAGTGGCCTCTTTCCCTCCCTTTGATCTACCCCTTCCTCTCTTCTTATCGATCCGTCTGCGCGCCCCTCCCACCCTATTCCCAGTGTTGTTTACCGGTCTTTCCTCCGTTTTTCGCCGTGGCCTGTGCTCTCCGCTTTTGATATCATCCTCCATTTATCATAGCTTCTCGCCAGCATTTCATTAATACTAAAACATACCTGCTTGAATCTATCCCGTTTGTCTCTACCATCGAAAACTCCATGGTTTCCCCGTTGCCTGACTCCATTTTTGTGTGTAAACTGCTTGTGTTATGTAATTGTTAGCATTGTTGATGTTTCTTATTTACAGGTAAGTCACCATCGTCCCCCGTCCCCACTCGAGGCGCGGCAATTCCCACTCGAGTGACTCTCAAGCTGTTGCATGCCAGTGCATCATCGTCTCTCCTTCGTCTTCCATCGGCCTCCATTAGATAAGTCTTTCCATTCCTTATGTTTCGGGGGTTTCGCGCATTTCTTTAAGTAACTGCTTACTGCTTTGGATGGGCTGTTTTACACTGTTTATACAAATTTATATTCTAAATTCAATGCTTGATTCCGCGACGCGCGCCCATCCATTGATAGATAAGTGCGTAGGGCAGTGGTGCTCACCTCCTCTACAGTGAGGGGCGGTTGTTTTGTTGCCTTCGCAGGCGCAGTCTCGTCTTGTCGTGGGTAGAAGGTTACACACCACCGGTACAGTTGCGCCCTTGTTGGTTCGAGAGCTGTCGATCAAATTCTCCCTTCCGTTGTATCGCGGTGGATGATTCTTACGGCTGAGAGCGCCACTGCCACGAATTTTATAGTGCGCGCGCTGTACTTCTTATGGGTATTTTTCGCCGTACAGTTACGGAGGGATAAGGAAACGCAGAGTGGGCGACCACCTTGCGATCGCGAAATATAAATAAATGTATAATTATAACATGCAAATTCGTGAACATTGCAGCATTGCGGCGGACAATGGACTGGCTGGTGTCAACGGCGACGTCATTGGAAGAAGGACGGAGGAGCAGGTTGGCAGCGAGGTTTGTTGATACATTCAAGGGTCTAATAAATAAAAATACATTGTTGATTGCAGGCCTGAATATAAAAGATGATTTGAATAATTTACATATTTATTGCAGGTTTGCCTCATCGTCTTCCCTTGACTGCGGTTGCCGCGCCGGTCGGATCAAGTGTGCGCCTCCCGCTCGCTTCGTCATCTTCCCGTTCGTCTATTCGAGTGCCTGGCTACTTTGTCACGGTAATTTCCACAACTATAACACCTGTGTGGATAAATATTATTATTATTAAAGGTGATGCTAATTGATGCCCCCTGCAGGTCGAGGCCCCATGCCTTCTCGCCCTCGCTCTCTTCGAGACTGCGGCTCGCTTGTTCGTCCCACCCTCGAGAAGGTGCGTGAGCGGAAGGATATCGATAACAAACACTTGTAAAAATCGAATATAAAGAAACGCTCGCGAGCTAATCGTCCATTTCGTTAATGCTGAAACCGTTCATCGCATTAAGCTCGTTGTAATTATTCTGAGAGCTTAATACCATTTCTCTTACTCGATTTTGCGACCTTTGAATTCACGCTTTTCGAATTGCTGTTTGACGAGTTGAAGATATGCGGAAACATTAAACGCTTGCTGAAAATGGTAATATATTCATTCATTTTTATATTATATTAACAATATTTGCTAATTTCAGACTTCTTTGATCGCACTTTGTCGCGTATCAGCAGCATGCAGTCGTCCTCTGCCCGACCCCACTCAAGCAATCCGTCGAGCAGGTTGGTTCACTCGAAAATAACAACGGTTCTAACTTACAAGCCCAGCAAAAAAATTAAATATTTTTAAAATATTAAATATTATACGTTTATTCGCTTATTGATTTTTCTCTCAGTTGCTGTACGAAATTGACAGAATGTTAGTTATGAACACGACGCTTTTCTGTGAGCTATACTAGCTAATCGTTTGGCCTGACAGCTGTGGCTTGCTATGGTTTACATGTGTACCGGAAATAGAAAACGAAAAAAAGCGTTCTGAATTAATACCATAGTTAATTAAAACCTGGTAGTTCGCAGTTTCAACTGCAAGTTGCTATAAACTCTAATTTGCTCATATTTTGTGATTCATTATGTTTCTTTTGCAGTTCCGAGTGTTGCTTCGCCCCATCTCGCATCTCTCGCCGCTGTCGATGATCACTTCTGGCTGCTCCATCTCTCCAGTTACCGAGCAGGTATTATATATCAATATAAGAGGGGGAAATCTGTCTGACATGTTGAATAATTCTGCATTTTTTTAAAACTTTATATTGCCCGAGGTAACATAAGCGCCGCTAGGAGAACAATAAATTAAACGGGGCTTGTGGTGGCAAGCCGTACTCTACGTGGTTCGCGCTTTCAACCGTATGTTGCATGATGTGCCTAGGAAAAATTGCCATCAATATTTTTTTATTATTGTTGATTTTTAAATTGTTAAAACAAATCAATGCTTGCATCTTTTCAGTTCGGCCATCGACTTTCCTCTCTCTTCGCTGGTGCCCCCTCTTCTCGTTCCCGCTTCCCCTTCTTCGCCCTCTCATCCCCCTTTCCATTCGTGTTCCCCCCCTCTTCCTCCCCCCTTCGGTCAGCCGGACAGATGTGCAGCATCAGTGGTCGTCATTCGTGCAGCAGTTGTTGCTGCTGCAATTTTTATTGTATCACAGTCATTTCAACTCGCAAGAGTCACTGGCTATAGCCAGCGTGCTCGCGCGGGGAAGTCGCGGGGTGAGTGTGATGTGCAGTCGAGAAAGCAGGAACTAGGTTATAACACGAGGGAATACTGTAGCCGTCTGCTGTTAATCCAGAGCCGGAACCGTCTTTTACGAGGATTGAGTAGTCTGGTAATCAGACAATGACGAAACTGTTTTTGAAAAGCGCGCGCAAATATCGAATTGATGACGAAACTGATGAATACGGTAGAAAATATTTGAAAACCGCGCGCAAATATCCCACAACGACCCTGATCCCTGAATATCGATTGACAAAATTGATGGATTACGGTAGAAAAATTTTCAAAAATATTTGAAAAGCGCGCGTAAATATCCCACAACGACCATGATCCCTGAATATCGATTGACAAAATTGATGGATTACGGTAGAAAATTTTTCAAAAATATTTTAAAACCGCGCGCAAATATCCCACAACGACCCTGATCCCTGAATATCGATTGACAAAATTGATGGATTACGGTAGAAATTTTTTTAAAAATATTTGAAAAGCGCGCGTAAATATCCCACAACGACCATGATCCCTGAATATCGATTGACAAAATTGATGGATTACGGTAGAAAAATTTTCAAAAATATTTGAAAACCGCGCGCAAATATCCCACAACGACCCTGATCCCTGAATATCGACTTAATGACGAAACTTTTGCGCGCGGTTTTCAAATTTTTTTGAAAATTTTTTTACCGTAATCCATCAATTTTGTCAATCGATATTCAGGGATCAGGGACGTTGTGGGATATTTGCGCGCGGTTTTCAAATTTTTTTGAAAATTTTTTTACCGTAATCCATCAATTTTGTCAATCGATATTCAGGGATCAGGGACGTTGTGGGATATTTACGCGCGCTTTTCAAATTTTTTTGAAAATTTTTTTACCGTAATCCATCAATTTTGTCAATCGATATTCAGGGATCAGGGTCGTTGCGGTATATTTACGCGCGCTTTTCAAATATTTTTGAAAACTTTTCTACCGTAATCCATCAATTTTGTCAATCGATATTATGGATAAGGGTCGTTGTGGGATATTTACGCGCGCTTTTTAAAACGACTAATTTTTCTGCAGTTATGCTACGATCGCTATCCACGAATAAAGATCGCTGTGGAATATTTGAGCAAGCTTTTTAAAATGGTTTCGTCAGTTTCCTAATAATATTTGCGCGCGCTTTTCAAAACGCCCCCTTCTAAAGAAGGCACTTTTGATCTACCCGCACAATATAATGATTTCTCATAGAGGGGTACCGAAGTGAGGACGTAAATACGGTGCGTCGCTATGAAAAATCAATACATCGTCTCCGATAGGACGACGAGTAGGGTACAGTTCCCAGATTGCACAGTCCCATTGTGATACACAAGCACGCAAGTCCCCCGCGCGAGTACACTGGGCTATAGCCAGTGGCTCGGGCGAGTTGGAATGACTGTGATACAACATAACAAGGGCATCGACGACGGAAGTAGGGGTGGGGACAATAGGAGGAGGGCGACAAAAGGGAAGGGGAGAGGGGGGGCAGGAGGCTCGAACGCCACGAACAGAGGCGGGAGTCGATGTCCGGACTGAAATCGATTATCGTTTTGTTGTATAAACAATTTTTTTTAAACACTGGTTATAGATACGAATGTATCCCCGGTAGAAATTAGAATTAATATAAGCAAAAAATGAAGCTTACTGCTGAAATTATAAACCAACTAGAAATGGTTAATGCGGTCAAAAATAAATATTTCCATTTTTTTCAAACTAACAGATGGATCGCCAGTTACTGAAATACTTATTTGCCGGTTACGGAGTAATAATTGTTATCTTATGTAATACAGGTGAATAAAAGTGCAAAAACAGCGAGGCATTATCATTTTAGCAAGCACTAGACCAACTACTTTCCTATCCCCTCTTTGAATCATTTCTCAAGAAAGGAGAGAAACCTAGCCATTCAACCGTTTCTGCCCATCGCTAAAATTGTCGTGACGGCACACCAACCTGTTCAAAGACGACGCATCAGCCAGTAGTCCTTATCAAGGAAGAAAGGAGAAGGCCGAAGGAGAAGAGATAGGGGCGAGTGGAGGAGAAACCTGCAAGATCAGAGGATTAGATCACCATACAGTAAATATAAAGTTAATTAATTAATAGAATTTAACACATAAAGAATATTATTATTATTATTATTATTACACTGTGTGAAAAAACCCCCGATTTTGCCGGCTTACTCTGCTTCTCTGTCGTCTCGCCGAAATTTAAGTACTGTATTTTCCTCCCAGTGTTCTATCGAGAAGTGACTTTTTCATTTCGAAAATAGCCTTTTGGCAAAGTGCCAGGTCGTAAAACGGGACCACGAAAAGCCTGATCTATCAGGGTCAACCAAAATTATGGTAGCTCTACCCCATTCAAATTTCGCTCCTTTCCTCTGTGTCTCTGTTGGTGTGCTTGGGCGACTTTTACCAAGCCGACGTTAGTGTCACACAGTGTATTACAGATCGCCCGGTAGAGTTCCCAGTAATAGTAGTGTTCGTGTTTCAGACAACCATGGAAATTCGCGAGCAACAATGCCTCCGATTATGGCAATCGCAAGAGAGCGCCGCTATAACTAAATGCCTAAATTAGACTGATTGGTAAGAGGTATGCAAAACCGCTAGCCTGGGGCAACTTGAGTATTGCAAACCACAAGCGCTCGAGAAAAAAACAGCCCCACAGCTAATGTACTGCACAAAAAAACAAAACCACAGGTAGTAAAAACACATCAGTTCAGGCGCGAACAAATTCTGCATTAGCTGAGGCAAACGGCAATAGGGCTCATGCGCCGACCGGGTGTCGAACCCCCGACATCGCGATCCGAAATAGAAAAACTTACCTCCACGCCACGTTGGCTATGGAGGGAAGCGCTCTGGAGTCCTTGTCATTCCTAGGCAAATTGGCACCGCATAGATTGGGAAAGGGCGACTGGATTAGGGAAAG
>LS570834.1:8765-55141 GCA_900490775.1 Pristionchus maxplancki | reverse complement strand
AAGAGCTGGTGATGATTCCTACATTCTGACGCATGGAAATCTCGTAATATGCCTAGATTCGATTTTACAAACTGTTAGGAATACTATATCATCATCAGCAGCGACGCTGGAGGAGCAGAAAGTGCTGCAGACGGTACATGCAGATCTGAAGAGCTGGTGATGATTCCTACATTCTGGCGTTTGAAAATCTCGTAATATGCCTAGATTCGATTTTACAAACTGTTAGGAATACTATATCATCAGCAGCGACGCTGGAGGAGCAGAAAGTGCTGCAGACGGTACATGCAGATCTGAAGAGCTGGTGATGATTCCTACATTCTGACGCATGGAAATCTTGTAATATGCCTAGATTCGATTTTACAAACTGTTAGGAGTACTATATCATCATCAGCAGCGACGCTGGAGGAGCAGAAAGTGCTGCAGATGGTACATGCAGATCTGAAGAGCTGGTGATGATTCCTACATTCTGACGCATGGAAATCTTGTAATATGCCTAGATTCGATTTTACAAACTGTTAGGAGTACTATATCATCATCAGCAGCGACGCTGGAGGAGCAGAAAGTGCTGCAGATGGTACATGCAGATCTGAAGAGCTGGTGATGATTCCTACATTCTGACGTTTAAAAATCTCGTAATATGCCTAGATTCGATTTTACAAACTGTTAGGAGTACTATATCATCATCAGCAGCGACGCTGGAGGAGCAGAAACTGATGCAGACGGTACATGCAGATCTGAAGAGCTGGTGATGATTCCTACATTCTGACGTTTGAAAATCTCGTAATATGCCTAGAATCGATTTTACAAACTGTTTGGAGTACTATATCATCATCAGCAGCGACGCTGGAGGAGCAGAAACTGATGCAGACGGTACATGCAGATCTGAAGAGCTGATTATGATTCCTACATTCTGACGTTTGAAAATCTCGTAATATGCCTAGAATCGATTTTACAAACTGTTAGGAGTACTATATCATCAGCAGCGACGCTGGAGGAGCAGAAAGTGCTGCAGACGGTACATGCAGATCTGAAGAGCTGGTGATGATTCCTACATTCTGACGTTTGAAAATCTCGTAATATGCCTAGAATCGATTTTACAAACTGTTAGGAGTACTATATCATCAGCAGCGACGCTGGAGGAGCAGAAAGTGCTGCAGACGGTACATGCAGATCTGAAGAGCCGGTGATGATTCCTACATTCTGACGCATGGAAATCTTGTAATATGCCTAGATTCGATTTTACAAACTGTTAGGAGTACTATATCATCATCAGCAGCGACGCTGGAGGAGCAGAAAGTGCTGCAGATGGTACATGCAGATCTGAAGAGCTGGTGATGATTCCTACATTCTGACGTTTGAAAATCTCGTAATATGCCTAGAATCGATTTTACAAACTGTTAGGAGTACTATATCATCAGCAGCGACGCTGGAGGAGCAGAAAGTGCTGCAGACGGTACATGCAGATCTGAAGAGCTGGTGATGATTCCTACATTCTGACGCATGGAAATCTTGTAATATGCCTAGATTCGATTTTACAAACTGTTAGGAGTACTATATCATCATCAGCAGCGACGCTGGAGGAGCAGAAAGTGCTGCAGACGGTACATGCAGATCTGAAGAGCTGGTGATGATTCCTACATTCTGACGCATGGAAATCTTGTAATATGCCTAGATTCGATTTTACAAACTGTTAGGAGTACTATATCATCATCAGCAGCGACGCTGGAGGAGCAGAAAGTGCTGCAGATGGTACATGCAGATCTGAAGAGCTGGTGATGATTCCTACATTCTGACGTTTAAAAATCTCGTAATATGCCTAGATTCGATTTTTCAAACTGTTAGGAGTACTATATCATCATCAGCAGCGACGCTGGAGGAGCAGAAAGTGCTGCAGACGGTACATGCAGATCTGAAGAGCTGGTGATGATTCCTATATTCTGACGTTTAAAAATCCCGTAATATGCCTAGATTCGATTTTACAAACTGTTAGGAGTACTATATCATCATCAGCAGCGACGCTGGAGGAGCAGAAACTGCTGCAGACGGTACATGCAGATCTGAAGAGCTGGTGATGATTCCTACATTCTGGCGTTTGAAAATCTCGTAATATGCCTAGATTCGATTTTACAAACTGCTAGGAGCACTATATCATCATCAGCAGCGAGGCTGGAGTTGCAGAAAGTGCTGCAGACGGTACATGCAGATCTGAAGAGCCGGTGATGATTCCTACATTCTGACGCATGGAAATCTCGTAATATGCCTAGATTCGATTTTACAAACTGTTAGGAGTACTATATCATCATCAGCAGCGAGGCTGGAGTTGCAGAAAGTGCTGCAGACGGTACATGCAGATCTGAAGAGCTGGTGATGATTCCTACATTCTGGCGTTTGAAAATCTCGTAATATGCCTAGATTCGATTTTACAAACTGCTAGGAGCACTATATCATCATCAGCAGCGACGCTGGAGGAGCAGAAACTGCTGCAGACGGTACATGCAGATCTGAAGAGCTGATTATCATTCCTACATTCTGACGCCTCCAAACAGTTTCTAAAATAAAGATAGATCAAATAATGAATTTTAAGATCCTTTGAAAGCAGATATGAACACTACTTCTTCAGATATCGACTCCCTTGAGAGAGAAGCGAGCGCCGAAGCATGTCGCAGATATTCTGGATGTCTAATTAGGATCCAAATCAGGTCACAGACACTCGTTGGTATATCTGGGCATCTGATAATTCAGATTAAAAAGATTAAAATGGTTTTGAGCCATGTCCGAAGTCGATTGATTCCTTGGAATGGGAGTGAAAATGGCTCAATGCAATAAACGAGATAATCCCAGAGACCTCGAATATGGAACCAAGTGTACATATTGGACAAACTTTCGAATACTTTTATGGCTAATTTATCGATGCGGAACCTTCCGGGGTAATTTAAATTTGCTTCATTTTCCCCATTGCTTTTTGTTAGAAGGTCCTTACATGTCATTCGTTTATTGTTTACGTAATGCTCTTAGTTTTGGTGCAAAGCTAATATATTCACTGTAATTTCAATTCGTTAAAAATCATATACTTATAAGTTGGCTTCGTGGTGTGATCAGGCGCTTTTCGCGAATAGGCGCACATCCTCTCACACTCTCGGCGTGTCTTCCTCCTAATTCACTTCTTGACCCACTTCATGTTTTCTCGCGACGTTTCGTCGTCCATTTTAAAGCCACCCTCCCCCTCCTTGCCTACTCCTCTGCTGCTTCTCTATCGATTCTGGATATTTACTTTCCCCCTCCTTCCCCCTTCAAGCCTGCTTGTTTCCCTACGCGCGCGCGCTCTCCTTTATTAGTTGCTTGAAGGCGCGCGTCGCGTCTTTTTCTGTTATATATTTCGTCACTGCCTCGACAGCCAATCCAACGAGTCTTGATAATCACGTTTGCAGGCGGCCAGCCTCTCTCCCTCTAGTCAGCAGTCGCTATTCGCTAGGGATTTGCTGTGGTGAAAGAGCAGTCGATTGCCGGCCCAAACCCCTTCTTCCCCTTCGCGATTATGGATTTCAACTTCAAAAAGCTCGCCAGTGATGCGACAGGCCTGTTCAACAGAGCCAAACAGGTAAGGCATTTACTTTTAGTCATTTGGGATGCAAAACGTGGTTTTGAAAGTTCTATTTATTTATTGAAATGCGTATTTCAGTACACAGAGGAAACGTTCCTCAAAGGAGAGAAGACGGAGCTCGACCCGCACTTTGAAGCATTGCTGCAGGTTTGAAACAGTATTTTTTATATTGGAAACTCAAAAATGGTAATTTAAAGGAGTAGTACCATGAACTCTTCAAAACAGTTTTATTAAATATAGATTATTATTATTAATTATTAATTTTCAGCGCGCTGACAAGACGGAGAACCACACTCGCCAGTTGCTGTCATGCATCGAGAGTTATCTGCAGCCGAACCCAAGTGAGTGCATACTTTTTAGAATGAAGAATAGAAAAATGTGAATGAAAAGGCGTTCCCCGAACCATGTGTTTTTTTTATATTATTATTTATTATTTTATTAAAATACATTGTAAATACAAAAAAATATATTCAGCTGTCCGAATGGAGGACGTTTTCTATGAGAAGCTGGAGTTGAGGAAGGAAGGTGAGTCTTTTTAACTCTTCCACAAGATACGAGATATGAATGAAATAGTTCTGATTATCGAGAAATAAATATCTGACAATTTAAAATTGAAGAATCAAAATTATTCATTTATAGGCAGCCGAATGAACAATCTGGAGACGCTAGCCACAGCTATGAGTGAGGCGGGAGAGGAGTTTGGAGCAGCTACTCCCTATGGTCAGTTAATGAAGTATTTCATTAAACTATATGGGTTTCATTAAGTATTTAATTAAGACAATAGTTGTTTGCTTTGCCAGTAGAAATGAATCGTCAGGGATAGTTGCATCTGCTCTTATCTATAGAGATAACTATCGTCAGAAATACAGGTGTCGATAGGCTGCTTTCGCAAGGCTTGGATGTAATTTTCTTGGGCAATCTATGATTCACAACAGCCCATGTGATTTCTCGATCCCTCAGCTTCTTCTCATTTCTCTCCGTTCGCTCACGCGAAAGTGCCCATTTTCGTATAGGAAAAGGAGAGGGCGAAAGATCGAGCAAAATCGAGAGAGCGCAAAGAAGGAATGGTGAAGAGGAGAGGAGAAACGAGAGCAGACATCCCAAAAAATAAGGGGAGAAGAGGGAGGAGGAACAAAGAGATCCATCTCCAGGGATGTTTATATGAGACGAATCGCCAGAGATTCACCCATGCCGCGGCGGTACGCCAAAAGTATCCCCCACGGGCCCCCAAAGTTAACCTAAGGTACTTCGAACGATGCTCTTTCAAACTGCGCTTCAGGAATTTTGATGTCGGGTCTAAATTTCGCAATACGAAAGATCAAAGATCAAGTATACCATTGTTTTTCACAAAATGCTCGTCACGGAAATGATCATAACTCGGCTCAAAATAAAGATATTGACTCGATCTAAGTTCCATTAGGTAGATAAAAGATCGGGCAACATTTCGCAACATTGAGACTCATTCATGGCTGATGCGCTGGTGCGGAGCGGTCGGGTGACGGCTTAATGCTGCAACTCACATCGTTCTGACCCCCTTTGTTCTCTCCAGATAAGGGTGAACAAGGGGATTAATTTTTGAATTTTCCCGCGTTACCGTATTCGAACTGCAAATCACTTTCGCAATTTGAGATATCTCTGAAACATATCGCGAATACGGCAACGCGAGAAAATTCAAAAATTAATCCCCTTGTTCAGAATGAGGATAGCGATATGTTTCAGCAACCTGACAAGTTTCGAGTTTGCAGTTCGATATGTAAAGTGATCCCCCCTTTTCTGTAGGGTTAGAATGCTGTGAACTATGGGAATACCGAATAGGGAAAAAATCGACTATGTTTTTTTCAAAGTACTTACATATGTCTAAGAAATCACCAAAAATTAGAAAATTCTGAGAATGGAAAAAAAATGGGGGCTCACTTTTGTCAGCCGACCCAAAAATGAGTTTCGGAAAAGTTAACGATAACCACTCCATTTCATCACAAATGTGCTCAAAGTTATTAAATATTATTAGAAACATTCAAAAAATTCCATTGCAGCACTTTACAGGTCCATTAAAGGGAGAAAAATCGATATTCTGACCCATGGTGACCTACATTTTCAAAGTGCTCTGAATTAGAGCCCATTCAACTTTCAAGTGCTTTTAAAAGTGCCCTAGGGGTTACTTTTTACGTAGAACTCAAAAATCGACCTTAGGAAGCGGTACCATCAAACCCGACCCAGACCCCATGGTACCCACTCCGGAACCAGGGTGTATGTGGTACCTCTGGAATTTTTCCTCAAACCTATACATGTGATAGTGAATTTTGTAGATCTCGACGAGATAAACATTTTCTGTGAAGAAAGTTAAGGTCTAACTCTTCTTAGAAAAAAGTTGCTTAGGGCGGAAGAATTTCACAGTGAAATTTTCGGATCGCTGTAAGATCGGATTTTCGATTCAAATCATTATGTTTTTGATTGGAAATTACTTAACTGATCATAAATAAAGTTTTTGGAACGTTAGGGACATTTTGAGAGAAAAAATATTTTTTCGAAAAAAATCTGAATTTGAAAAAAGTCAAAAATTTTATTTTTGTCCAATCCTCATCCAACTTTCTGGAAATATTATTCTGAATCAGTTTTATCATTTCAAACACAAAAATCAATTGTAAGTACCGAAATTCCGATCTTACAGCGATCTGAAAATTTCACTGTGAAATTTTTCCGACCTATGCAACTTTTTTCTAAGAAGAGCTAGACCTTCACTTTCTTCACAGAAAATGCTTGTCTCGTCGAGATCTACAATATTCACTATCACATGTATAGGTTTGAGTAAAAATTCCCGAGGTACCACATACTCCCTGGTTCCGGAGTGGGTACCATGGGGTCTGGGTCGGGTTTGATGGTACCACTTCCTTAGGTAGATTTTTGAGTTCTACGTAAAAAAGTACCCCTACAGCACTTTTAAAAACACTTCAAAGTTGAATGAGCTCTGATTCAGAGCACTTTGATATTGCGGGTCACCATGGGTTAGAATTTCGATTTTTCTCCCTTTAATGGACCTGTAAAGTGCTCCAATGAATTTTTTTGAATGTTTCTAATAATATTTAATAACTTTGAGCACATTTGTGATGAAATGGAGTGGTTATCGTTAACTTTTCCGAAACTCATTTTTGGGTCGGCTGACAAAAGTGAGCCCCCATTTTTTTCCATTCTCAGAATTTTTTTATTTTTGGTGATTTCTTAGACATATGTAAGTACTTTGAAAAAAACATAGTCGATTTTTTCCCTATTCGGTATTCCCATAGTTGCAGCATTAAGACGGCCACCCGACCGCTCCGCACCAGCGCATCAGCCAGGAATGAGTCTTAATGTTGCGAAATGTTGCCCGATCTTTTATCTACCTAATGCAACTTACATCGAGTCAATATCTTTATTTTGAGCCGAGTTATGATCATTTCCGTGACGAGCATTTTGTGAAAAACAATGGTATACTTGATCTTTGATCTTTCGTATTGCGAAATTTAGACTCGACATCAAAATTCCTGAAGCGCAGTTTGAAAGAGCATCGTTCGAAGTACCTTAGGTTAACTTTGGGGGCCCGTGGGGGAAACTTTTGGCGTACCGCCGCGGAGGCCCGAATATGGGTGATTCTCTCGCGATTCGTCTCATATACTACCTGATGGGAATTGAAGTGGAATCAAGCGAAAACGAGGAATGTGGGAAAATCGATAATACAGTATTCAACGATTATCGATTTTCAGGCAGCGCCCTTCTCAAGGTGGCCGCCACGCAGCAGAAGCTTGGACAGCACGAGCGGGAGCTTGTTGGTACGGTAGTTTTGGGCCTACGGTAGCCGTGCTTCAATATTGATTGATGCAGTAGGGGCTATGTTGATCAATTATCGATTGGATTACTGTTGTAAAATATCGATTGGTAGGTCAAGCAGCACAGCAGACGCTGCTGCCGATCAAGCGCTTCCTCGATGGAGACATGAAGACCATTCAGGTATTTTTATATTTATTTTATTAATTTAAAAAATCTTTTAATTCTCAGAAAGAGCGGAAGGTCCTTCATGCGAAGAGGCTCGATCTGGACGCATGCAAAAGCCGGCTCAGAAAGGCCAAACAGGCAGATGGGATTCAAGCGGTCAGTTACAATTTCTTTGAATATTGCAAGAGTTGGAATGACGTGTTGGCTGTAGACAATAGACCGAGAACTGTTATTATCCTAGCGCATATGACTTTCCTTTCTATGAAGTGCACAGTAATCTACGTGGTGGACAGTAACTGGAAAAGCCCACATATGGCATCATCGATGTTTACATAGATCGTAAAGGGGTTACTTCAATGAATTTTCGTATTTAATGCTACTAGTGCCCAGTAATTTACGATCCCCCGCCGAGCAAGCTGACATTATGTATGGGGGGGGGGAATAAGCGAACATGCGCGCCCCCAGAAGACGTCACCTACGGTCATCTAGACAACGTCATCGTTTAGATTGTCTCGGGAATTAGCGCTGAATGCAGTAAAAAATAGCCCGAGAACGTCAGTGAACACCCCGCGCTATAATTGCTCTGGGCTGATACAATAATAGTTATTACATTTGTCGTGCTTTTGAAGACTTACTATTGCCCTTTTCATTTATTTTAAACTTAGATCGTACATGTTTATGAAGGCTACTTCGCTTATTAGGCGTTGCGTGCAATGAAGAATCTGACGAAGATGAGGTTCCGGGAAGTGACGTGTGCTAAATTACGGCTCTCAGAAAACGTGCCATTTGACGGCTCTCGTGTTTACATCCTAACAATACTCAAACACACACTTCATTCCCCTTGCTCATTTAATTTCCACCCCCACTGGCTATTGGTCAGCTAGTTTTTTCCATCAATTTCTTCCCCCTATTCTCCTCCATTCTCTCCTCATGAATATTAGCCGAGTATAATCGAGCCTCGATACGGAGGAGAAGAATGGAAGGGAATTGGCTAATGAGGAAAAGAGCTGGGATAAATTGAGGATAAGGAAAAGCACTGTAGTCTGAAACTTGACGTGCGTATGAGTCAGCCCTAATTTAACCGAGAATATAGTTGCAATTAGTGTAGTCGTCAGTCGCGCCCACTCAAGTCTAGACACTATAGTAAATGGCTAGCGAGACGAATGGAAGAAGATACACAACCTCCACCCACTCCTTTCCAATCCACTTCCGGATTTGATGCGGACTCAACTCGAATCCCGGCTAGCAAATGTGATTAATGCGCGCTGGGTGAGATACAAAACTGACCAGGAGCTCCATAGGCTGAGCGGTAAACAATCATTAGCCGGTCCCGAAATTACAGCCTGCCATAAATAGCAGCTACAATATGAAATGGGTTCTACAAAAATAGGAGCCGTCATGGAAAACCGGCAAATAGGTGCGTACTGTAATCCACTCCATTGAAGGGCGGCGCAAAGCCGGTCGGCGGCCTGACCATAGAGCAGGTACAGTAACCGTCGTGTCGTGATTGTAGTTCGGTGGGGCGCATTCGTGATTGATGTCGTGACCCCTCAACCCCTCTACTATTCTCAGTTTCATACGTTCACTGCCGGCTACGTCACAATTTCCTATAGATATCTGCTGTCAGGGGGCATGTGAGATGGGGTAGAGGAGGGAGCGACGTCAAGTCTGAGAGCCCTTTTTGAGAGAGCTTTTTTGAGGTCCCCGACTTCGTTAGGCCGTGTTTGCTCTAGATGATGCCATGATGATGAATCTGAACGATGATTGAAGCAACATGACCATCAATCTCTGGCCTCTCCAGGGTAATCGTGTGGCTATAAATGAATATAAATGGATGACGACCGACAAAAATAGCAATTACCATGCGGTATTTGCTGTATGGTTGTTCTATCTCCGATCTAGATGACGATTTCGAAAGCAATCACACTTTAGTGCCCGAACACTCATTTGCCATAATGTGATGCGGAGTGACATTCAAAGCCCCCCTCCTACATGTTTCTGTGCTTCTGGAGCAACTTTTCTTGATTTCAAGGGCTTCGAGAGAGCCGGACAATGGAATAGGCAACATGTCAGAATGAGAAAGACCATGCCGCAACAATCTCGCAGATTGCTGTGTGCAGTGAGAGAGAATGACGAGGGGAAGAGGGAGAGGGGAGAGGCCAACAAGGAAGTTGCAGCCGTCTAGAGATTCCCTAATCTAGCATCATCCGAATGTTACTGCGGTTAGCGAGGATACTACAGCATCTGAGACTATGCTGAAAAATGTTGAGTTATCGCAGGTCTGAGATATCTGTGACTTGTATGATACGGCTCTTGCCTTGATTGTATTGGCTCGGTCCCCTTGAGGGATATCTCTCGAGTTATGTGTCGTGTTGGTGTTAGAGGGAGGGAACGCAGCAGCAGAAAAGGGAACAGTGACGTGTAGTTGAGGAGAGAGAAGGGGGTAAAAAGAGGCAGAGAGAGAGGAGGGACTTCAGACTGACATCATCCCCCTGCGCTCGCGCCCACTCTAATGAGAAATTGGGACGGACGAGCTCTCGGAAATGGCAGAACGCGAGGTGGTGTTGTGGTGGTGTGAGTACTGCGTATGGATGAATGATTGAGAAGGAACAATAAATTGATCTTTGATCTTTCGCAGGCCGAAGCAGAGGTCCGTGTGGCTCAGGCCGAATTCGACAAGCAGACGGAGATCACCAAACTGCTGCTCGAAGGCATCCAAACGGCTCACGTAAGTTGTGACAACTCGACTACCGTATACCTCAGGAGCTGGGTTGTTCGGCGGATCAGATTAATTATTTCAGAACAACCAGCTCAAGTGTATCCGTGATTTCGTCGAGGCCCAGCTCTCCTTCTACGCCCAGGCGCACCAGTCGCTGGCCGACCTGCAGCGCGACTTGTCCGGGTAAGCGTCTGATTTCCGATGCGACGTTTACCAAATCACTCCACGTGGTGCACCATACAGTACACCACACCACCGTTTTGCGTTCTGTAGTAGTGCACGCGATTGGCGATGATGCATAGATCGTACAGTGGTGGTGTAAGGTTCCCTTCGGGTTACGGTAGTTTCGTGGATTACGGTAGCCGTGTTCTTTGCAGCGCCGCGCCGTTGTGAGACGCAGAGGGATGACTATCGATTGATCGACTACCGTACCTCTACCGTACCTCGCCCCGAGATTGTCTGTGTAGTCTGTAGTCTAATCCGAAATCGATTGTCTCCGTCACTACCATAGCGTCTGTTCATACCTTGCTCGTTATATATCGATTGCTAGTTCTTTTTTCGTTTATTTCTCCGGTTACGGTAGATTTCGTGGTGAAATGCAGCACCGCTCTGCCCAAACCCTGCCATCAATACCGTAATCTCCCCCAACTCCCGAGACTGCTTACTGTATATCGATTGATTGCCCCCTATCGATGTTGTGCCAGATTGAGATCCTGAAGAAGTTTGTTGTATACGGTAAATCGCCTAAATTATTGATTGTCTGCTGTTTTCTTTGCATTTAGAGAGATTGTGGTGTACAGTATGCATAATAATTGAATAAATTATGAAGAGTCTGTTTGCGATCGCATTGGAGTACGGTAATTACAGGACGCTCTCGTTCCGAGGAGCTACAGTAACCACAACGGTAGTGGATGTGGTGAAGGAGCAGAATGGAGAGAAGGTAGGTCAAAAGAGAGGGATTGGGGAGATGAAAGGAGAAAGCAACATAGTGAATGATAGCCGTAAAGAGAGGAGATAGAGCAGCATAAAACATTGCCGGAGAATGAATAAAACATTTATGTGACAAGCAAAGAAGGAAAAGCAAGGACTTTTCAAGGATTGAAAGTGGAATTGATCTTTGCTCTTTGCAGAAGAAATCGCTCACAGGCATCTATGCTGCACTATCAGATGGTGGAACGAAGCAGGTCGGGACTAGAGTGTAGTTTCGAATGTTGATCTTTGATATTTGAGGCGCGTGTTATCATGGACTACGATGCTGTGCTGCGCGATGAACTCAGCGTCCGACTCAACGAGGTAAGCAATCGATAATCCGGGATTACGGTAGGTCAGAGTACCGTAGATTATCGATTTGTAGGTCATCATCGTCTACCGTCTTCCTGGTATGGACGAGGACTTTGTTATGGCCGAGCGAGCCGGAGTGAGAGGCCGCATCCCGATTGAGTACATTGAGATTGTGTAGTTTGATCTTTGATCTCCCTCGCCTAGACTGTAGTTTGGTGTGATACTGGACCAATGCTGTAGCCACTGATCTCCATGACAATACCCCGGTTTATCTCAATGATACAAAATTGTGCGTGATTAACAATGGATAAAGGTTCCCTTCTTTAAATGAAGTTCTTTTGCACCCTTGTATTCAGTGAACAGCCCATTGTTGTGCGCCCATGCATCCCATTTCTATCTATTCGTTCGGAATTACTCGTTCCGCCCCCTCTCCGCATTCCGCTCTTTCTAGAATTAGCAACGATCTGCAGCTTCTGACTCAGCACAGCAATACCAGTAATGTCCAGTTGGGAATGGCGTGTGTGTGCAAGCCACGCCCCTTTTCCCCTCCTCCTCCGCTTTCCTCAATGGCTTTTGTTCGACTGCTGCCTTGTTTTGTTGTGGCTTTAGCTCTCTCCCTCTCGAGGGATTCAGATGCGAAACCGTTCATTTCGCACGGTTATCACTAACAGTTATGCTAAATTTCCTATTCTCTGTCAGAGATCAGTGACAGTAAAGGTAGTACTGAACACCTATTCTTAGAAAGTACTGCAGAACCTGATTATAGAAATATCACTGCTATTTACTCACACTCTTCCAATTCCTGTTCTGTAGTAGCTCAACGGATCATTTCTGGTTTATTCATAGCAAGTCTTCTAATATCTTCTATATTACATGAAGCCCAGCAAGTTCTAAGCTGTTTGCTGCGCGGTTTTTCCCTGTTTACCACGCAGTTTCTAGAGCCCCTCGCAAGCAGAGAAGTGACGGCAGATTCAGAAAATAGCCATCGTCGAGGAGAGAAAGGGGGCGGGGCTTGCCCTCTCCCCTCCTCCCCCTCCCCCTTCTCCGGCCAGCCATCTAGAGCGACTGACGTCAGGCTTCGCGGCTGCCCTGGGGCTATTTTCCTGCCCCTGAAGGGTACGGTAGGAGTACGGTAGCGCGCACCGATGATCGATTTCCTCGCATGTTTACTCAAGTGGCCCCCCAAGGGGGGAGGAGGAGGGGCTAGATTCTAGTTATACTCTTTCCTTTCGTGCTCACGGGTCGCTTTTCGGCTCTAGAGGGCCCATGTTTGGTTGGTTGTCTTTGCTCTAGCTCTTTCGCCCTCTCTCCTCCCCTCTCTCGCCTCCCCCTCCCCCGATCCATCCCACCTCCCCTCCCCTCCCTCCTTCCCCGCTCGCCTACCCAATGTAGGTCATGCTTCCTCCTCCCCTCCCTATCCAGAGTTGTTCGCTCCGCTTAGTAATATATGTATCGGGAGCGATCTATCTCCCTTCTCTCGCGCACGGGGAGTGAACTGTTTTCTTTCTGACCCCTCCTCTCCCTCCTCTCCCCGTCTCTCTCCTCCCTATCTATCGGACGCATCATTTCGTTCCACGAGTGTGCCGATCAATCCTCGATTTTTGTCATTTGTTCTCTCAATTTCCCCTGTTCTCTAGGTGTTCGGACAGCGCGAGAGGCCATGTAGAATCAATAGAGTGCGGTTCAAAACAGCCTTTTTTGCCTGCAAATAGCCGCGTTTTGCGACTGTTTCCACTCGCTGATAAGGAAATTTGTGCGGGTGAGTGACGCGCGCACTCCTTCTTTCTCACTCTTACTTCTCTTCAATCTCTAAGTTCTCTCGCCGGTCAAGACGTCAGAATAGAGCGACGCCTCTAATTGGAGATGGCAAGAAGTTTGGAATTTCTCGAGTTACAATTAGGATGTAGGAGCAAATATGGGGGTGTGAAGGGGCTTAAACACTGAATCCGCTGCTGTTTAGGTGCGTAGCTTGTGAATTTGGGGATAGCCTTCTCCGGACTGGAGCGAAAATACGGTAGAAAATTACAAAAAAATACCCAATCAATAGGTAATCCAACTGCAGATTGTTCTTCCTCCACCGATAGATAGCATTCCTCTCTTCTTCCTTCGCTGATTGATTAGATAAGATAAGCGGGGCGAATGATTGGTCGTCAGCCTAAGAGAAGGAACACGTGGGCTACGCCTCACTTTTCCGGCCAGGGGTTGGTCAATCATTTCGGAGTAGGAATTGCCTCTTCAGAGTTTCCGAACTGTCAGGAAGAAATCTAAAATCGGTCTCTTAGAGTCCTTAAAGATCAGAGGAACTTCCTCTTTGAGCGGCAATAAGGAAGGGTGACCGCTTTAAACTCCTCCCTTTCCCTCCCGCCTTCTCTCACTCTCAGTGGTCAGCTCTATTCAGCGGAGAGAGACGAGATTGCGAGTAAAAAGAAGAGAGCCGGGATCTTTACTCGCCACTGCTGCCAACTGACCACAACACGGGCCGCTCCTTCCTGTTCATTTTCTTTTTTTCGCCTCCACTGTCCCCTACGGCTATTGATCCCCCCTCTCTCGCTTCCCCTCCCTCCCGACTATACCACAATACAATACCCCCTGTCTCCCCCTCCTCGTCCCCCCTATTCACCATTCTCTGTACAGAAATGGTCAGATTTCTGCGCGCTCTCTCGATTTCGCGTGCTCTCTCGCCACCCCATAGCGCACGCGCTTCATTATTTCGAAAGGGCGCTGTTGCATTCGAGGCATTCCCTCTGGCTCTTCTCTCCCTCCTCCCTCTTTCTCTTGCTTGGCCCATCCACTAAAAGAGAGAGGAGGAGCGGAGCCATTGACACTATACTAGTATATATTTTGTGGCCCTTCCCCCTCTCTTCTTTTCTCTTCTCTCCTCTATTCGATGCTTTTCCAATGAATTTCGTGTCTGAATTTTTCATGCGATGCGCCCTTTGAATGAATGTTTTTGCGAAGAAACCCTGGCTAATATAGTAGGGTTTCCCTGATTTTCGAAGAATTTTCGCAGAGAAATTGCCTAGGATTGGCGCGAAATGATGCAAGAGAGCGCCAGCGACAGTGTAAAGTTTGTCCTCGCCGACTTCCCGCTGACCCCAGCCTGGCCCCCATAGATCAATCCTGATGTGTTCTGTGCTGACGGGCTGTGACTCATCCTACCTTCCCTCCAATCTAACCATCTCCCTCCTTAGGACACAGTCCAGTTGAATAGTACCCCTCACTCACTCAAAAGAGGGGGGAGTTAAACTAGAGAGAGGCAAGGGTTAGAGAAGCGAAGAAGGGGGTATGGGACGGTATGGGGGACCCTCGGGCGGGTTATTTGCTCTTCTCTACCCGCTCGCGCTCCACGCACCACCTCCCCTCCCTCCTCCTCCTCATCAGAATCAATCAATGCGGCGTGAGAGGGTGATCCCTCTATCTCTCTCTCCCATCTCTCCTCCCCCCTAAACTCTCGCCCCCCTCCCCCTCTTCATCCTCTGATCATTCTAATAAACAATGAGGTAGGGGTGGAAGCGTTTAGATTAGGATTGAGTGACGGAAGTTGATCAGATGTGGCAAATCTCCATTCTAAACACTTCATTCCATCTCATTCCTAAGCCCCCTTCTCTAACTTGATCTTCATTCTTACTGCCTAAGCACTGATCTACAATTTCCTGCATGTTTTTCAATCGATTCCTCCCTCTGTTGTTATTATTGGTTGCGCTTACAAGCGAGTGAAACGGGTTTGGTTGATGCATCCTCTCCTCTTCCTCTTTCTCCGACTCTCTTCGATTTGCCTGATCTCTCGTACTCTCTGACCGATGAGAGATCTCATAAAATGAAGAAAACAGTTCCTCTTCCGCTTAGTGTGGTCGCTTTTGCGTTATTTGACGAAGAATGACGACCCCCCTCAAAATATTTTCCTTGAACGATTATTCATCTTTTTTACGGGCAATAAACGCGTTTTGAAAGAAAGAAAAGAAACATTCAACATTTTTCACTTCGAAAAAAGGATGAAGCCTAGTCATTGTTCGCGTTGTTTTCCCTAGAAACCGAGCGAGCGAAATAACGAGTGATCTTTGACTTGCTTACCACCCTCGCCCTTGCCATTAGCACCCATTTCGCCTCATTTCCTGCTTTTCCTTCTCTTTTCCGCAGCAAACTCTACTCGATTCTGAACCGATTTCCTGCGACCAAAACGATATTATTTACTATTATTCGAGGTAGAAGTGGTGCCAAAATATCCCCTCCCCCGTTCTCCCTCCCCTTTGCCTGTCTGCGGTCTCTCAATTCCGCACGATCTCTAGTTCGTGAAGTTCGCCCGAATATAAATCGGCAACGGATTTGCCTCGTGTTTTCCATCCGATAGGCGAGGAAAACCAGATGAGGCGCCCTCACTCTACTTTTCTCCCCCCGTTTTGGAGCAGTTATGATCTACTCGCTATCGGCAGTAAATAGGTGCCCATAAACGGGGCGTTGACAGGCATTAAGTGACGAATGTTGGCCCTGCCCAAAATCCCAAACTATAAGCCAGGTTCGGGCGAAAATTGGCCGTTTTGCAGTCCAAGAAGGTTTTCTCACCACACTCGCTTGCCTAGAAACGCGGGCACGCCGCTACTCGCCTCAGGCCATTTCGCTATGCGCTAGGGGCAGAGGAGTCTTGACTTGACTCAAACTCTCTCAGGCGCTGTCCCTCTCGCTTTCCCACAGTCTCTCCCATAGTCCCTAGGAAAGCCAATTTTCATGCACCATCAAGCGGATTATTAGCGAGCATCTTAACGGGCGCTTATCCTGATTGGATGAGCGGATTTCCGCTGGTTTCAAAACATATTTGCGCCCCGGGCGAGCGGCCAAAGGCCGAAAGTCAGTCGGACTTGGCCAATTAGGTCCCTGCTTCTACTCGATTCTTCATTTTCGCTTGGTTTTCCCTCTCGTTTTTCGCCATTCGCGGGTTCTCGAAAACAGAAAAGGACAGAAAGAGGTGAAATGCCGACGTCATGCTTGAAGTGTTCTCGTCTCGTCTCTCAAGCCGCCCCTCCTCTTTTTCCCCCGTGGGAAATCTCGTTCTAGTAATATCACGGCACGTGTTGGCAAATTGTGGCGTTCTGGGTAGCGATTTATCAGGCGACTTTACCCATGCTTCTGGTACTCCCAGCTCTCCTCTGGTCCCACTTGAGGCGTGCCCATTGAGAGCAACAAAGAATTGTAAGTGACGTCATCCCTAGGCAATAAGTGCCCCCTTCGCCCCCCTGTTCCCTTCTGTCTCTTTGCCGTCGAGGGCCGTCTATCGATCTCCCTCCCGTCTGCCTTCTTGCCTCAGTCGCTGCCCTCCTCTCCCTCTCTGTCTCTTAGAGGGGGAGGGCGCACAGAGGGAACGTCTACATATGGGCTTGTTGCCTTTTCGACGGCTCCTTGAAGCCTGAAAGGCGGCTTCCGGCTCGGCCCCCATATACTGTAATCCTAATGAGCTCCCGATTTGGTTGCTCCACTCGAGAGTTCTGACGCAGTTACGCTCCTGTTTCTCACATGATCGTGAATCGGACATGACGATTTTGAAGTGTTTGTGGGAGTCTTCCGCGAGCCTCATTAGTGAACTCTCAGAATCGAGAAGGACTCTCGCCGTTTTGCGTGATCCCTAGCTTGTTTGGGGAGCTAGAAAGTGTGAGAAAGCGGAGGTGTTGCGCAAGTTGTCGCTCGTTAGTGGCGATTCCGCGAATTTTCGGGGTATTTTGGGGACTTGCGATGTTGCTTTTTCGTCTGATCGTGAGAGAGGGAAATAGTAGGGGAAATGGAGAGAGTGACAGATCGGAGAACGTTGCGACGTGTGACATTTTGTCGACGTGGACGACGTTTCTCAGTTTTTCCCCATGATTCCTCCCCCGTCCTCCCCTCTTCCCCCTTTTCCTTGACGTTTCTCAGTATATTGCATTCGCGGCCTTATTTTTTTTTGTTATTTTGCGTTTTTTTAAATTATTAAATTCAGGCGAATGGTGCAACGATGATCGCACAGCATCCTCCGCCGCCTGCCATCCTCGTTGAGCAGCAGGTTATTAATTATTAATTATTATTTATTTTTAAAAAAACACTACCCCAAGCTGTTATTGTAGCAAAGGCCTACGCAAACTTACAACTCTGTATGTAGTTGTCTAGACTGCACCTGCAAAAACCTAAAGGCCAGGAACGTTTGTAGCGCTAAATCTTTCCTCTTTTCTTTGAGTGCTTGGCAAGAAATCATGCAAAAGCATTGATCACAATGTTCGATTGGCAAGAAATGTGCAGATAAATGGCACAGATGCACACACGTTTTCTAACGTGGCAAAGAAGGGATTGGGAGGGGAAGGGCCGCAGCTTTTTGCCGTTTTCTGACCAATACTGACCAACCATAGGAACATCTGGACAGTATTGAACCATTCTGTCTCGCGATCTGAGGCATTCATAGCATTTTAGTGACGTCATTGATGATCTTTGATCTCACCAGAATCTGTTCATCTTTGATCTTTGTAGATGGACTCCGCCCTGCCCTCCTCCATCGCCTCTCCCCCTCCGCACCTGCACGACACGAGCGACTGCGGATCGAGGTTGGCTTCTAGTTTCGAAATTTGAATTTCGCGCCAAATTTTCCTCTCATTTTTCGCTTCTGTAGGAAAAAGTACTAATATTGAGAAATTTCGGGCTTGGATTTTACGATGAGATCCAGAAGCCTGCTTCTGACGTGGTGACAAGGGTGGGTGGTGACAAGTGCAGAGCAGCTCGGGTTCGGAAGACCGCTGTAGCTTGTAGTTTGATCCTTGATCAGTGACTAGAGTCTAGTATCGACATTGCAGCTCCGGCGTGGGCGGTATGAAGGACGCCTCGGCTGCGTCTGATGCCGCCAGCAGCAGCTCGGAACAGACGCCGGCTGTGAACCCCTCGGTGGGTTGTTGTTGTTATTGTTGCTATTGTTTCGATGTTATTGTTTTGATGTTATCGCGCTAACTCCAGCGCTAGAAATAGCCCGAAAATTGCTGATTACCGAGGGAAAGCTCAGATGCCTGTTAGATGTCGTCAGCGTTGTCGTGGGCTCTATTCTGGTGATATTATACCCTATGGGAAACCTTGCTGCTGTCAGATTCTCATAATTCGCATGTTCCGTATGGGTCAGATAGAAGAAATAGCGTGCGGAATTGAGAGAGTCAGCGAGCCTCTAAATGTGATTATAGGATGCAGAGCACGCGATTCCCTGCGTCAATGAGACGTCAGGGAGCGTCAGATGGGGGCTACGGTAGCTAGGGAACCCTTGGTTACGGTATATTGGATGAAAACTGTAGTTGAATGTTTGAACGCTATGCTAATTTTAAAATTCACTTTTGAACACCAAAGAGCACAAAAATGCATTTCGGAAGCATCAAAGCGCAAATTCGAGCTAAAAGTTTGAACTCTCTAACAACGCCGCTGCCTATTTCCGTACTCTTCTCGCATTTCAATGCGCTTGCTTTCGCTCAGACGATCCTATAACATCTTGGGATTCATTTTGAGCTCTGACGAGATCAAAAGTTGCGCCTCTATAGCATTCAGTGGGAGAAATCGACCATTTTATAGGGATTTACGTCTACCTATCCTTTCTAGACTCGTCGTTTCAAAGTCTGAAATTCGTTTTCTAAATTTAAGAAATTCAGACCATCAATGCATCCGAGGTCGCCGTTCCCTCATCGCCCTCTGCTTCGGGCAATTTCGAAAAGCGCCCGCAATCCCTGTCCCTGTGAGTTGATCTTTGATCTTTTTTTTTAATTTGTAGTCTGATCTCTGATCTCTCAGGACCCGATACTCCATCCCTCCGCCCGCCCTGCCTCCCAATCCGTACGCGCTGCCAACGATGCCGCCCCCGCACCCTCCGCCATTACTAATTAACAACAATGACATCTTCATCCATGTGCAGGTACGGTAGTGATGGGCTACGGTAGGCTTCGATCGATAACTGCCCTAATTGCAGATCGGCGAGACGCTGGAGATCCACGTCTCCGGCGATACGCAGAAGATCGTAGGTACGGTAGTATCGATTACAAAACTACAGTACTCAGCAGCTTTTAGTGGTCCCCACACGAAACGATCAGTTTTTCGTAAATTATCGATTTTTCCGTAATATTTTCCGTGCAGGACCCGCGACCGTGCGAATGGTGGGCCAGCAGGACGTTCCGGCGCCCACGATACCCCTGCCGCTGCACGTCCCGAAGGGACATGTGGTGCATCAGTTGTGTGATGAACAGGTATGGTAGTATCGATTTTTCATCGATTAGTGGCTACCGTAACCTACCGTATTAAAGGGCTTCCTCCGACACATCATTCTCTCGCCGGAGACCTCAAAGGACACCCCGCAGTGCAATCTTTCGCCCGCGGCGGTGAGTAAATTAGAGATCAAAGATCAAAGATCGTATACGATTGAAGGCGTCATGCAAATTTGATTGGTGGATGGTTGGATTCAGATCCATAGGCGATGCAGACTGGACTGGGATTGTAGGGTAGTAATTTTTTGAGTTCAGAATCATACGTTTTGCTTTGATTTCTAGTATACGATTGTATTGTATCGCAATTGTAGGGTCGTAGATGTATGGATTCAGAAGCAAACGTACTTTCTCCAGATTCCGTCGACGTCCACAGCCACGACGACGTACAACCACAACCGCCCGTCGCCCTCCACCCTCCAATCCCTCTCCTCCGTCCCGACCCCCGACTGCAGGCAGCTGCTGCAGCACCCGCAGCAGCAGTTGCCCTTCTACACAGTCAGCAGGCGAGTGACAGGTGGTCTGACCTACCGAACTGATACTGTAATCCCCAGAACAGATTGTTTGACAGAGATCCCGCATCGATCCCTGGCTTTTTGATGGTTCCAGTTTGTTTTTTTCGTAGGAAGTCCTAGTTACTGGTGTTTCGATAGATATGCCTCAGAGTTCTAGGAACGTTGCCGCTTATAGTCGTTCTGCTTTTTCATGACTTTTCGTGATAGAATAAAGCTAGGTCCGTAAAAAAGTTGCTTTCCGGTCGGAAAAATTGCAGCTTGACTAACCTTTGAAAGCAGAGAGTAGTAAATAGTAGCTTCTTTTCGTCGCCTAGCAACGATTGATTTCGGTACCGTCGCAGTGTAAAAGAAAGGGGAATCTGATGCTGTCATCCATCTACTTCGATGTCTATTTCGACCCTTCCCTAATGAATCGTCTGGATGACTGGGTCTCTTCAACATGCTGGCAGTCTGAGGAGTCAGAGGAGTTAGAAATCATGGATGTAGGGTAGGGTTTGCCCCCCTCTAATGAGCCATACTATGCCCGCCTAACGAGGTCTCAAATAGGCAGCACGCCCTTTCAGACTCGATTTCAGATGCAGCGGCTAATTTTAGTAGCGTACTTTCATGACTTTTCCTGAAAATGATCGCAAATTGCAGGCCGTACAACCACCGCGGACCCAGGAGAGGCGGCCCGCAGCCCGAACCCCTCATGGCACAGACCACCCTCGTTCCGCAGGTTTGTTGATCTTTGATCTTTGGTCTTTGTTTCAATTTTGGACCATTCCTTCTTCAGCGCAAAAAGGCCAAAAGTGGCCCAATAAAACGACGCGGCCACAGAGATTATCTACAAAGACAAAGGCGTGCATATCTCAGACAATCGCGTTTATTGAGTAACCAAGTGGAAATCGTGAATGACCAAGTGGGCAAAATTTGAACAGCAC
This sequence comes from Pristionchus maxplancki, assembly GCA_900490775.1. Lineage (NCBI taxonomy): Eukaryota > Metazoa > Nematoda > Chromadorea > Rhabditida > Neodiplogasteridae > Pristionchus > Pristionchus maxplancki. The sequence goes on along the minus strand of LS570834.1, from coordinate 33,899 downwards.
CTATCACGTTTGTGTCGTGGTGCTTGATCTTTGATCTCCATATAAAAGCCTTAAATGGCGCACGTAGTACTGTTTTCGTTTCCGAAAGCCCTCATTTTGTGCTGTTTTCCTTCCCTCGCATCTCAGAAGTATTTTCCACCCTATAATCCACGCACGATGAAGCCCTTTCGATTACGGATTAATGTGGAACCTCTCTTCATTTTTCACGTATTCTCTAACCGGTCAGAAGAGATGAGACAGCATGCGTAGAATTAAGACACCAATTTCCATCCAAGATATCTCATTTTTGGTCAGACTGAGCGAGAGAGTGTGGGAAGTGAGGAGAGTACGCGTTGTATCCGCCAAACGAGCCGTCGGAACAAAGAAAAGGGCTGAGAATACTCGCGAGGAAATGGCGTGGGCAAAGGGAGGGATCGGATTGCAACGGAATAGTCGTTTGAGTTGGCTGACACTCTCCATTACGCGTGCTCTCTCGCACTATCTGACCGGCTAGGGAGCATACAGAACGAAGAGACTACTCAAATTGCAAGAGAGTCTGTTTATAGAAAAGGGCAGAGGCGCCTCGTGACGATTCGGAGAATATTTTCGAAAAGTGGGGATTTGGGCTGCGCGCTTTCTGAGACACTGCTGGAGATGCGAGAAATGCCATTATTTATGCAGGAGTGCCTTGCACATGCATGCTTTCTACGAGTTTTCTTAGAAAGCGAAGAGAAGGCAGAATGCAAAAAGTAACTTCCGCATTTTGGAATGTTCAAGGCAAGGAACGCAGTTTTGACTTGATCAAATCGGAAAAATGCTACACGCATCAAATTACGACCGTTTTATGTAGTACAGCACCAACTATGTCCTAAGCTCCTACTCTATCTCTATCCATACGAGCTACCGTAATCCAATCGATTGATACCGTACCCCAACCTTCCGCTCAGGAGCCCATCGAGATCGATCAGGAGGACATGGTGCGCATCAAATCGATGCTGTCCCGCATCATGCCGCCCTCGGTCGTGTGCAGGCACGCCACCGAAGTGGACGTCAGCTGGCAGGTAAGGTCGGCTACCGTAGTTAAGGGGTCGGGTGGGAAGTGCGTACGGTCAGATTTATTACTAGTTGTTTAAAATTAACAGGAAAACTCCGTAATTTAGGGAGATTTTTAGGGGAGTTCGGTGGGTCAGAACCCAGAGTTCGGTGGGTCAGACTCGTAATTTTTCAGTCAATGGACACGTCGGAGGCCAATTCGGCGGCGCCGTTCCCGCAAATCGACGGCAGCGAGTTCTCCTACCAGGTCATGGTTACGGAAGTGGCGGGCCGCGGATCGAGAAACGACCGAAGCAGCTACTTCAAGTGAGTGTGGCGAGGTTTACGAAAGGGCGTCCTGTCGAAAAATCGACAGGCTTTGAGAAAAAAGTTCATCGGGTCAGATACGTGATTTCCGCGAGTCATGTGATTTTGTTTGCCCAGAGACTGAGCAAAAAGAAGTGATCAGCGCTTTTTGTTGGTGCGGAACGGAGAAATAGGGAAGTGAGATACTCTATCCATTCCTCTTTATCTCTAGACTGTCAGAAAACGTGAGAGAGCGGGTCAAATGAAGAGAGCCAGCTAAACGGTCGGTTTCCCTTCACCGAACGAGGAAAAGCGAAAGTAGGGCGATTGAATCACATGGAAAGAAGGAATACCGGATAGGGGATGGATGGAAAGATGATCTCTTCAAATAGCATGTTCTCTTGATCTGTCTAACCAATAATACAGCAATAGAGATCCTGGATTGAACGCCAGGAACACCATATGGATAAACTGTTAGCCCAGCCGCTGTAATTGCTCGCTGGATGGCAGAATTTGAGCGGATTGAGGGACCGAAAATAAAGCCAGTCATCGATTACCGATTACCGTACCTACCGTAGGATTGCGCCGCCAGCCACTACGCCACCCTCCGATCGATCGTACACCCGCATCACCACGCTGCTGCCGAACCGGGACTACACCATCCAGGTTCAGGTACGGTACTGGTTCGGCGGGTCAGATTCGACGTCCGGCAGGTCAGATTCATGATTTTCTCCGTTGCAGGCACTCCTGGAGGAGCGTGGCATCGTAGGGGATTACTCGCAGCCGACCCTCTTCAAGGTACGGTTGTCAAAAAGCCAGTCGTCGATGCGTAGTGCGGCTACTGTAATCCCATTCTAGACGCCGGCTTCCGTTCCGGACGCTCCCTTCGGCCTCAAGACGGACCAGGTCGATCAGACGATGTGCATGCTGCGGTGGAACATGCCCGCGGACGGAGGCCTGCAGATCTCCCACTACTCGCTCTACAGAATCAGCGTACGTAGTTGAATTAGCGACGGGCGATGTTTGGTAAAAGGCGGCTGCAAGCACACCACGGATTACGGTAGTCAATTTGCAGGCGAACGCGAAAGGCGAAGAGGAGGAAACGCCGTTCCTGCAAACGCCCGACCTGGTGGCAAGGGTGTGCGGGTTGACGCCCGCATCCGCTTACAAGTTCAAGGTCACCGCCAGCAATCGGCTGGGAGAGGTACGGTAGTTCGGCGGGTCAGACGATCGATTGACATTACCGTACCCTTTGCAGTCTCCTCCCTCGATGATGTGCACTGTATTCACGCCCGGCGAACTCTTCCGATGTCACGCGGTCGCAACCGGCCAACGGACCGCAAAAGTCTCCTGGCAAGCGATCCCCGACTGGCAATATACGGTAGGCACACCATCAGATGCGATCGACGACTGACTTATTGACCGTACCTCAACTACGGTAGTTCAGGTGGAACAAGGGAACCCCTACAATGCGCTCACCTCGTTCTTGAAGAATCGCGGCACCGGCAACACTCAGTTCGTCAACGATCTAAACAAGTGAGTAGTGAGGCTGACCCGCCGAACTTGATCTGACCCACCGAATATCTAACGAAATCTGAATTTCCAGCGGCGAAATCTACACCTTCCGCGTGATCGCGCACGCGCCCGACGGCTCGTACGTCTACTCCGAATGGTCCAAGTACATGCACATGTGGAAGGGTGCGTGGTGTGCCCGACGTTTACTATTCGTCGCCTGTCAAAAAATTGACTAGACTCTCCGGTGGTGTGCCAGTTGGTAATTGTCGCCTTGCAGGTCACCTCCTGCCGACGCCGACGAAGCCCTACATCAACAAAGATGTACGGTATCTGATGGTTACGGTAGTTGCATCGATCGATATCCGAGGGATACGGTAGCCAATAAATCGATTGCAGAAGAAAACGGAGATCTGCTGGCGGACGTCGAAGGACGTCAACTACATCGTGGAGGGCGCCATTACGATGCCCAAGTGGCAGCAGATCTACAAGTGCGTGGTGTAGTGAGGACGACGTTTACTACTAGTAGCTGTCTTGTCGAAAAATCGACAAAATTGCAAAAAGCGCGGTGTAGTCACTAGGAAACGTCGTTCAGGGGCGGCAACAACACGTTCACGCTCACCGACGAGCAGGCCGGCATGGTCTTCTTCCGCCTGATGCTGGTCTCGCGACGCTCCGCGGCTACGGTAATCACGAGACTGACCCACCGAACTACCGTACCCTCCTTGCAGTCAGAATGGTCGGAGCCGTTACGGCTGGCGGTGCCGCTGAAGCCGCTCATCTACCGTATCCCAGCCGTCCAGCCGCCTATGTTCTCCGAGATTACGAAGCATTCGATGAACGTCTCATGGCAAGCAGCGGAGTACAGCGCGGTAAGGGATCTGACCCACCGAACTCGGAATCTGACCCACCAGACCCATACCGTAATCTTGCAGCCGGTGCCCGGAACGACCGTCCTCTACGAGCTGCGCCGCATCGACTACAACTCGATGCTGCTCTACTCCGGTCCCGACACCTCGTTCGTCGTGGAGAGCCTGCGACCGAAGCAGCAGATCTTGGTGAGGCGACGTTTCCTAATCCACACACTACACACAACATAGTTCCAGTCGAAATATCGACAGGCGACGTTTCCCAATTAACACACCACACCACACTGCAGGTGCAAGCGCGCATCGTTGCTGTCGATGGATCCGGAAAGAGGAGGGAGGGCGTCTGGTCGGAGACCGGAGTCGCCACCACCCTTAGGGACGCGCCCCATCCTCCTCATTCGTTGGCACTGAGCCAGGACAGGTACGGTAGTTCGCTGGGGGCAGATTCGTGATCTTGAGCCATTTCCAGGAAGGAACTGCACTGGACGGTGGCTGAGGACATCCTGGGAGACGTACACTTTACCGTAACCCGCACCACCGCAGGCGACGAGGCCACGAGCAGCGAGGTACGGTACCAATCGATAGATTACGGTAGATACAGTAACCTCTACGCTACGGTAACTTCAGATGCAGCTCGAGACCTTGGCGCCAAAGCTGGCCCTAACTGACCTCGCGCCCGGCGTGACCTACGCCTTCCAGGTAAGAGTCGTGACCCAGCGAACTACAGTATCTCCGGAAATTGCGATATCAGGTCATTTCTAAGAGGATTATTGCAGGTGGTCGCAAGATGTCCATGGGGCGATTCTGATGCCTCGGAGACCTTCCACATGTCGACTGCGGCCGAGGTGAGTCAGGAAACTGACCCAATAAACTAAATTTATCAATCTGACCCAGCGAACTACCGTATTCTCAGGTTCCGCTGGCTCCCGAACCGATCACTGTAGAGGCTCGCGCGCAGCGTGAGCTGACCGTGAGATGGACGCCACCTGACGCGCGCGGGTCTGCCCTTCGCTCCTACCATGTCAAGGTGGAGCACGACAGACAGGTATACGGTTGTCAGGAAGCTGACCCAGCGAACTGGAATGTGACCCACCGAACTACCGTAACCCTTTGTCTCACAGATCATCCGAGAGGCCATGACTGCTGCGGTTCCTTCATCCAGCGACGAAGTAGAGTACAGAATCGACAATTTGGAGGTGAGAGAGTTGACCTAGCGGACTACAGTATCCCCGTAACTACAGTAAGCATTGATCCTTGATCTTCAGCCGGACACAGTGTACCGTGTGTACGTAGCGGCCTCGAACGATGTCGGCACAGGACCGCAGGCGAAGGTACGGTAGCGATTATCGATTGACGACGTCTTAAATACCCAATCCAGATTCACGGCTGCACGCTGCGCCCGCCCCCGCCACCTCCCGCCCTTGATGGAGAAGCCGAACCGACGCAGATCAAGCTCAAGTGAGTGGCTAGTTGATATTTTGAAAGGCGATCATTAGTATTTCGCACCATCACACCACACACTTCAGATGGCGCGCCGTGCTCACAGACGGGCCCTCCTCGCAGATCAAGTATCGTATTTCGAGGCTGGCTGATGGCACCGACGCCCACGCGCCTTGCTATGAGGGTACGGTAGATTACGGTAGCCTGAAAATCAGGGTCAATTATCGATTTTTGTTCAGGCGAGTACTGCTCGACCAAGATCAAGGGCCTGGCGGAGAACACCAAGTACCGCTTCCAAATCAGGAGCAGCGAGAAGTGAGTGTGATCAAAGTTCAGAGATCAATCTAGAAATTACAGAGATCAAAGATCAATTATGTACTTGCAGGTCGACCGGCCACGGTCCTTGGTCAAAGGTCTTCGAATTCCGTACGCCCTTCGCCCCGCCTCCGACGATCAAGGTGGTTCCGACCGCGACTTCGATTGGAAACGGTAAGGAGGGGTACGGTAGCGACGTTACGGTAGCAGTTCGTTGGGTCAGACTCTATATTTCTTCAGGCTCCCACACCATTGAGTGGCCATCGGTGATCCCGAAAGGCAACCCACGAGGCCTCTTCTACCGCGCCCAGACACACGCTCCGACTGACAAGAAGGACCAGTGGAGGACGGTGAGTACGGTGGTCCGACGGGGCAGATTTGTAACACGGAAGTACAGTGGGTCAGATACATGATTCAGGTCTACGAGGGCGGAGTCAACTCCTTCACGCTCAAGGTGCCCGCTGAGTCCTCGGTTCTGACCCGAGTGTTCGTCGTGAGACCCGATGGAGGCACAGGTACGGTAGGGGTTCGGCGGGTCAGATGATTAGTTCGGCAGGTCAAACTCCTGATTCTTTCAGGCATCATCTCGCAGCCGTCGCCGCCGCTCAACGTGTCCAGCATCGGCGAGACGAAGCAGGAGGAGGAGTGCGTTTTAGGCTAATTAGACGATTACCGTCGATCGACGGGTCAGATTGATGAATCGATGTTGCAGAGCGCCCCCAGTCGCCGTGGCGCCCACTATCCTGGAACGCGTACGCGCCTCTCGTACCTGCCGCATCGTCATGGTAAGTCGCCTACCGTACCCAGTGGGTTCGGTGGGTCAGATGAAGTTCGGCGGGTCAGCTTAGTGATTTTGCAGACGGTGGCCTTCGTCGTGCTGCTGTGGAGCCTGTTCTGGATGATGACGTCACCGTCGTCGGCGACATCAAAGAACTCGACGAAGTCATCTGCAGCGAAGACCGAAGTGTAGACTACCGTAACCCTACCGTACCCCTATGGTGCCGTACTCTGCTACCGTATCCATCCGCTGGCCGGACCCCCTACAGTATCTGTTCCCCGTACTAACCGCGTAGCTCTGCGATAGAGCGTTTTGTAGAGTGTTGTGTATTCTGAGCCAATGTTGCATACTACGACTAACCCCCCGCCCAAATTGTAAAATGTCCCCTTACACATATTTATTTGCACAGTTATCCGATATTTTCATTTCGAAGAGATAATTTATTATTCAAATTAACACATATTTGGAGCATATTATAGCCGCAGCATAGTATTCCCTCATAGTTGTCGATATTATGTTGTTGATTTCTTGCAATCTAGGCCCTAGGCATCCATTCGTTTTACACCCGGAGATCAAAAATTAGTCCAGTCGATATTCGCATACCGTACTCCTTCGAGAGATGAACACATAGTCTTGTCCTACTGTAGGTGCGATGATCACCGTATCCCCGAGTGTGTCTACCGTAATGTCCCTGTCTTTCTCGTTTTCGCCCGCTCTCTCACTCTGTCTAACAGGCGAGATAGCATGCAGAAACGAGAGAGTCCACCCTCCATTCCCATGCCCCGCGTTAAACGCCCTTCTAGATGCTGTCTAGAAGCTTTCCGGGAGCGCACTTCCTGCGTTTAGCGAATGATTGCTGCAAGTTGTTAGTCTGCGCCAAACCTTGCAGCAGCGTCGCTAAAAGCAGGAAGTCCGCTGCCCTCCTTCTGTCGCCCTGTCTCTTTCAACCATATTGTCCGCACTGTCTCCTACATTTCCACACTTGCGCCCAAACCCCGGTTCCCGCCCTTTCCCTCCTTGCATTTCCCATCCCACACCCCACTGTCGGTATTTACCCGTATTGTTCTCTGCGCTCTCTCAATTTGCCGTGCTCTCTGACATTCTCTAACCGTCGAGAGACCGCGTAAAGGAGGAGAGCCAGAGCCGCAGAATGTATCTTCTACCCACCAACAAATATCTGCTTAGCGTTAGACTCGGGTTGGTCTCCCCTCCCCTTCCCCCCAACCAACTTTGAAGTACCGTGCAACCCCCGTAGCATGGTACCCATATCCGTCCAATTCCTATTCGGGATCAATGATGTTTCTCTTATCCCCCCTTCCCACAGTTCACTCCTTCCCCGAACACAAACCAGTACGTACAATTGTCTCTTTTCCACACCGCTTGATTTGTTCCCTCCCGCAACCACTGGCAAGATAAATATTTTATGAAGAGATGGATGATGGGATGACGAATGAATGACCGAATGAATACTGCAGAATACAGTTTACTTTGATCTTTGATCTCCGAAGTAGATTTCAGATGCGGACTTTACATGTAGAACAGAGACTTCAGAAAGGGCAGTAATCAAATCATGCTAATTGCCCGCTCACCCCTTGTATCGACTAATCCAATTCCATTTGCATCCCGGGAGAAGGGGAGTGACACGTCTCCTTTCTTCATTCTATCGTCCGCCCCTCGCCCCGAGCGGTTCCTCCTCCCTCCATCCGCTCTAATGGACGCGGAAGACGCGCCCGAACAGGTATTTGATCTTTGACCTACCTCGGTGCCCTGAGCCAATGCTCTATCTGGTACTCTGATACCATCATCCTGTTTCCACGATGGCCATATTCTAGCTTCACCTTGTTCCCTGGTACCAATCCCCTGGATACAGGTTCCGGCCACGGCGCCCGCTCCCGAGGAGGCTACTGGCCCGTCACCGACTCCGGAAGGCGGCGCGCAACCGACCGCTGAGGATGAGGCGTTCGAGCAGGTTTGTAGTTTGTAGTTTGATCCCTGATCGTTGTAATTTGATCTTTGTAGTTTGATCTCTGATCTCTGCAGGTCCCTCCGCCGGGCATCGCCGTCCGCTCCTTCCCCGACTCGCGGCCCGCCACGCTGCTCACGCACGATGGCGACGAGAAGAGTACGTTGTAGTTTGATCTTTGATCTTTGTAGTTTGAAGTCTGTAGTCTGATCTCCGCCCCCTTGCAGTGTACGAGCCCGTGTTCCCGGCCGGCCTCTCGCTCGAGAGCTGCGAGGGCGACCCCAAGGTTTGTGTCGCTGTAGTTTGATCTCTGATCTCTGATCTTTGATCTTTGTAGGCAGTCTCGCTGGAGTTCACGCACGACACGGCCATCCACGCGGAGCACATCGAGGTGCGTGGTTTTGTAGTTTGTGGTGTGTAGTTTGTAAGCTGTAGTTTGATCATTGTAGTTTGATCTTTGATCTCTGACCCCTTCAGAAGCTGCAGTCGTCGGGCGACTCGCTGCAGACGCCGCCGATCCCGCTGTACCACGCGCACGTCCTCTGGGCGTACACCCTGCGGATCACGAGAGTGAAGGGTGAGTGCAAACTACAAAGTACAAAGTTCAGACTACAAACTACAAAGTCCAAAACTAGGACCTTTGCTGTAGTCTGGAGTCGTTGTAGTCTGTAGTTTGATCTTTGTTCCTTGCAGATCAGAAGTGCTCGCTGGCGCTCATGAGCATCGGCCCGCACCTCGGCCTGGACAACACGGCGAAGAAGGGTACGGTAGGGGTACGGTAGGGGAATCGGTTGGGGATACTATAGTCAAGGTACTGTAGGGGATTACGGTAGTCGAGCTACGGTATCGATTGAAGGTTCGCTGGGTCGCAACGAGCCGCCCGGCCTCAACATGCCCCGCGTCCTCGGCGCTTCCATCGTCGTGCTGCGAGGCGAAGAGAAGGAGGAGGGCGAGAAGAGTGAGTTGGGGTACGGTAGGGGTACGGTAGGGGTACGGTAGAGGTACGGTAGGGGTACGGTAGGGGTACGGTAGGGGTACGGAAGGGGTACGGTAGGAGTACGATAGGGGTACGGTAGGGGTACTGTAGGGATACGGTAGGGGTACTGTAGGGATACGGTAGGGGTTCGTTGGATTACTGTTGGGTTGATGTAAGATTGCTTTAGATACAAGGCTTTAGAAACGGCTAGCTGCAGATGTTTTGTGAAGATAGTATTACCTAATGATGATGCCACTCCGTTCTTCAGTGGACCTCTCGCCGGACCGTGGAGGCTCGCTGTCTGCTGCAGCGCAGTTCTCGACGGAGGAACTGCTCGAGCTCGCCAGTAAGGAGACGTTTCTCAATCACTACACCACGTCTAGTTAATGTCCCTGTCGATTTTCGACAAGGCGACGTTTCCTTGTGACTACACTACGCTTCCAGGTGGCCCCGTCCTCCGGCTGCGCCTGCGCATCATCGTTGGCCGCTCCTACTTCGAGCTGAAGAAGATGGTCGACCTGAAGGCGTGAGTGATCTACGGAAATTTACAGTACTCTTTTATCGATCGATCGATTTCAGACCGGCTACCGTAGCCGGCAAGGCGGAGGGCATTCTCGATTTGATTGTGCGTGGCGAGCGCCCTCCCGGCTACGACTGGGCGATTACTGTAGGCGAGGTACGGTATCGATTAGCTACAGTACACCTTGGATACCATAATCTAGTCCGATGTGCCCGGCCCCTCGCTCTTCTACGTGCACAAGGCGGCCTTCGGCAGCATGAGCGACGCATTCAAGGCTTGTTGTTGTTGTTGTTGTTGTTGTTATTGTTATTGTTATTGTTTTTCAAACTTGTTATTATTTTCAGGTAGCCTTCCAGACGGGCCACTCGTACGAGGATCAGGTATGTGGATTGATCTTTGGTGTGTGATCTCTGATCTTTGATCTTCGCAGGTGCTCATGGTCACGGGCGAGTCGCGCTGCATCGTGACGGCGCTCACCGCGGAGGATATGCATGTGGTACGGTAGGATAGGGATACGGTATTTATTGATAATCGATCATTCATCTCTGATCGTTGAGGTGATTCCGCTCGTCTACGGCCTCTTCGCTCCTCTGCCCGAGCGTTGGCAGCGCATCTCCGCGCTCGGTCGCACCCTCTGCAGACTCTTCAAGGTTTGGGCTTTGATCTTTGATCTCTGATCTCTGATCTTTGCAGCCCGATCTCATCAAGGGCGTCGTCTTTCCGCAGTGGGAGCGCGCCATCTGCCAGCAGGCCCTCGCCCTGGATGTGAGTACGGTAGGGTTACGGTAGATGGAGTACTGTAGGATTAGGATACGGTAGACTGGTTACCGTATACCGATTTTCCAGAAGATGGACGCCGCCTCCTTCCCCGCCATCGTCCGTCTGCTCACGCTCATCTGGTGAGCACTCTATTAGTTTCCCACGCTCTCTCGTAGGCTAGAGAAAGCGAGATAGTGAGCGAAATGAAGAGACGATGTCGATTTTCAGGAGCTGCCCGTACGGTTCGATGCCTGCGGCGAAGCGCGTCGCGGTAGGAGTCATGGCTGACATGGTACGGTAGGGGTACTGTAGGATACGGTAGCCAATAAATCGATAAATCATTACATAATTTCAGCTGCACCTGCAGGGCGCGCCGAGTGCCACGAAACTGCTCGCCGAGACGGTACGGTAGGGTACTGTAGACGTATTGTACGGGGAATGGGTTACTGTAGGATACGGTAGCTTACATGAGGTAGATCAATCGATAATTGCAGGTGCTTCCCTCACTGAGCGACCTGGGTCAGACGGTGCACATCCAATCGATCATCGGATCGGTGATGAATGTATGTTGTTTTTCCTTGTTTTTGTTGTTGTTGTTGTCGTTGTTGTTGTTGTTGTTGTTGTTGTTGTTGTTGTTGTTGTTGTTCATGACCATAAATCAATAATTGCAGCACCTGTGCATGGTCTCTGCGGTGCGCAAGACTGGTCTCGCACCGAACGAGGCGGAGTGGAAGTGACCTACCGTAGTCCTCGCTCGGCGACCGTATCCCTTCACACCAGACTCTTAACGATTGATTGTCCCATCTCCCTCTTCTTCTGTTATTCCATTGAGTATGACATCCCTCTATCTTCACTCACTATTGTATCCCTGATTCATCAAATCGATTTCCGCTATTCGTATTGAATCCTTCTCGTTGATCGTTTGACCCATCTCAAATGATCCCACTCCCATCTATGTACTGTAATGCAAACCAACCTGTCTTCTCCCCCATTTCATCCCAATCATTGCACCTCCCTACCGTTACCTTCCATACCCAATATCTACCGTATCCTCTACCTTACGGTATCCCTGCTTCACTAAATCGAGATCCGCTTTTCCTACCGTATTCATTCAATCTGATTGTTTGACCCATCTCAGATGATCCCACTCCCATCGATGTACTGTAATGCAATCCACCCCGTCCTCATCCCCATTCCTCCCTATCTTATCTCATACCTCCCCTCCTCCATCATCCCGTATCCCTGATTCCTTCGAGTTCCACGTATAATATGTCTACCCCATTCCCTTCCTCCCCTGTTCCACATCCCCCCCCCGAATATTCTAGAACAAACATTTCCCGGTCGAAATGTCTGTTAGTCTTCTAAGCTAATGTAGCCTCTACTGGCTGTCGAGTCTCGCATAAAGATGTGAGCTGTTATCTATACGTTGTTGCATGTGGAGGCAGAAACTAAGAGAAGTGACCTAAAGTGGTTTTAATACTGTATTACAGCAGTAATAGTGTATATAATAAATGCGAACGAAAAAAAATTCGACAGAAAAAAATGAAATCAGTTTACGATAGCACTAGTTTACGGTAGCATACTGTAGGCTCAGCTGATGAATTCTCTCTTGACTTTTTAATTTGTCAATTGTGTGGTTTTTATCGCCTGTTTGTGATTGTCTGTTTGCTAATTAGTGTCGTAGCTTTAGTTGACGCCGTAGCGTGGCCCAAATCTCGCCCATGAAACCATTCTACCAGTATGGCGCAAGGAATTGCCTTGTTTTGGCCATGCTGTTCGATTATCCATTTCTTTGAATGTTAGCGCTTGTATTTCAGGCTAATTAACTACATGCATTCCGAATTCACTTGATTCTTTCGGTATTATCTCGTTGGCTCGGGCTTTAGCTCCATTCTGCCATTGTCGATTCACAGTGTGATCTCCTTTCCTTTTTCTAACTTGATTTTTTTTCTTTCCCTTCAATTGATGTGCTTCTCGCCGACTGTCCGTATTTCATGATCGCCATTCCTCGTAGGTTCTGGCGATGGTGCTGATCGTCGTCAATCAGCACAGCAAGAGGAGCTTCGTGACCACTCCTCAGTTGTCCAAGGTATGGAAACTAGCGGTCAAGGCGCGATAGGTTGTATCTAAGGGTATTCGAAGTGTTTTCAGATAATTTTTAACGGCGCAAGTAGTTTATATTAATTTTTATTATTAATCTATTTAATAAATAGATGAAACGACGAGGTCGGGGCGACTTCCACTCACACCCGTACGTGGCGACACTGCGCGCGGACGACGAGAAGGAGATCCGGCCAGGTGATCATCATAGACTCCCGTAATCTCCCAGTGATGGTTGCTTTATTAATATTAACACAAAAACGTGGATTAATATAGGGTAATTCTTAACCTGCTTGGCTTGCGGGGTGTGCTGATCCTCAATTGGCTCGACTGGCCATGAGTTCTGCGCACTATTGTCAATTGAAAAAGCATTTTAAAATTAATTATTAATTTAAATTAATAATAAGAATTTTTGCAGTCACCTGCAGCATGATGGGCGGCTTCCGCGCACCGCCCGTGCCCGACAAGAAAGTCTTCTCGGGCGCCATTCGAATGGTTGGTGCTGCCTGATTGATTCACTTGTTCCTAGCGTTCACTCAAGACTAAATGGCTTCAAGCGAAGAACAATTCACAATACGAATGTGATACGTGAACGATGAGGCTATTAACCAGCTTCTGATTCTTATAATTATTAATTAATCAATTAATTAACGCGTTGCAGGCTCGTGCCGCTCTCACTGCAGCGCTGCTGCCTCGTCCCGCCGCCGTCAAGGTATTCAATGTGATTTAAGTAAATTATTTAATATTCGAAATGTATTTTAGGCCAATTATACAGGGAAATTGTTTGCGATATGACACAAGGGATTTCCACATAATTGAAATATTATTTAACTATTTTAATTGTTTAAAGGCGCCGGCTCCCAAGAAGGGCGGTCAGCAGCCGCAGCAGAAGAGAGGGCTGCAGATGACGCAGATCACGGTGGTCGTCCCTTCATCCAAGGTGAGGAAATGTGCTTTCTCTTTTTGATCCGGAAGTTGATTGTTAGTTATGTTAGGGTACTTTATTGTTGGAATAAGAGGTTACGATGCCAACTAGCGACTATGAATCGGTAGTTAACACTATTCGAAAATATATATTGATAGATATTAAATAATACTGTGATTGTTAGGCTATTCTCTCTGCTAATTTACCTTTGTTCCAGTCGGCGACTCCTATTCGAAAGAAGCGCTCGAGGAGCCGCAAAGAGGGAGCCGACCTGATGAGAAGAATAGTGAGAAGATGGTAGAAAGAGGTGATACGGTAGAGATGATTAAAGTACTTTTTAGTACGGTAGTCTTGTTGTAGCCTCCTCCGGTTTCCTAGTATCGTTACTGTGTATTTGTTTTATATCACGTGTGAGATAGAGGATAGATTAGATACTGTAGATATGAGCTTTGAGTGTTACATATCATATGACTCTTGCTGTTTTCTTGTTTTTTCTTTTTTTACGATAATAAATTTTCTTTTTTTAATACCATGTTGTGCTAATGGCACACAAAATGCATTGTAGAGCATACATACAGTGCACTTAGGGGGGGGGGGGGGTCTCGATTTCGTGTTGTTTTGCTTACCATCATTACTAGTCTTTACGTATTCCTATTTTTATTATACACGTTCAATAGCATAGTTATTACACAGAATGTGATATTTTTGCACAACATTGCAGCGTCGCTGAACAACACAAGACCCGTGGAGGAGTGGGGAGAGGGGGGTAGGGAAGGCATGGCAGGGGGGATAACCGATGATGATTCAACGACGACGATGACGTCATCAAGGCGATTCGACGACCTTCGGAGGGCCTTGGCACTGAATGCCGTCGAAGTAGACGGCGCCGTGCTCGTAGCTGACGACGTCCGGCCTGAAAACGCAACGTCTTTTGAAGTCTTCGATCTTCTTTTTGCTCAAATACGTTAGTTCATGATTCAGCATTGATCTACAGTACTCCACAGTATCCCTCACCTTCGATAGTCTATCAGGGCGTCCTTGAACAGTTCGCAAGTGCCTGCCGAGTACAGATTTGCCGATCGGCATCCGAGCGCGTAGCATGCAGCAAAGCAGTCGGCCGGGCTGCAAATTGGGACAATTCGACCCTGATTCAGCTTATAGAAGGTTACCTCTTCACGCTGACGACTTTGAGCAGTTTATTGCCGTGGAAGGTCGTCTGATAGATGGCCGAGTAGGTGCACGGACCTCAATTAGGTTCGTTTGTTGACTGATTATCATCCCGTGACTCTGTGTGTGTTGACAAATCTATCCTCTTTTTGCACACTCTCTCTCGCTCTGTCTGACCGGCGAGAGATCATTCGAAACGAGAGAGGCGCGTGCCGAATTGTCATCACTAGTGTGTATGTCATGCCTGCTGGAGGGTACTCGGTAGTGGTAGTGGTCGGCTCTTCGGTCGTCGGTTCCACAGTCGTTGTAGGCACGTCCTCCTCTTCCTCCTCCTCATCTGCTGTTGTAGTTGAGCTGGCCACCGTCGTCGTAGAGGCTACTGTAGTCGTAGGTACGGTAGTGGTCGTGGTCGTCGTGGGCTCCGTAGTCGTCGGCGTGGTTACGGTAGTCGAGGTTACGGTAGTCTCGGGGGCAACGGTGGAGGGAGGCCGCGTCGAGGGTTCGTGCAGCGTGCGCGGAGCGTACATTTCCGCCTCGTCTTCCATGATCGTGTTGGTGACTTCTGCAAATAAATAAGGTAGATAGTGTCTCTGACCGGTGAGAGAGCGCGTGAAATGGAGAGACGAACTGTTCGACAACCGACCTGCCGATGAGCCTTCCTCGTCGTCCTCTTCAGATTCCGGCATGTAATCTCTCGACAGCGGTTTCTCATCGTCAGACAAGGAATTGTCACCAGCAGCCACGGTTTCCTGCAAGAGTTCTTTGTTTTTGTCTGAAGATCAGGTCACAGATCAAAGATCGTAGATCAGAGATCAACACTTACCTCCTTGCTATTCTTCATCGCTTCTTCGATCGCATCGTCCATTACTTCCTGCAATTGCTCAAAGTCTGCAGCAACTCTCCTCTTTTCGCTCGCTCTCTAGTTTCTCTGATCAGTGATAGAGTGCGCACAACGAATAGATTCCCAGTTTCAGTATTGTTTCAGTATTGTCAGTAGTGTTGTCAGTTTCAGTATTTCCAGTTTCAGTATTCAGTATTCAGTATGAGGGGGTTAAGAAATATTGGTAGTGAGAAATCACGATCCAAATTCCCCATCGGCGTGCGCACAACTCGCAGATTAGTCTGGCAACAGGCCACTGAGAAATCAGGATAGGCCGCTAGTTGCAGAAGACGTGGGGTAGTCGAGGACGCGTCACGCGTTAGTAAGCGACTCACCAACTTTACTTTACTTTAGTCTCTTCATTCTTCACACTCTATCGCAGCTCTGAATTGCGAGGGAGTGTGCGGAATGAAGAGAGTCCTCGAATCCTCTCAGTACCTTGCTCATCAACTGCTCCTCGTGCATCATAAACTCCTCCAATTCGGCGGAATCGAAGCCCTCCGCCTCGGGAATGGCTAGGTTGATCTTGACCTGAACGGAGAGGCGATGAGGGCCTTTTTCTGACCACGGATTGGATTAGGAAGACTAGGCGCTCATTGTCAGTGAATTGTAGCCAATACCAGAGATCGTAGCTCGCGATATTCGCGGAACAATAAATGCCTCACCGTGTCTCTGTATCTCGTCGTTGTCGTCGTCGGTCGTTGCGTGGTCGTCGTGGTAGTAGTCGTTGTAGTCGTGGGCTCCCTCCTCGACTTCGTTGCCTACGAATACATTCGTCAGTAGGTTTTCATAGTGGGAAGAGCAGAGATACAGAGACAAAAATTCAGTGAATACTGCTTCAGTGGATCAAGGGGCACTAGGCCGGATGATAACCGTCGGATGAGAACCGACTGGATGAGAACCACCAAATTTTGAAAAATCATTTTTGTGGCATTGTGAACATACTGGCAAAGTTCTACAGCCTTATAAAAAATTTTTGGTTCTCATCAAGTCGGTTCTCATCCGACGGTTATCATCCGGCCTAGTGCCGATCAAGGTCTGTGATCACTACGATGACAACTACGAGACAACCCTCACCTTCTTGGTAGACTTCGACGTCGGTTTCTTCTCTGGTTTCTTCGTTGTCGTCGTTGTCGTTGGTGCTGCAGTAGTCGTTGTCGTCGTTGGTTCTGAAACGATGGGTTTAGAAACGAGCCAGAACTCCTCCCCGGTAACTTCCACAAGGTTTCTTACCCGGAGTAGTCGTTGTTGGTGCTGCAGTGGTTGTGGTGGTCGTGGTAGTCGTTGTGGTGGTAGTAGGGGCGGGCTCCGCTGAAATCGATAATAGATCATTCTAAACGTGCTATCCCATAAAATAATTTTGAGATGACCTACACTCTCTATCAATCAACGTGTTGGTCTTCTCAGCAGCAGAATCGTCCTGGTGATCGACCTTCTTATGGGGATTCTAAATATTAGAAGTCTATTTAGTCCAATCAGTTTGTTGATTAGGCAAAATCTCACTCTAGAAGCAGTCTTTCCTTCCTTCTTCGATTTCTTTTCCTCAGCCTGCTTCTGTTGATCTCTGAAAGAACTATTGCAACAAGAACTATAAGAACATTTGGCGACTTTTATTTGGTGGCATTCGGTGAAATTTCGTATTCAAGAGATTCTAGCCTATTTGCCACACTAGAGGATAGGCTGAGACACTGGCACAAGCTATTAAAGTTCCCATTCATAACTCACCGCTTGCCCGCCCTTTTCTTCTCCTCAACCAACTCCTCAGGCGTCTCCAACTTCTCTGGTGACTCGTCCTCTCTCAGCTTCCTTCTTTCTACTTTCACGTACGCCGCGCACTTGCTCTCCAGGTAGCGGGCGCGATTCTGAATTGGGGATGAATTTGCCGGTTCTGGTTCCAGGTTCTGGTTCCCGGTTCTGGTTCCCGGTTCTGACTATCGGACCTATTCGGACAAACGAAACTCATGTTGATCTACCAGTATCAATATAACAGAACACATCCAACGGAACTTAGCCCATAATTGAAACATACATCCTCCTTGCTGACACATTTCGATTCGAAGTAGCTCTGAGGCGAGAGGGGCACGTAGTTGAAGGACTCAGGGTTCGAGAATCTGAATTTCGAAATTCACTGTTATGATTCCTTTCGTAGATTCCTTACCTATTCTTCTTATTCAGCAGGCAGATTCGTTCTTCTGGGAAGTATTGGGCGGACTGGCAAGGCTCACCGTACCTGATTTCAATAATTAATTAACTAATTAAACATTTTACTACTTACTTCCTCTCTGCATCTGCGCACTTGCACTTGCATTCCTCCACAGAAACCTGCAAATATGTTAGTGTGATAAAGAGAAGAAACAGAAGTGAAAATACCTCAGTCTCGACTGCTTGTGCGGTTCCTTCCAACACGAAGTGCGGCAGTTCCAAGAAGCAACTGTCCGTTCCCGCTGCAAATGTGATATACGACTATTCATTCTGTTACCTTCCTTATTTTATAGCATTGTTATCCAAACAAACCACACATTGAAAGGGTCAAATTGATCACGTTGCACTCACTCTCTCCCCTTCCCGTCGGCGTCGTCGCCTTCTCAGTCGTCGTTGTCGTCGTGGGCGGAGCAGTGACGGCGAAGGGCTGAATGCAGCCGGCCTCCAGTCGGGGATTCACCAGATCCATCACAGCTTTCACTGAAAAGATCGCGGATTGTCTACAATTTCTTGGAGGCTAAGAATAGAAGAAAAACAATGAAAAAAGAGAAAAAGCGTACTGATGCTGCACTGCAGTCCGAGGTAGGTCACATTGTACGTCTTGCGGTAGTGCCGCTCGAGCAGTTCTGGTCTGGAAAAAACTTGGTTCCATGACTTGGTACCATGATCTGGTACCACGTTTGGCTCTCAAAACAATACCGTTGCCGTCTTGACTCCACATTCAACACGCAGTCCCTCTCATTGTGATAGTACGTCGCGGATCTACACTGGAAGGCGTACCGGCCGGAGGTCCTGCGAAGAAGAAAGGTTGATGGTACTCGTTCCTTCATCGAATGGACTTGAACCAGTGCTCAAACCCACATCGAATTGGCGCACAGGCACTTGCACTCATCGATAGAGACGTCGTGCTCCAGACCGCCTGAGAACGTTTGACTCTCTCCATTTTACATGCTCTTTCGCTCCTCAGACTAGCTAGATAAATTGAAGCGTACCAGCAGTAGAAGTCATAACGTAGTCGAACAATTCCTCGAAGCATTTCTCCTTCTTCGAAGGCCTGGTGGTCTGTAAACGATTGTTGCTGGTTGCACAAAAACAGTTCCTCACCACTTCACTCCTCTCTGTAGCGGACTCTTCCTCCCCATCCTCCTTCTTTCCTCTACTTTGCTTTTTCTTCTTCTTTGGTTTCTCCTCTTCTTCCTCTACTTCTTCACTTATTTCGTTCTTCTTTATCTCTTCTTCCTTGCGTTTCGCTTCTTTTTCTCGCTGAATTCTTGCTTCTGTCTCCTTTCTCGCTTTCTCCTCTTCTTCCTTTTCCTTCTCTTCTCTCTTCTTCTTTTCTTCCTCCTTTCTTACACGCTCTTCTTCAACCATCTTCTGCTCTTTCTTCTTTTCTTCTTCCTCTTTTATTCTTCGCTCTTCCTCTTTCTTCTTTTCTTCTACATCCTTTCTCTTTTTCTCCTCCTCGGTTTTCTTATTTCTTTCCCCGATTCTTCTCAATTCCGTCTCTTTTTCCTTCAGTTCTTTTTCACGCTTTTCTTCTTCAGAAATCTCCTTCTCGACCTCAATTCAGATTCTTTCTTGACTAAAATAGATTCCAAGTCATTACAATTAGTGTACTCTTTGCCGTCTCTAATGAAACTCTAACTATCGATCCTCTTACCTCCTCAAGCTTCTTTCTCAGCTGAGCCAAATCATCATCTTCTGGCTGTGTAGTTCGTTCAGTGATCTGAATAGTTAGTTAATAATAATCATAAGAATCCCCACCCCTCGATGCTAAAAGTCTCTAGATATGGTCAAGATGAGCACCTGGACAGTAGTCCTTTCTGCTACCGTCGTGGTCGTTTCTGAAGCAGCAGTCGTTGTGGTCGTAGATGCCGTCGTTGTCAACACGGCTGCAGGAGTGGTCGTAGGGGCCGAGGCCTGAACGGACTTTGTTAGCTTACATAAAGTCTTTATGATAAAGACCATCAAGAAGGGTACCTGAACCCGCTTCTCCTCTCGCTCAGGTGGTTGGGTCGTAGCCTCAACTGATGCGGACTCCTTGGCTTCCTTGGACTCCTCTGAAACGTATTCTATCCGTATTTTTCTAGTTCGAAGCTAACTCACTCCACACTTTGGTGAACACTTGCTCCATCGGTGCTGGCGGTGTCTCGCTGTCAGAGTTATCACAGACGATGTCAGCTATGCCGATGAGCACTATACGTGTATGATTCACAATCGCATCGATCTACTTGCTCGCAACAAGTGAAAGAATAGTCACTCACTAGAAATATCGCAGGCGACGTACTGATACGTGGCGCTCGGATCGTCGATCAGATCGAATCTGCAACATTTAGTTATAATTAATTAGTTAAGACTAATTAAGATTAATTAATACTCACCTCCCTTTGTGGCTGCCCGTGTTGAGCACACACATGCCATTCGTATAGTAGTTGAGTGACTCACAGCGAGCCGAGTCCCTCCAAGAGTTGGCACACAGGCATCTGAAGCACTCGCGGAATGAAAAAAAAACTGAAACTAAAAGAAATTTCTGAAAAAGACCTGCAATGATCAATAGTTGTGTGCGGGACGTGTCTGAACGAGCCACCGAGCAAGTATCGACGCTTCTTCGTCCGGAAGCAGATGGGAGGATCTGAATAGGGAATGGCTTAGGCATTGATAATTACTAGATGACAGAGTTGCAGTGAACTTGCAACTTTCCCTTTCTACAGCACTTTTCGTCGAATAACCGTGAACAAGGCCCAAATGTGCACTCGAGCAAGAGAAAGACTCCTCAGAGACTAGCAGTTGTTACTTTCTAAGATTTGATGTCGTTCTCACTCTTAGAACTCAGCCAAATCAAGCCTTGGAGATATCATGTGAATTCGAAACTCTTACCCCCAGCCCGATTTCTCTTGGGATCTGCCCTTCTAATATCGGACGAGGCAACGGGACGAATAATGCCGGTGAGATTGGCGAGAATGAGCGAGTTGAGGAAGCCCTCTCCCTTCGTGCTCTCCACTGTGGTCGAGGTGCGCTGAAAGGTTAGATAAGGGTAATCGTCTCTTCATTTTACACGCTCTCTCGCTCGATCTACTCGCGATAGAGGGTGCGGAATGAAGAGACGGGCTTCAAAACATTACGTCATGCGCGTCTCCCACAATAATGGTCGGTCGTTCCTTCTTGCCGATCGCATTGGTCGACTTGTGGAGGAAAGACTGCTCGCGGCGCTTGATCTGCATTGCGAAAGGACTGTCGTTGAGTCATTTACACCGATTTGTTCTAGAAAACTAAAGAACGGCATCTAGATTAAGGATCGAGGGGCCAAATTAAGATATTCTCACATTCTTCAGCGTATTTCCATCCTCGACAACGATGGGAGGCAGGAATCCGTCGTGAGGCTCGCCAGTGATGATGTTGACGCGACCGTGAGCTTGCGAGCGACGAATTTCGTCTATAAGTTAAATTTTTATGTCTGATGGCTTTATTTTACATGTGGACGGCATGACGAAAAGATACGATAATATTTCGAAATTCACAAACTCACATTCCCTGTGCTCAGCGCACTTTCCAATGCACGTAATGAGCAGTGTCTGATTCGTGACGATCGGATTGTCTTCAGTGTAGCGGATTCGTTGATTTCTGAAGGAAAACAGAATCAGGAACATCTCATAAATTCCGCCAAGCCCGCTGAACGTTTAGTTCCCGCTTTCCCTTTTCTGGCTCTAAAGTGCCTCACAAGAACTTTCGCTTTCTGCATCACATCACAGCGGCCAGTCCTTCCCATCCTTTATTTTGGCCCCTCTTGACTTGGTTTAGGAGGGGGCACAAGTGTTGCATTCATTCCTCCCTCCCACTCGATCTCTACCATCACCAAATCCTTCCTTCCACCCATTGTTGACTCTTATAATCATGCGACAATAGGTCAGGATTGGCCCAGATTGGGACGTTCCGTGTAAGATCTCGAAGGTTATGGAATATATCAGAAAAGAGTATACTGGCATGAGTTTCGAGAGCCAAAAGAGAGACAGTTTGCGAAAAGAAGAGAGGATAATGGATGAAATGAACTGGCACTAATCATTGCGATCCACTCTCAAAGCGATTGCGTATCTGCCTTTGATCGAGAACCGCCGAAACAAGAAAATGCTGAGCGAGTGAATTGTTTTGCAATGACAATGAGGAAATGGCCAGAATATCAAAGGGAAATCAGAAACGAAATAAATTGTTCCACCAAAGATAAGATACCTGCAGTTCTCCGTATACTCGTACGATATCGCGCATGCCTTCATTGTCTGGTCGTAGATGGCAGATCGACAGAAGCGACGCTCCGCACAGAAGACTGCGCACTCCTTTGTCGTGGCTACATTAGCTCTGGAAAAATTAATTCATCATTTTTCGCCTGATCATCTATCCCGCCATTTATGGATAATATCTGGAAGGACGACTCTTACGCGGTGTAGTAGTAATCGAATTTGATCGCCTCCTCTTCAGAGATCTCTTTCGTGTAGTAGAATTCGGCGCATTTGGCATCGCGGGCTTCAATTTTGTTATTCATTTTCGAAATATAAAATTCCCTACCTTGCGAAAACCTCAGCAGCAGGAACAGGAATGCGAATGCGAAGCGCATTCTTGGCGGGATTTCGCTGCAAATTTGCTATTATCGGAATCGATCGATACGAAAACATAAAGGTACGTGGGCAGGAGCAAAATTTCAGGTATTAGAGGGGTTGGGGGGATAGAGATCTTTTCCCAGCTCTTTCCCCCTCTCGTCCAACAACCCGGATCGAGATTTGAGCAGGAGCCGCGGCATGCGATCTCGCGATACGCGCACAATAGGCGTCCAGGTTGGAAGAAGAGGAGGAGGAGGAGGAAAACGGGATGAGAAGCGGGGGTTCTGCGGCATAATCTACTCAATGAGACTTGAAAACAGGAATAACAAGTTGCTGATGAGTTCATTTGAAATGAAGCCCGTAACAACGAGAAAAGAGAGGCACTTTCACTTGTGAGGAACATGTAAATGTTAGTGGATGAAGTGGAGAAAGAACGGAAACGAGACTGCTCGTAAAAGGAATTAGTTCGAACTTGAGTGGATTTCCAGCAAAAAGTCCTGCACTTTTGGAGATGGAAGATACAGTCTCCTCCTTGACAACCGTTCGCGAAGTGAAAGTGTGGAATAGAGACCCGGATCAGCCAGAGATAGGGTCGACTGGATTTGAATGAGAGACGGAATCGCCTGCTCCTTTTAGGCTGTAAGATACTGTGCGATGAGTCAAAAGAGGTCAGTGGCTAGGGATGATTGAGAGACCGAAAGGAGTCAGGCGGGGAGAGGGGAGAGTGCTCAGGAATGGAAAAGAAGAAAAAGATTACTATGCGAGAAGAATAACTGAGCGGGCAAAGTGAGCTGTCGGTCTATTAGAGAGGGATGAGCTATTAGGGAGCCAAGGCTAGCGGCGCGCGGGAATGGAAGAGTAGAAAAAGGGATAGAGCCATCGGCCGAACCCGATCTATAACCCGGCTCTCTGCCCCGCTCCCCGCTCTCCCACAGATAAGTTTTGCTTGTCTCGGGAATGGTCAGGAGGGACTAAAAGGGTGGTGAGACACAACCGGTAGATAGGGCGAGGGGGGATAGTGGGGCTGTGAGAAAGGGAGGAGGAGGGTTCACGAACGAGTATTACGAGACTGAATGTGAGCATTGTGTTTGCACGCATCAGCACTAAAGTGTTGCACTTATTCAATGAGAAATGTCCCGAAGGGATTGGGAACTGGGTTATCATGATTGTGCAGATGAAGATAGGAAAATTGTGAAAACAGTCTTTCTTGTTTTCCAGGTTGTTCTGTGTTGCTATGGCAATATTTTACAACCGGCTCAGCTCCTTGCAATAACTCACAAAGATATGGTCTTTTAACCTTATCAGCCTTATCACAGCAGTAAATCCGTAACTCGAATGACCTTTAGCCCTTCCGTACCTCCCCTTTCTTTGGACTCTCCTCCCTATCACTAAATGCCCACTGCATTCTTCTTTGTTTTCAAGAACGTTTATCGTCTCTCGAATCATACACTCTAGCCCATTCGTTGTCCCCTTTCTTCCCTTTACGAGCAAATTCACGCACCTTGTCATCTTTTCCACAAACAGTCCATTGTCGACCCCTCAAAGTGGCTGACCAACTGACAGATACTCCCAGCTTCCGATCTAAGATCTAATTAGTGTTTTCCCGTCAATTCCCTGCCCCGGTCACTCCCCTCATCTACGTCATCTCTCCTTTGATCTCCCCTCACTCTTTCTCTTTCTCTCTTATTCGCCTTTTTGACGAGAGAACGGAGACGATTGATTCATTACTGCAAACAGTGTGTGACCGGTGCATGATCTTGTCATTTTGTTTCCTGTTATCACGAAATTGAGATAGTTTTTCGCTTTGCACACGTTTCGCGCTCAATTTTTGCTTTGATTCTGCATATTTCTGTAGAGTTTAGTTCCAGTAATGTGTTTGTTTCTAATAATTCGTTCCCGGCTTCATAATTTTTAAATTAAAAAATAGCCATCAATGCAGATTCAGTGCTCGTCCCAGAGGGTAAATGCCATCGGCTAAACGGCCGTCGGATTCAGATTCCATTGACGACGTAGAGGCTTCGCTTCCCGCCAAACCCATCGACGAGGCCTCCAAGTCCATCGATAGCAGCGAAAAATTGATGGGAGGTGGGGTTCATTTTTTCTCCTTTTATCATTCCAAAACTACATTGTTACCGTTCACTCCATCAAAAAACGTCAAGTTGTCAATACACGTACCAATATTCTCACTTTTGATGTTGGTCATAATTGGAAGCCAACTATCATGTAATTGATGAATGAGGAACATGAATTATTGGAAATTATTTAGTAATTGTCATCACTAAGGCTAGGGGCCGCAAGCTCCGCCCACTTTCCCTAGACACGATTTCACCAAAAAGCGAGACGAGGGAGCACAGTCGTAATTCGCAATGAAATCGGTCGACCAAATGCTTGTTCGGTAGCTATCCCCCTTATCCATCACCTCCCAGATGCGCAACATGAACTTTCGTATTTGAGTAGGTCAAAAATGGCATTGAAAACTTTAATGTGGTGTTTTGGACACTTGTAATGTGAGCACAAAGTTGCGCAAACCATATATGACTAATTAGAATATTCCAGGATTTTTGGACATTTTTTCAGATTTTTATCATGTTGCCCCGAGGTGTGCTCGATCCGCGGGGAGAGAGGAGCGAGAGAGCGGGGGGAGGGAGAGAGACACGTGAGAGAGAGACTCCGCCCCCTTCCCTCTCCCTCTCACTTTCCCCTCTCGTCCGGTGTGCCTTCCGCGCGTGGTTTTCGGAGCCTAACTTTTGTTCTAGATGAGATATTGACAAAAGCTAAAAAGGATAATGTTATTGGGTACCTGAGGAACAGTTCGAACACAC
>LS570782.1:22105-38884 GCA_900490775.1 Pristionchus maxplancki | reverse complement strand
ATTTCAAGGGCTGCTCAATTGCAGCACCCATTCCAAAAATGTAGCCATGACGGCCCGCGTTTCCGAAAAGCAACGGAAACGCATCACTACGGGAGCCAAAGAGGCAACCATACAGGTAGTCGATGAGGTTATTTTCCGTCTCCCCTTCTAGGGATAGTGCGTTCTAGTCACGACGGGTTAGAAAAGAGAGACAAAAATAAAATAAGTTACGGAATTTTTGATGAGAACTTCCCCTATTATATTTCAAGGGCTGCTCAATTTTTCATTTTTTTCAATCATTCATTCATTCATTTATTTATTTCCGTTATTATCATTTACAGTAAAATTGCGAAGAGGAGTTCAAGAAACGGAGGTCCGTCGATTAGATCGGTTCGGTTGAGATGCTTGGCAGCAAGGGTAGCACGCAGCACACGAGAATAGCAACTATCGTAATGAAGAATATCGCTGAATTTGAATTATCGAAATGAAATTCTATGCTCTAATTGCTCACACAGTGCTCAGGATTGCATCCGATTGCCTTTTTTAGTTTCCAAGCTCATCCACAGTCTGAAATTCAGTCCGCACGGATAGAATGATTGAGGAATGAGAACGAACACGGAAAACGATGGCGAGAAATCCGGGTTTTGGATCGGCAGTTAGGTAGATTCCAGTGTCACTCAGCAGATAGATCGATACATCTCATGTTTCCGTTACGTTGGCAAGAAACCAATCTGCAGAATTGTTGATTATCCTTGAATTGGAATCGTTGGTGGAACCTGTACTGCAGCAATCTCTTTGTATACAGAATAGTGCAGATTATTGCGATCAGTACATACATTTTCTAGTTAGACTGTCCAATTTAAATACGCTTAGTTGTCTCCGATTTTCGCAAAATATATCTCTGTTATGATCAGTACGAAAGCGAATAAGACGCGCGTGCTAATAAAAATACGGGACAGGACGGTCTAACAGGAACGAGAAAGGGAGGATGTCAGATTACTCCTTTTCGATCACAAAAAATCTTGAAAAAATGGAAAAGTAAAAAAATATAAAGCAAAAAAGCACTCACGCATTTCCGGTGATAAAATCGACAGTGGCTTCAAGTCAGAGGAGTAGTATCCTTCATTGAATCGAAATGAGAATCATAACGGATGAGGTCGTGTAGGGACCTGCAAGTATTTCCTCCATACTGAAAAATTAATGAAAAGACGTATAAACGTGACAGGAAACGCTGCTCTAAAACATCGAGAAGTAATCATAAATTAGGCGTGCTAAAGGAATGCCACTTTACGACAGGAAGAAGGCAGGAACACGACGAAAACATGATGAGATCAAGTGATGGTTACGACGATAAATCGTCAGAAATGAGTCTTGAGTGTGGAAAAGCAATGGAGATCCGCCTACTTTCGTATCACAGGACTTCGATATTCGTATCATACGATAGATGAGGCTGCGTGACTGCTATAGTATTAGGGATCAAAGAGCCTCCTCTCCCGTCGTATAGTGGGAAAGGGCATCATACTAGTTGTTTTGATTGAAATCCAGTATTTGTCTGGCTTGATCTCTTCATTTGAGATGTAGATCACGTACAATTTCGTACTAAAAGTGTTGACGCAAATTCGCTACTTCGTTAATCGTGTGGCATGGCAGATATCTTTACAGTCAGTTTTGTTGTCACTTCAAATGAAATAAACCCTCCTATCCCCTTGTAGCTCAACGAATCAGGATAAAAAACGAATATTAATCAACACTCATTTATTAACAACAAAATAAGTCCGTGTTGATTAGTATCCAAACAGGATCCTGTTTGCAGTGGATGCAGAGAAGGGGTTCCGGGGGACTCGGCTGGAAGGGGATGAGGAACGACGACCTGATCGGAATCGGCATCAGACATCGAAGAGGACGAGATGACGACTCCGTCCCTCCCGGCTCAGCTGAATATCTCGGTCTGTTTTCGGGTTACAGTAGTCATTTCGAACCGCTAAAACAACAAAAAATACTCACCGATGAAGAGCTCTGCGTCCAAGGGAGAGGCGGCCTGAAGGCAAAATGTAAGAACAGTTCAATCAGAGTTTTAGGGGTTCGACGCAAATATTCTGCATTAGTGGAAGGATCAAAAGGCAATGGCGTTAAGGTTATCGATGACAAAAAATATACAAAAATAAAAATAATAAACTGACACATCCACATATTGTCGCGATGGAAAGGTCGTCGAAGAAGGGAGATGATGAGATTCAGCAAATATTTATTCATTTGTCGTTATTTAAGCCGAGGTCGTGTAGGAACCTACAAACAACGGCATGCATTCAAATTCACAATAATAAACACGACAACGAATGAAGAAAGACGAAAAATTATGGGAGGTGGGGGGGAGGGGAGAAGTGGGTTGAAATGAAACTGAAGTGTGGGAAAGCAAGATGGTGAGAGCTCCGCCCACTACCGCATCGCAGGACTTCGATATTCGTATCACATGAGAGATGAGGCAACACGCGTGACTAAGTTAGGGATGAAAGACCTAGCCTCCTCTCCCGTCGTATAGTTGGAAAGGGCATCATACTAGTTGTTTTGATTGAAATCTGTGTTTATCTGGTTTGATCTCCTCATTTTGACGTTGCCTCCTCTCCCATCGTATAGTAGGAAAGGGCATCATACTAGTTGTTTTGATTGAAATCTGTGTTTATCTGGTTTGATCTCTTCATTTTGACGTTCCTCCTCTCCCGTCGTATAGTGGGAAAGGGCATCATACTAGTTGTTATGACTGCTTCCTGATGTTTTCCTCATCTCTATCATGGGATCTATGACGCAAATGAGGCGGGACTCCTTCTCCTCATTTCTGGTTTAGCGGTGCGCGGAGTCCTCATGCCATTCCTACTTGATTTCATTGTTCTCGATGCATTCATGTTCAAGTCTTTTTTCCGTCGTCACTATTCAACACGTCGTTTTTTATTATTTTACTATTTAAAATGGATTTACAGACCCCTACATGGTCTCAGATGACGTTTACGTCGATCAGATTCGAAATGTAAATTGAAATATTGCTGGATCATCGCGACTACACAACTCGAAAACTGAAAAGGGTATGTTTCACTTTTATTTGACAATTCTAATTTGTATCATGGATTAATGCATGAAATTCTATAGCGACTATAGACCTTTGAATAGATAATTTTGTTAATATTTTCAGCCGGAATCTCTGGACAGCCTCTCATCTCGAGCCATGAGCGACTGTATAGTATGTTTTTTGCCTCATTAAAGAAGCCGTCCCACGAGTTTTTTTCGTAGACAATTTGGAAGCGTAGCCATGTTCATCCCTCGAATCCTAGTGCAAATCCAAAATTTTAAGTCTCTAGCTCAACTTTGAAGCGAGCTATGCGCGCGCAAAGTTTTCCGATAATGCAGGGAAAATCAAGATGCGCGGTGCAAAGGAAAGGGGGGAAGAGGGAGAAGGGAATGTAGAGGGGAGGAGGGAGCACTCTGTTTGTCTGACTCTCTCGCTCTCTCACTCTCTTCCTTAAAGTATTTTTAATGATTCTGCACGTCATTCGTGGCATCATATCACCTCGTGGGACGCCTTCTTTAAAAATAAATAATGTGAATCCATCATTATAATAATTTCAGGATCTCGAAACTACAGGCTTATTGGAGGGGTCAAGGAAGTGAAGGCAAATCTGGAAGAGTGCTCGGCACAAAGTGGCTTTAGTGCTGAATAAAAGTGATTGTAATTGGTAAATGAGTGGCATGCGGGACATAGGAACAGAAAAATGTAGACAGGTTGTTTGAGATGCACCAAGGAATAACATTGAATTGTGATCAACACAATTTATTCAAAACAAATCATGAACAATGAATGCGAGATCGAGTCGTAGGGATGTAGTGGCGAATACTCTAGTGGGCAGAAATATCCAATCGATATTATACGATGGGTGAAGTCTGTGGAATACGGTAGGTGGATAGATACGGTAGTTGAATTAGGCCGCACACCTGCTGAGAATGCTGAGAATAATGGCGCTGAGAATGAGGAGCAGGAACAGGGCCACGACCCAGTCCTGAAATTGATAAATGAGTTACAATAACCGGAGTACCGTAATCCATCGTTATACCTGAGACAAAAAAATCAGTTCCCGATACTTCCCCACCGTAATCTACCGTACTTGCGGCCGCGCGCAGCAGTCCTTGTTGAATTCACCACAGCATGCAAAGTAGGAGAACTCGTCGGCGGCAGGACACGCGCGTCCGAAGTAAGCCACGGGGCATTTGGAGGACTGCCTGAGGGATATGGGAGGATTGTGAGACCCACGGTGTCTTGGCAACGTTCCCAAAGGCCAATTTCGCGGCGAGACCCACCTTAGGTTGAAGGGTTGCTGTTTGAGGAAGCGATCGAAGAAGCCGGATTCGGCTGCGACTGATGCGGAAATGATGAGAAGGACGAGGAGGATGAGTCGAGACATCTTTGAGAGGGTACTGTAAGGAGGGTTACTGTATGTACGACGAAGTTTGAAGCAAATTGGAGAGTAGAGTAAAGAAAAAGATTGGAGCGTAAGGCAAGAAAAAGTGAGACATTTATAATGACGAAACTAGGGAATGCAGAGTGGGTCTGCAGAGCGACAGTTGTTTGAGGGGAACGATGAGTCATGAGAAAGTGTACGAGAATGATCCAAGATCTTGAAATAGTGGCAGATGAGGACGACGAACTACACAAATTCAGAATGGTCCTGCAATGATGGATATGAAATTCTGAGCCGAAGACATTCAACTGTCGTCAATTTTGTTTATTCATTAAATGAACACCACTCAAATGATACTAAGACACATTAGAAATGGAGGTTTGCCGTAATTGAGATGGAAAGAAGGCCAGTACGATATCAGAAATGCGTTGAAAGATGGTTATGGGCAATATTGAAACGAAGTGGGTGTTGTACGGAATGCTGAATAGATACGGTGCACTCAGGTACGATAATTATCAGTATACGATAGATGGGGGATACTGTATGGGCATACGGTAGTCGAATCAGTTCGATCGCATGCGGCACACGCACACACCACAGGCGCAAATGAGAACGCACAAGGAGGCGAGAATGAGGATGAGCGAGACGTTGATCCAATCCTGCAATCGATAAAGCTACAGTAACCCGGGTACCGTAATCTACCGTACCTCACCTACCGTAATTAAAGAAGGAGTGATGCGAAACGGCATCTATGCCAGAGGGTATATCCGCGCTCTCTCCATTTTGCACGCTCTCTCGCCCGTTTCCTGGGATCAGGGTGACTTGGCTCGCAGCCAACTCGCTCTAACTTGAATCAGAAACCAGATATGAACATGGGGTTTTCAGAATTCTGATATGGTTGGAGATAGCTACAAGACTGCGTTTCCAGTATAGGCACTCAAACTTTGATATTTCTCCTTCTTTAATGAGACAAAAAATCAGTCATCGATACTTCCCCTCCGTAATCTACCGTACCTGCAGCTCCAGACAGCAGTCCTTGTTGAACTCGCCGCAGCAGGAGAAGTAGTAGAACTCGGTGGCCTTGGGGCAGGATTGGCCGACGATCGGCACGGGACAGGTGGCGGAGTGCCTGAATTTAGGGATAAGATTACGATAAAAAATCAGTTATCGATCGAGATTGGCTACCGTAGTCTACAGTAACTCACTTGAGCACCATGGGCTGCATTCTGAGGATCTTATCGACGATTCCGGAATCAGCAGAGGCAGCTGCGGCAATGGTGAAGAGGACGAGGAGCGAGAGACGAGACATCTTGAGATGGAGGTTGAGAAGTACTGTAAGGAGGGTTACTGTACGTGTGAGTACGGTAACAAGATAGATAAGAAACATGAGATGGGAGGGCGTAACAAGACATTTTGTGACTGTAAAATTACTTTGAGAAGGGTTACTGGGATCCGTAGATCAGAAACGTTAAAGAATGATTGCAGAGAAAATTTCGTAAGACAGCGAAGATCAGATGAATGGGATCAATGAGATGAAATCTTGAGAGAATTACAATAGAATGGGAGAGATTACAACGGGAAGAAGCAGAGGTGGAATGATATTTCTGTGACGAAAGCCGTCTTATATAGCCGGACAGGAACGGACGCGCCCGCTATCAGAAATGGAAGTGACTGATCTCGTGGATTTGCAGATAAGTGTAGCCAGGGGGCATAGCTATATAGAAAACCTGCCAGTGGGTATATTGAATGTTGAATTGATTAAAATGTTGCAAATTATATTCATGCATTTCCGTATTTAGAGCTATACTTAATGTAAAAATACTTAAATAAAAAATTTAAAAATGAAATAAATAAATAAAATCAGTACTCGAGCAAGTGAAAAGCAAGCGAGGTACGGTAGCCCAATACGCACCAAATTTTTCGAAAAGACTGTTGTCGCGGTCACGTTCGAAAAACTCGCTCGTTTCTTGTTTCAAATCGTCGTTTTGATGTGTTTTCTTTTTCCAATTTCTTCACCTTGCTTCAATCTTGCTTCAGGATGGCCAGATCCTCATCCGCGTCCTCTGACGAGGGCTCGCCGGCGCGTCGCCGCGCGAGCAAGAGCCCGGATGCGCGCCCGGCCTCGCGCAGTCCTACGCCCGAGAAGAAGAAGGACGACGAGGAGGTGGTGGCGAAGAAGGGCAGAAGCCCGATCAGAGCACCGGTAAATCATAAATAATCATATTATCATTAAAAATTGGACAAATTCTAGTGGAAATTTCAAATATTTTGACGATGCATTTCGTTCAACTGCACTAAGACTCGATTTGTGTTTATATTTATATATTTTTATTTTTCAAATTATTTTTCTCAGAGTCCTGCCGGTAGTCCGGACAGACGCCGTCGCAGTCGCTCGAGGAGCATTGAGAGAAGAGCCAGAAGGAGTCGTTCGAGAGACAGAGATGACAGGAGAAGGGACAGGAGCGGGGAGAGAAAGAGAAGGTGATAGGTTTAAATTATATAATATATTTAGCTCACTAAATTATATCTTGTTGTTGTCACTAAACTAAAATTTAATTTATTCTTCCCTTTAACAGTCGAACAACGGCTAGTTATGAAATGAATTAATCCCCAGCTAACGATTTTTTTAAAAATTTGTAATAATTATTTTATTCCTCAGACGCTCCCGCTCTCGTTCCGACTCAGGTGATCGCCGCAAGAGAGATCGCAGCGAGGAGAGAAAGAGAAGGTGTTTAATTTTATCAACTAGACATCTTAAAAATTGGTCTTTCCGCTTTTTTTAGTGGTAGAATACATCAAAATTATTGTGCACTTGCTTCCAACTTGAGTTGTCAATCGTCGTTGTATAATTATTCATTTATTTTTATTATTTCTATTATTGTAAATATTCAGACGTTCCCGTTCCGACTCGGGCGACCGTCGCAAGAGAGATCGCAGCGAGGAGAGAGATGAGAGGAGAAGGAGACGGTCTGACTCGAGATCGCCCAAGAGAACCAGGCAGGAGAAGAGTCCGGAGAAGGTTAATAATATAATTTTCTAAATTAAAATCTAATTATTGCTTATTCAACTACATTGAACACTTTCCTTATCTTTCTCGTTCATTTACCTCTATTGCAATGAATTCCCCATCCTTCGCAGTGGCTTCTTTAACGAGAATAAGTATTATTTATATTATTTATTACTTTTAATTTAATTAAGAAGGAGCCGACTCCCGAGCCGGTCAAGAAGAAGGAGGACCCGGCGGACATTCTGCGATCGCGCGCCGGCGGTGCCTACATCCCTCCCGCCAAGCTGCGACTGATGCAGGCACAAATGCAGGACAAGGTGAGGGGGTGAAACATAAATTCACCGGGTTTAATTATGAAATAGGGAGAAGAGGTGAAACACGAACGAGCCGGGTTTGACTACTTCAAATTTACTAAATTATAAAATTTCCAGCAAAGTGAGGCGTACCAGCGCCTCAACTGGGAGCGCATCAAGAAGAGGATCCACGGAGAGGTCAACAAGGTGAGGAATTATTATTTAATTAATTACTATTTAAAATAGATCGAGTATTGCGTTATTGATTGACTGAATACACGGTGATTTCGTAATGCGTGCGATAGTCTTGTTTGCCGTTCCTCCAGACTAATCACGTGACTCTTTGCGTAAACAATGAATCAAATAGAACACGTGCATTGCACTTGGTGATTTTTAGGAGCTCGCTTTCCATATCTTGTGGGGTTGAGACCTTGGCGTGATTGATGAGACGTGTCTTGCTGAACAATATTTAGGTAAAAAAAATAACAGCAACAATACAAACAATAATAAATAATCGAATCGTCAGGTCAACGTGGGCAATCTGGTGGGCGTCGTGCGCTCGCTGCTGCAGGAGAACATCGTCAGGGGCAAGTGAGTTGTTTAAAAAAATTATATGTTTTTTTGTGTTTATAATTATATTCGTTGCTCATCCAGTTTCTATTGACACCAACCCCTACTTGAGTGTTTCACAGATAATACTAGTTTCGATACGAGCTCTGTAGGACATTAATAACGAATTATGCTGTGACATTGTTACTTCTCATTCTGTTCGTCTAATCTCGTTCTGTTAATTAAATTTGAACAATAATCCATCGTCAGGGGTCTGCTCTGCCGCTCGATCATGCAGGCGCAAGCGTTCTCGCCCGGATTCTCACACGTGTACGCCGGTCTGGTGGCAGTGATCAACAGCAAGTGAGTTATTATGAATAACTGTTGTTATTGTTTTCGAAAAATATATTTTAATATCACGGGAGCAAATGATTAATGTTTTGGCAATTTTTGACTCACGTAAATTAGGTGAAGCAAAATCCATCCAGCTTTTGATTGGCTCGGCTGAATAATTATTTGGATACAGCAATATTGGCGTTCTGGTTATCTTCAGTAGACTTAGACATTGTGAAACACAAGTTCACTATTTTTTTCTGATAGTTATTTTATTTGTATTTTTGTTATTTTTTCACTAACCTTGTGAATTGTCAGCTCTCTCATTGAATCCACTTCTATTTTTCCTGATTTCGCAATTTTAAAGTTATTAATTTTATCAATTTAGGTTCCCCTTCATCGGCGACCTACTCGTACGCCGTCTTGTCGTGCAGTTCAAGAGGTTGGTTTTATTTATTTTTATTTAAATAATTAAAATAATTGTTTCGCAATTTAGTCTTGGCAAATTGTATCTGTGCGATTTTGCGCCGCGCGTTTTGATCAATTGCTTTAGCGAGTAAAGAAGATGTTACGTGGCCCATCTGACCTTGAATTATCAAACAAAAATTGGAAAGTCACTGTGATGTTTCACATGATCAATATTTTTCCGATGTACGCTGTTTATTGATTGCTGTTCTCGATCTATCATAATTAATAATCAATAATCAATCTTCCCCCTCCAGATGCTTCCGCCGCGGCGACAAGGGCACCACCGTCATCGTCACCAAGTTCATCGCGCACCTCATCAACCAGCAAGTGGTACGTAGCTTTGGGCATGTATCGATCCAGCAAGGAGTACGGTAGCTATCTATCGATTGATCAGTTATCGACCCAGGAAGTGGTACTGATTGGATGGGATTTCAATCATGGTGACTCGGCGGTTTCGCACCGCTGGCTTTATTGATATTTGCTAGCAATACTTAGTTGTGCTGAATTTGTCATTCTCAACCGAAACAAATCAAAATGCGTTAGATTTGAGAGTTTATAGCTATCCGAATATTTCCTGGTCGGTTTCGCGCCGCGCACATTAGTGACATCGCATTGCGGATTTCAAGGATGCTATTAAGATCGCTGAATGGATTAGAAAGCAAATAAATCAATAACTACCGTAAACAATAACTGTAATCTTTGCAGACGCTTGAGATTCTAAAAATCGATAGTTTCCATTATACCGTAATCATAAAATAATCATAATCGATAATCATACCGTAATCTCTCTCTTCTTCCAGACGCACGAGATCCTCGGCATCGAGATCTCCATCCTCATGCTGGACAAGCCGACGGACGACTCGGTCGAGGTCGCCATCGCCTTCATCAAGGAGTGCGGCATGAAGCTGCAGCAGGTACGGTAGGGGAGAGGGGGAGGGGTACGGTAGGGGACTGATATCTAGGACTGATTTATATGTGAGGATATACAGTAGAAGGAACTGAAATGGCTAATTTGTGATGCGGTTTACACTCGGTAATTTTCGTGCTTCAACGGTGCCGTATAATTGTCCCGTATATCTCTATCCAATGCCGTTGCGGTTTTCAATGCTTCAAAAAAAACCTTCGCACCTGTGTTTCACGAATGTGATATGAATCACTGATCTGCTTCCCTATAGTGCAACACTGGAAGTGTGTTCTGAATATATTAAAATACAGTTTCTATTTAATAACAACAGCAACAATAACAACAAAAAAATGATTCCAACAATCAACAATCATTCAGGTCGCGCCGCGCGCCCTCGCCTCCGTCTTCGACCGCCTCCGCTCCATCCTCAACGAAGCGACGGACCTGGACAAGAGGACGCAGTACATGATCGAGTCAGCGATGGCGATTCTGAAGGACAAGTTCCAGGTACGGTAGATTTTGGCTAAGGTACCTGGGAGATAGGGTAACGAACCCAATGGTCAATTTGGTTGGTGTGTTTTTACCCATGGCTTTGCGAGAACGATTGGTGCTAGGCACTTGATCGCAGACTTGTAGACACGGTGAAACACGCGCTCATGAGGCTTTTTTTCTTTAATTTGTTGTGAACTGGGCAGCCTGGGACCATCAAGGTTAGACGGATTTACCCAAATCTATAGCATCTGTGAAACACGCCCTCATATGCACCTGTTAAATAGCTTCAAACCACAATTTGGATGCTCAACATTACCCAATTATTGCCACGTTCTCGCAGCTAACTACTTGTAGATTGTGTGAAACCGGGATTGCTGAGGTTGATTATTTAAAAAATAATTATAGATATTTAAACGGAATTAAAAATTCTTAGGCGTACCCAGCCGTGGTCGACGACCTCGACCTCATCGACGAGGAGGACCAGGTGACGCACATGATGACGCTCGAGGACGCGGTGGATCCGGAGAACGGACTGAGTGAGTGCTAGGCGCGCCGGGTTAGAAAGGGGAAGGGGAGGAGGAGTGTGTACCGGGTTTCAAATGGACATTAACCGCTTGTTAAAATTTGTCACGTGCTAGTAGGAACAGTGCTAATAGGACAATATTGGAACCCTCAAAATGCTCTAGGAAGGGTTGGGTTTTAAAGGCGATTCAAATGGCAGCCGCATCTGATGTGGTAATGCGATCATGTTATCTAGTAAATTAATTAATCGGACTATTTCATGACAATTCCATGCTGCCTATTTTTCAGGGCTTTAATCACATTACATAGTCACAGTTGTTCTAGGAATTCAATAGATTTTTCAGGTTTTCGTCAAAAGAAACCACTGTCTGATCAAATAAAATGATTCCTTGTTTCAGACGTCTTCAAGCTGGACCCCGAGTTTGAGACGACCGAGGCCGAGTACGAGGAGGTTATTAATTTAGATTATTAATTAATTAGACTTAATAATAATCACTAATTAATAACTAATTACGCTAATTAAGGTCCGCAAGAACGTGATCGGCGACGCGGACGACAGCGACGAGGAGGAGGAGGAGGATGAGGATGAAGATGATGCGGATCCGGGTACGAATGGGGTTACGAAAATGGGAATTGGGAATCGGTTGGTGCGACTAACACGCAGTTTTTGGTTTCGAACGAACCTCAAGTGTTTCATGGATCGCTATTTTTGATTGGTGTGGACTAGCTATTCGATTGATGATCAAATAATTCTCCTTTCGATGTTCAGTGTTTCATGGAATCGTTTTTATTGTAGCTCATGTTCCGACGAAAATTTGAATATGATTATGGATCGCAATTATCGATTGCCTGATTCAGGCACGGCAGCCGATCAGGTGGCCAAGCAGGCGGCCACGATGGACATCATCGACAACTCGGAGCAGGCGTTGGTGGCGTTCAGGTACGGTAGGGTACGGTAGTCAAGGAGGATTATTGATCGGGTTGGATGGGTATGGCCGTGCGATGCATTGTATGATCATGATCAGCCCGTCCTTGAAAGAAAGGTGAAACGTGAATCGATTTCCGAAATTTGAAACTGTAGTTGAAAATAAATCAGTCCTCGATTGCAGACGCGAGATCTACCTGACGATCCAGTCGTCGCTCGACTTCCAGGAGGCCGCGCACAAGATCCTCAAGATGGGCATCAAGCCGCAGCTCGAGGTGAGGATACGGTAGATTTGGGCGGGTCAAAAAATCAAATCTCGAGATGGAGCGCCTTTTTGCAATCCGCGAAAGGTGCTTGGTGATCTCGCGTTACTGGCTTCGCGTTTATTCATTTCTTCCAAATCCTTTCTGATGTTATCAAGACAGTTGGGTTTTAAAAATGAACGTATTGTTCGGCTCGTCATGTTGAGTTACATCAAATCTTCATATTGTGTGCGTTACATCTCTTACTGATCTCTAGTTGGGACTTGTGTGATAATATTTAAACATTTGTTTACAATACAATTTAAAATGTAATTAATTACTCTAATTTGCAGTCCGAGCTGTGCAACATGCTGGTGGATTGCTGCGCGCAGCAGCGCACGTACGACAGGATGTACGGCATGCTGATCGAGCGATTCTGCCGGCTGAAGAAGGAGTTCCAGGCGGGTTTTTATAGTATTCATGAAACATGAATGTACCGGGTTTGATATCCAGCAGAATAGCGGTAGGGGAGGGGCGAGTAGGCATGCTGATCGAGCGATTCTGCCGACTAACGAAGGAGTTCCAGGCTGGTTTTTTATAGTATTCGTGAAACACGAATGCGCCGGTGGACATATTTCTCGCTTTTAGAAAGTTGTGGGTTGGTTTCGGTTTCACGTTGCGCTTAACCCGCAAGTAATCTACTTTCTCTGATTTGGTAGCTTTTCATTCTCAT
Organism: Pristionchus maxplancki; assembly: GCA_900490775.1. NCBI lineage: Eukaryota > Metazoa > Nematoda > Chromadorea > Rhabditida > Neodiplogasteridae > Pristionchus > Pristionchus maxplancki. Next base: position 25,992 of record LS570782.1, on the reverse strand, counting down.
AAAATATCCTTGGCTATGCATTTCGGTTTCACCTCTCTCATATCTCGCTGCGATTCTGCCCTATTCAATTGTCTGAGGACTTCTCGGATTGCAAATAATTATTAATTGAATGAATGAATGAATGAATGAATTAATTAATATAAATCTTAATAAGGTAATTAACGCTAATTGCAGGACAACTTCGAGATGATCCTCAAGGACGTGTACAAGACGATTCATCGCTTCGAGATTACGAAGCTGAGAAATGTGGCCCGGCTGCAGGCGCATCTGCTGTTCACGGATGCGATTGATTGGACGGTGAGTGAAACGGAGGAACGCCGGGTTAGAGATGAGAGGGGGCACTTATATCTTTAATTGTAAATGTAATAATCTATAATTAATATTCATAATCGCAGATCTTCGGGGACGTGCGCCTGAACGAGCGCGACTCCACCTCGTCCGGCCGCATCTTCCTCAAGGAGGTCTTCCAGGTAAATTAATTATTAATTTTCAAAGTTGCTTTTTATATTCCGCGTGAACCACGGGATTGCTTGGATCAGAAAATTTGGCGATTTTGTGGCTGAAATCAGTGATTTTCGTGATGAAAGAACGATCGAGAAAGACAATCCTTCAATGATTTATTGTAATAATAATAATAATATTTATTGCGCTTTCCAGGAGCTGAGCAGGGAGATGGGCATGGTCAAGCTGTGGCAGCGCACCGTCGACAAGTGAGTGCGGTAGAATTAACGGGGTGCGGTAGGAGTTCAGGGAGGATAGATGCATGAATTATTTTACTGAGAATGCAAAGAAATGATTGAATCTTGTTCGTGCATGTGGAATATAGCAAGATGCTGAAACACAATTCGAACTTCGGATTTTACTGAAATGTTCCAGGACGCTCAAGCCGTCCTTCGCCGGCGTCTTCCCGCGCGACAACCCGGAGGACACGCGTTTCAGGTAATATTTAAAATTTATTAATTAATAATTTTAATTAAATTACTGCTATTAATTAATTAATTTTCCAGCATCAACTTCTTCACGGCCATCGGTCTGGGCGCGCTCACGTGAGTGTTTTATTTATTTATTTGTTTGTATTTAATTAATTTGTTTTGTAAAATAGTAGGCAGTTGTATTTGATTTTTGTACGGAAAATAATGCTGTAATTGGCATTGTATGAAATGCCTGGCGGATGTAGTGTGGGTGAAACACGAATCGAAAGTCAATTAATCATTTTATTTGTTTTTCTCCTGAATACCTATCTCGCATTGGGAACCTGGCCAATATCTAGCAGATGTAAAATGAGTGAAACTGGAAATCACCGTGTCTTTTTTATCTAATCGTACCCCCCTTCCAGCATCGACATGCGCGAGTGGCTGGAGAAGGGCGCGAAGCGGAAGGCGGCGGCGTCCGACGACGAGGACGACGACGAGTCATCGTCGTCGAGCGATTCTGATTCCGACTCGGACAGCGACAGCGACAGCGATTCGGGTGAGCAATGAGGGAAATATTGTTGATTATAAAATTGTGGAGCGGGTATCAAATTTATTGAAACTTGTTCGATGATTGGGTGATGGGTTGTCGAGGAAACGTGAATGCGCTAGGAGGTAAGACGAGGATTCAGACAGCGATTCGGGTGAGTGCGAAAGAGGTTATTTGGGTAAGAGGGAATGTGTGTATAAGCAATTAAAATATGGACAGAGGTTTGAAGGATAGGTGGACGGGGAAACGCGTAAGCTCTAGGAAGCTTTACGAATTAATTATTGCAGACTCCTCCTCCTCCTCGTCCTCGTCCTCATCTGACTCCTCGGACGACGACAAGAAGAAGAAGCGGAAGAAGAAGGCGAAGAAGGTGAGTCGTTGCGTCGATGCGTCGAGGCGAAGTGTCGTTGCGTCTTGCGTAATACGACATTGCTTCGTTGCGTCTTAGTCAATTGATTGATTGCAGGCGGAGAAGGAGGTGAAGCGCGAGAAGAAGAGCGCCACGCCCGAGAAGAGAGGCGCCAAGGTACGGTAGAGGAGGAGTACGGTAGGAATGGATTGGTTAGGTTCGGAAAATGATGATTTTTTTTATCCTGCGAGTAACTTAGCAATGTGGATATTTTCTGGAGTGTTTGGATGAACGGTGAAACATAGAAGCGTTAGGAAACTTACCAGTTTAGCGAGTTCTACCAAATTACAAATTTTATTAGATTAATAAATTCGTAGTTACAGGACGCCCGTCGCCGCCCCTCTCCCGAGAAGGAGATCAAGCGCGAGCCGGAGAGCGAGGATGAGAGAAGAGGAGGAGGAGATAGAGGAGGAAGGAGGGACGAGAGACGGTGAATTTTTGTGGACGGTTATAAGAGATATTTCACTAGTTGATTCGACGATTCGAGGGATTGGTAATAGATATCGCCGATGTATTCATTTCGATATTGTAGCGAAGTTTTACAGACTATGTTTTGTTTCGAGTGAATGATAACTGCTCTGGCAACCGTCGTGTAGTATTTATTGACCATGCTTGTTGATGAAAAAATGCCCTATTTAATCAATAATTTGCAGTGACGACCGCCGTCGCGAGTCGCCCAGACGGGACGACAGACGCAAGGGAGACGAGGAGAGAAGGAGGGACGATAGGGGAGGCAGAGGAGATGAGAGAAGAAAGGGAGAGGAGGATAGAGGAAGGTTCGACTGGATGTAGAATACAGCATGATTTAGAGAGTGGAAAGTCCGGGATCGTAGTATTTTGGGAGGGAGGATAGCGGTGACTGGATGCAAAAGTAGGGGGCGAGTTTGAGGTTTCACTCGGTGCTCTATGACTTGCGGTTATTGGTGAAGTTGATCCTTTCATGGCTCTGAGCATATAATAGGAAATGATTTTCGAAAAGTTGAAATTATTTAAAATACGCGAATTACAGGGATCGCCGTGGCGGCTCGCGCGAGAAGGAGAACTACAAGAGACGCGAGGACTCGAGGGAGCGCAGAAGGGAGAGAAGCGTCGAGAGAAGGTACGGTAGTTTAAATTATTGATTTCAGTGGGCCCTGATTTTATTGGGTCGCAACGAACTCTGAGGTATTTGGTCACTCTATGAAACGTTGATTGGCAAGGAAAGAAGCGGCTGGTGAACGAAGGGGCTTTGAAACATTTTAGTGACTGGTGCATTTCAATTATTTGTTTACAGAGACCGCAGAAGACGCTCGAGATCGTAAGCCGATTATCGATCGATCGAAGCGAGATCCACCGTACCCCCGCAAATATTCTACCGTATCCTACCGTAATCGATAATCTTTGTTCAAATGTTGATTTTTCTCTGTTGCCCTATCAGTTGTGCGGCCCAATCTCACTCTCGTAGTTGCCTGTTACCTTTGCAATCGATTTTTTATTTAATAGTTGACCCCCCATCCCGAATCTGCTCCCGAAGTTTTATTATTTTCTATTTATTATTTGATGGTTCCATCTCTTGTAATCGACTGATTGTCCCGTTGCGCGTTGTAAGTTGTCGTAAGAAGATAAAGATGGTTAGTAAGTTCGGCTATTCAAGCTAAATATTGCCAGTTCTCGATAAGCATCCGTCGTGCTACCGTACTCCTGATGAACACAGGTTACGGTGCAGCCAGAACCGCCCTTTAGCACTGCAGTTTACGGTATAAACCCGTGTGACTCAACAATTCTGCTTGATAAGTGTTGACGGTTGTAAGGTTATCGTAGAACACAAAAAAATTATTATTATCGTGCGTTTCGAACGCTCAGCAAAGTCACTACGGTGTTTAGCGCACATTACGGAACATTTTATGTTCTATTTGATTATTGATTATTTCTAAAATTCCGTTCTTCTCCATGCGTTCAATTAAAGGCCATAGGTACCGATTGAGCACATAAACGAGACTCTGAGACCTCGTAATCAACGATAACATTCGACAGAGCG
>LS570782.1:10607-21501 GCA_900490775.1 Pristionchus maxplancki | reverse complement strand
TTATCGTGCGTTTCGAACGCTCAGCAAAGTCACTACGGTGTTTAGCGCACATTACGGAACATTTTATGTTCTATTTGATTATTGATTATTTCTAAAATTCCGTTCTTCTCCATGCGTTCAATTAAAGGCCATAGGTACCGATTGAGCACATAAACGAGACTCTGAGACCTCGTAATCAACGATAACATTCGACAGAGCGGAATCAAAATAAGCGGAACGGTTTATTCTTTTGCGATACTGTTGTGCTCCCCAAGTCTAGGCTAGCTACTCGCATTCAATATAGTGGATAACATCGCAAAGACAATGAAGCACGGAAATTGTAAAAGTTGTCCCAAAATGTTTTTTTCGTTTGCACGGAAATGCAAAACATTTGTTCCGATGCCGGGAATCGAACCCGGGCCTTGCGGGTGAGAGCCGCAAATCATAACCACTAGACTACATCGGATGATGTGTGTCATTTCTAAGAGAGCACCCTTATTTACTGGCATGCAAATAAGTGACTCACTAGGGTTTCCACCGCTAATTGAATTCTCCGAACAAAAGGATTATGCGGAATAGGACTGAAAATAATTAATAATTGCTCGAGTCCTCTTCTTTTCCCCTCATTCGCTCCCCGTTCGCTCCTCTCGTACGGTTCTCCTTCTCTTCCGACTCGATGGCAGGTATTGCTACCGTACTCCACAACGTCGCTGACCTCCCGTAGATGTCGGATTACCGTTTTCATTGATGTCCTTTCGATTACCGTAACCCTCAGTATTCTCTTCAAATGTGTATTCTTGACCTTCGAGCTGTTACCTTAACCAGAGATACCGTAGTAATCGATTACCGTAACCCGGCGATACTGTATTGCAGCCCCTCCTCCGCCCTACTCGCCTCAGGCCGGCACTCCGCAGCAGCCTGTGGTGGTCGTGCAGCAACCCGTGATGATGCAGCCGATGACTGGCGGCTGCATGCGCTGCGTGAGTGAATAACAACAACAACAACAACAACAACAACAACAACAACAACAACAACAACAACAACAACAACAACAACAACAATAACAATATCAGGGCGGTATCATCGTGTGGGAGTGGGACAATTGCGCGCTGGTTTCCATCATCATCTTCGGGGTGGTCTGCTGTGGAGCGGGTCTGCTGCTCCTTCTCTGCCTCGAGAAGTGAGGAAACGGCGAAAACAATAACAATAACAACAATAACAAATCAAAGATCAAAGATCACGTTTGCAGACGCCCCCGTTGCATACAGTGCGGCGCTGGTGGAGTACTGTAGGACGCTACAGCAGCAGGTTACGGTAAGATTACGGTATCTGGAAATACTGTAGGATTACTGTAGCATTGCAGACAGCAAGCTGATCATCGTTCCATAATCGACAAGAATATCGAAAAACGTTGTTGTCCGATAAAGAATCTTGCATAAAAGCCTGAACTTTATAATAGTTTGTCACAGTTCATTGACTACAACGTCGCAACACAAGGCGAAAAAATGCAAAAGATTTGTTCCGATGCCGGGAATCGAACCCGGGCCTTGCGGGTGAGAGCCGCAAATCATAACCACTAGACTACATCGGATGATGGTGGGTAGCTTTCCAAGAGCACATTTGCTGATTTGCACGAGGGTTAGTGACTTTCACTAGGATTTCCACCGCTAATTGAATTGTCCGAACAATGGAATTATGCAGAATAGGACTGGAAATAACTAATAATTGTTCGAGTCTTTTCTCTTTTTTCCTCATTCGCTCCCCGCTCGCTCCTCTCGCACGGTTCCTCCTCTCTTCAGACTCGATGGCAGGTAACGATTGCTACCTTAACAGCGTTTTTTCCCACCTTCGGTCACTGTATTACTGTAGTTCCTTCAGGGGTTACTGTACTAAGCTCTAGTCGATTACCGTAACCCTCGATACCGTACCCATCGTATATCGATTGCAGCCCCTCCTCCGCCCTACTCGCCTCCGCCCGCATACGCTGCGCAGCCAGTCTACGTGCAGCAACCTGTGATGATGCAACCGATGGGCGGCGGCTGCAGGATCTGCGTGAGTTAAAAACAACAACAACAACAACAACAACAACAACAACAACAACAACAACAATAACAACAACTACAACAACAACAACAACAACAATAACAGGGCGGGCTGATCATCTGGGAGTCCGACCAGTGCTGCCTCGCCATGATCATCATCTTCACCATCATCGCCTTCCCGTTCGGACTGCTCGGATTTCTCTGCCTCGAGAGGTGAGAGCTGATCTTTGATCTTTAAGATCATCGAAAACAATAACAACAACAAGCCTTACAGACGCCCCCGTTGCATTCAGTGTGGTGCTGGCGGAGTACTGTAGAAGACTGCAGCAGGTTACTGTAGGATTTCAGTACTGTAGAAAAAATCAAATAATTTCAGCCAGCAAGCAGATCATCGTTCCATAGTCGACAAGAATATCGAAAACATTCATGTCCGATAAAGAATCTTGCATATTTTTGTCTGTTATCAGATTAGTAGGAAATTCATTGATTTGGCGGTTCAAAGTGAGCGAGGAGGGAATGTTTCGAGGTGATTGGTACGGTAGTGAGGACAGAAATACTCGATCCGGGAACAGTAATACTTTATCACAGGTCACAAAAGTCTTACACGTGATCGATATTTCTTACATTGACAATATAAGTGTTTTAAAAGTGTTTAAAATGTTAAAATAGGAAGTAGATTCGCCTACAAAAAACAGTCGATCGGGGAAAAAGGTAGAAAAATGGAAAATCAATCGATAAGTGGATCAGGGTTACGGTACAGCCGATGGATTACGGTATCGGGAAGTAGAAGCGAGGAATCAATCGATAATCAATTACGGTACTGCCGGTGGATTACGGTACCGGGGAGTCAATCGATATTTCAATGATGGTCATCCGGGACGATGGCAGACCGCGCATCTTCGCTGATTGGTACAGGGGACACAACAGAGCATGAAGATACCTGTGGTGGAGTGGATTACATCGATAATCTGCATAGCTTGTCATCATCTCAATTCCTAATCTCTAGTCGGTCAGGGTAGTATGATCGCAGGCGAAAATTGACAATGGCTTCTGCTTGGGCAAAGACTGATTCACACCGATGGACTAACCAACAAGTTCAAGTAGGGATGCGCAAATGTGGAAACAATATTTTCGAAAACATAAGTGAACGGTGACCCTATTTCGATCTCACCGATGGGACATCAGGTACCTCAGCTAAAAACACTAAAAAAACATGAAACATGAATCTACGAATTATCAATCAAAAAGTTCGAGATCAGATTACGGATGGCTTGGTATGAAATGACTCTCTTCATTATGCACGCTCCCTCGTCTCTCTGACCGGTGAGAGAGCACGCTAAATGAAGAGAATAAATCTCACCGATGGGACAGCAGAAGATGAGGCAGAGGATGATGAAGATGAGCATGCCCGTGTCGCGGTGCATCTCCAGAGGGCCGGACTGCGAAATAGGGTATATTTCCCGGTCACGGTTGCGTTTCCAATATGCTTCACAGTTCTCATTTAGTCACATTTGGGCCTGAGAATAACAATCTGACGTAGTGTTTGCATTTTTGCTGTTTTTTTGCACATATAAGTAATTATATTTGCGTTCCAAATACGTTTCACCGTTCTCACTTAGTCAGAGTTGTGTCTGGGTATTTGATATTTTCTAGGCACCTTTCTTGAAACAACCCCATTAAATTCGTAAGCATTGAGATTCATAGCTGATTGCTAAGATCCGTGGACTCCAATCCATTCAAGCAGTATCTCGATGAACTCACGCAATGTTCGCATCTCCCAGGCACGACGTGTCCATTGGTCACAATGATGGTGGTGGGCTGGGGCTGGGGAGGCGGTTGGGGCAGGTGAGTGGGCATGGGCATCTGCAATGGTTGAGGATTAAGGAATAAAAGGTGCTGCCACATCAAGCGATTTTACAATTTTCATACCACTACTAGGCTGACATCTTAGCTGCTACAACTCTGATGGGAATGGTATGAATGGTGGTTCAAAAAGATTCGAATACGTTTCACAAACATCTAATATTGAGAACCACTGCATTTTGCCGATTCTTTCCAGAACCGTGATTTAATTTCACAATAAAGGATAGTGTGTTTCTCTTACCGGCGGGAATGCTCCGCCGCCACCCTGTGCTGACCAGTCAGCTGCTGCCTGCAATTGGGATATTAAATTTTATATTTTCGAATTCCAGAGAACTCAATTTTCATTGAAAGAATATCCCTTTGAGTTACGTTTCAGGATGTCCATTTCATCTGATTGAATCAGCGGTTGCTAATAATTTATTGAATCGAAAGATCGGAAAAATTTCAATAAGCTTCTGACCACATTAATCATACGGCTACCGTACCCCGAAGTATCGTAACCTATACCATACCGTAACCTGACCCTACAGTAACCCAACACTCACCGGTGGCAACTGCTGCGGCATCGACAGCGCCTCGTCGTAGGCCGGAGGCGGGGCCACTGCAGATTATTGATTATTGATTTTCGAAAATATTGATTTATCGATTTTTTAGGAATCAGCAATAAGGACAACTCACTAGAGGGGAAGCCCTGCTGGTGCGCGGAAGAGGACGGCTGAAAATCGATTAATTTTCATAGTTCGAATTTCGAAAATCGTGGAAAGCTAGAACTATGAATCCCACTGTAGTTTACCCTCTCTGTTGCCCAGAATTCCCGTAATTATAATCGATGAATCGATTACCTGCTCCTCCACCGGCATCTGTGGGTACATTGGCGCGTTTCTCGGCGGATCTGAAGTGAAGCTTGCAATTTCACGTCTTTTTCATGCCAGATCATGTTTATCTCTGACTGTTTCATAACCTTTTCTTTTTCGTAACATTTTCAGCTCAGATTTCAAATTCTGACTGTTTTCACATTTCTAGTATGATTCAGAATCCGGGAAAAAAGATGGACGTCACAAGAAGCTTTCATCGATCGATCGTCCCCTATTCTGATTCATAGCCCTCTGAGTAACCGATAACTTTCCCAACATCGGTCGCGATAAACTCTTGTCCATTGGTGCCAGTATGAATAACCATTCTCTTCACTTCGCCTACTCTCTCGCTGGCTAGAGAAACGAGAGAGCGTGCAAAACGAAGAGACGGATGCTTCATTTTGTGAACCGATAAACTCTTGTCCGCTGTGAGTCACTAGAATGACAGAGGGATGCAAACTGACGTCTGAAGCTCTCGCTGACTAGGCAAACAAACCGAGAAGTTGTGAGTAAAATAGTAGTGGGTTTCAGCATTCACTAACTTTATTGCTCCCAAAAGAACGATCTGGATACGTTTCAGTGGGTCCTTTAATCTTGCCCCTAAGATCGATTTTCGATTTTATCGGGCTAGGCGCTACACACAAAATATTGACCATTTTCTGTGCCTATTCGAGTAGGAAAGGAATTCGTTGAGCCTATTTTCTCTGAAATAACTCACTCTGTGGAGGGTCAGCAGCGCTTTGCTGCAGGGGAGTCACGCTGAAAAGGTATTTATTGATTTTAAAATAATTAAATTAATAAAATAATCAATAGAATTTCGAAATTAAGAGGTCTTCGAGTTCATATTTCGAAAATGAGGAAAAATAAGCTCACTGTTCGATGGGAGGAGCGCTGGGTGCACTGGGAGCTCTCGCTGCCCGAGTGTCGCCCTCCTCGGAGAGGGGAACCTTCTCCATGGCTCGCTGAATTCTCTGGGAAAATAGAGAATTAAACTCGGAAATAGCACTCAAAATGAGGAGAGACAATCAGAATCAGAGAAAAAATAGAGGGATTGGAATCTCATGAGTTTACGTGCTATCTAGCGGAACAGCGATAGAGTAATAGTGAGTAGACTCTCTGAGTTCTGAGAGGAATTCAGAATCAGAGAAAACCAAGGAAAGAGTAAACTGTGAGAAACCGTGCGCAGAGCAGGAAGAGACGACATCTGAGAAAAATAGAGAGCCTTCTCAATTTGTTTAGTCACCCTTGCTAAGATCGATGAAACAGTGTGTGACTAAACAGCAAATGTCGCGCAGTTTCTTAGTAATCCGAGATCAAAGCGTTAGCCTCTCAAGCTACAAACGATCTAGCACTGTCAAAGAGAGATGAGAAGTCGGAACAGATGTAAATAAACGTATCGAACAGATTGAAAATGGAGAGTTAACTGTAGTGTTCTCGCGGAACGATCGATGGGACGCTTAGACAGTCAGGGTAAACTCTTCACGGTTTTTCAGCAAGCAATGGGAGTTAAAAGCGAGAAAAGTATGCTGAGTAACCGTTTAATGTTGCTAAGAACACGGATTTATCCTCGTACAATCTAGTGGAACGATCGATGGAAAGGGTTAGAGAATTGGGGAAAATGGGGGGAAAGTCACAATCGACCTCTCTACCTCATAAGTACACAATCCCTATCCACGCGCGCAAAGTGAGGCGAACACCACGAAAACAGGCAATCAGAGTCACTCTGGCAGTCTGCCAGCGGTTAGGGAAACTAGAGAGCGGGCAAAATGGAGAGAGTCGACGGAAGGAAGGAGCGCACTGTTTCTAGTCATCTGGCGAGAAGTGGGGAGGGAAGGAGGGAGGTGAGGGAGAAAAAGGAGAGAAGAGTCAGTACATGGGGTCGGGAAGAGACAAAGGATTCGAGTGACTGTCAGGGACGAGAAAATGGCTAGTGATTTCATCTTTCCCAAAGAGTTATGCCACTAAATGGGTGCTAAGCCGTGAACGGGAACTACCCTTTTCACTCGAAGAATGTTTCAATACAATATGGAAAAACCGCGCCAATGAGAGGAAGAAAGTGGATGTTTAGAGCTAAAACGGCACAGAAAAGCGAGCGAAACTGGTCCGGTCCAATTTAGAGGGTGGAAAGAGAGACTAGCCAATGGTCACAACAATAACAATAACAGTGGCACCGGGTTCTTGTGAATTACAGTGATCAAAGCAAACAAAGAGTCTTGTGAAACTGGGTCATCGTGAGTAACCCTTCGTCCTTATCAGTGGACTTTAACCCCTCTCAATTCCGCCTGGTCTCTCTGTTTCTCTAACTGACGAGAGATCAAGAAGAACGAGGAGGGTGAGAGAAGGAGAATCACAGATGTTTGGCACGCCAATGATAAGGCGAAAGTGGGGAAGTTGGGAAAAAGGAGGGGAGCGTGGGAGGAAAAATGAGTGTGAAGAGAAAAGAATCGATCTGAATGATGATTGATCGTTCCAATTAGGATCTCTACATTTCTGATTCGAAGCGTTTATGTCTATTTCCGACGAAGTCACGAGGCGAATCAACGTGCTCATTAGAGTCGGATTCGATGAAGGGGATGGAAGGAAAAGGAAAGGGATAATCGGAGAAAATCGCATCTTTGGTGCTCAAAGCAGCAGAAATAGCAGCAAATTGCCATTGAATAAAAACAAAAGGAAGAAAAGGAATTGTTTTCCGCCAAATAAATGATCGATCTACACAGGGAAATCAGGATGAGTCAGCAATAGGGAAGGAATCTCTCTATTAGGAGTGGTCTCTCGTCGGTCAGAGAGACGAGGGAGAAGATGAAGAATGAAGAGATTGCAATGATTATTCATCAATAGGAAAGGAATCCAGCGAAGGCGACACGGGGATGGACAGGGGGAATAATTCTCTTTATTCCCTTCCTTCAAAATTGCCATCCAGTCTTTCATAATAAACTCGTACCTGTGCACTTAGTTTAGAATAGTTTCTATTAACGAGGAGCGCTATGAATACTGAGAAATACTAGGAGCCACTCTATTTCTTGGCGAAACAAACAAAAACAGGCGATGTAATTAGCGAGCGAATCCCAAGCAGAAACAAGAAGGGGCCTTCTCCCCCTGCTCCTCCAAGGGATGGCTTCGCCAGAAATCGTCTCTTCATTTCGCGTGCTCTCTCACCGGTCAGCAAGGCGAGAGATCATGCGGAATGAAGAGAGTCATTTCTTGCCAAGCCTGCTCCTCCCTCCTTAGCGACGGCATCGTCAATAATTCCTCTTCCCTTACTCCCTCCTCCCCTCCCTTTTCCTTCCAAACTACCATCTCGTATTACTAGGCAAACTGTGTGTGTGAAGAGCATGGTGCAAAATTTTGTCGATCTCTCATTTCGCAATGATCTCTCGCCGGTCAGAAAGAGCGAGATAGCATTGCGAAATGAGAGACCGAAACAATTTTGCATACCCCTGGTGAAGAGTGCATACCAATCGTCAATATACAAGAGTTACGCAAGATTCTTTATCGGACAACAACGTTTGCGATATTCTTGTCGAGTGTGGAACGATGATCTGCTTGCTGGCAATCAATAATCATACGGTATATCTACAGTACACCTACCGTAACCTGCGACTGCAGTCTATACTCCGGCAGCGCCGCACATCGCGCAACGGGGGCTCCTGCAATAATATTTGTTTTTGCTTTTGTTGTTGTTGTTGTTAATCTCACTTCTTGAGGCAGATAATTCCGAACCAAAGGGGCCAGAGTATGAAACCGGCGAGAACGAGGGCGACAATCGCGCACGTGCTGCGCTCCCACACGATCGCGCCAACGCCCTGTTATTGTTGTTGTTATTGTTATTGTTGTTGTTGTTATTGCTGTTGACTTACGCAGACTCTGCAGACGCCGGGTCCGCCCATCACCATGGGCGGCTGCTGCACGACCACGACAGGTTGAGCGCCTGGAGTGCCGGCGCGAGGCGCGTACGCGGGGTTGTAGGCCGGCTGAGGAGGAGGGGCTGCGAATCGATTGAAGAAGATTACGGTAGTCCGGGATACGGTATTCGTGCTGAAAGGAGTACTGTAATCGGAGAATACTTTAATCTTAAGGGAACTGAGGAGGAGGGGCTACAATTGGAAATCGATTAGTACGGTAATTCTGATTACGGTAATCCCGGTTACTGTAATCGTAAAAGACGTGGATACTGTAATAATCGATCGAGAACCGTACCTGCCATCGCGTCTGAAGAGAAGAGGAACCGTGCGGGAGGAGCGAACGGGGAGCGAATGAGGAAAAAAAGAGAGGACTCGAGCAATTATTAATTATTTTCAGTCCTATTCCGCATAATCCCATAAAATTGAATTAGTTCTATTGAAAAATTAACATACTGCCCTTCTCTCGAGCCAATCAACAAAGGCGCTCTCAGAACGAATCCTCCCATAATCCGATGTAGTCTAGTGGTTATGATTTGCGGCTCTCACCCGCAAGGCCCGGGTTCGATTCCCGGCATCGGAACAAATGTTTTGCATTTATTAGCCATGCACAAACCAGTATTGTAAGACTATTGAGGTTTTGTTGTCGTCCTCCCATGTGGTCTAGTGGTTAGGATTTCTGGTTTTCACCCAGGCGGCCCGGGTTCGATTCCCGGCATGGGAAGCAGCTTTTTGCAGGTTTTTCTCATAACAATTGATTATTTTAATTCCAGTATAGGTAATTTCTTTTATCGCTCATCGATAATTTCGAAATTCTTTTCCATTAGGCGATGAGATTATACTGCTAGACAGCTTACCGTTGTTGACAGGACAAAAGTTGTTTGTGTCGCGACCATAAAAACCGCAAAAAGATAGAGCAAAATGGTTACAACACTCCGTCTTCTATACATGTACTAACTGGGCCCACCGATCGGACGGGATTCTTACCCGGCTTGACTAGCGCGCGCTCAGGGCATAAGGACTCGTATTTCCAAGTCACAACCAAAAAAAAAAATTCTGCATTTTTTCTTTTCTCTTTTTTCTAACCCGTCGCGACTAGAGCGCGCGTTCCCTACAAAGTTCATTTTAAGCAGGAACCTTACCCGTCGTGACTAGCACGCGTTGAGTCTTCTTCCAGCGCAATTTCGGAGAGGATTCAAGGTGGATCCTCAGCAAGGTTGCTTGAGCTATCTATTCTCCCCACCTGAGGTAGTCACTATGCTCAAATGAGTGCGCCCTTTTTAGGGCAATCATTTTCTGAATTTTCTCGGAATAAGTCACTGGACGGCACGCCATTCAGCTGGAAACAGCCCTTTTTATCAGAATTTCCCTATTCGAAAAGAGAAGCATTTATCCAGCGTCGACTAAACGAAGATCAAAGATTAAAGAAGATTATCGAGGTTATGGGAACAGAGATAGTCAAATTGTCGAACCTTTCCAAATGCCGTTTGACCTAGTTACTAGGGTTGACGCAACGCAATCGATCAACGCAAGTTGCGAATCGACTCGAGCAATTTGCATCGATTGCGCAATGAGAGGGCGAAATCGAGTCTATTTGCGCAACGAGACTCGGCCAATTTACATTGCGCATCCATTGCGTATCGATCTCATTGTTCGATTCGGCGAGCGGACAAAGCGATATCAGGGAAATGGTCCCGAGTTGCGTCGATTCAAATATGTATCACCCTCGCTCTCGAGTTTTTCGACCGATTGCGCAATGAGACTCGGCCAATTTGCATTGCGCATCCATTGCGAATCGAAATCCGTCTCATTGCGCAATGAGAGTGATTCCATTTGCATTGCGAATCGTGTGCGTTTGTGCGAACGGTCAACCCTACTAGTTACTTCCGCTGCCGAATAACAAATACATGTCTACAGCCCCGGGTCTAGCATACACCTTTCTGCAAAGTATCTGCCAGTTCAATTGAATTTCAAAGGTTGCAAATGTCGTGCAAAAAATGATCCTCCGCAGTACTAAAACCCCAAAAAGATAAGGCAAAAAGGTTGCATCACCCTGGCACCGATCCAAGTACTGGCTGGGCCCACCGTTGCTTAACTTGACAGATCGGACGGGATGTCGTGTTCCCAACGAGGCATGGCTGTGAGCGAAGGCCTTGGATGTAAGAACAGTATAGTATTCTGCTGAACGATAGTGACAGTCTGGGTCCTTCCCGTTTCTAACCCGCCTTGACTAGGACGCACCCAGCGCATAAAGGCC
>LS570778.1:106219-116835 GCA_900490775.1 Pristionchus maxplancki | reverse complement strand
ATTTTGCACAATCATGAAGCACCAAATAGTTTGCTTCTACGCTCTCTGGAGCTCGAACGATCTGTTATTGGAAAGGAAGTTCTATTCATTTCAGGAAGCTCCCCTTGATTCGTTCTCCCTCTCCAATCCCAACCGACAGAGCCGTCAATCTGGGCAAATTGGCTGCTGCCGTTGCTACCATAGCTGACGCCCCTCCCATTGTGACTGCTGCAGAGAAGAAGGAGAAAGAGAGGGCGAAGAAGGAAGATGAGGACAAACCAGGTGAGCACTCCCTTCCTCATCATTTGTTCATATCGTGGTGAGTGTGAGCAATCATTTACAGAAATCGAATGTGATAAATACAGTTCTTGAAATTGCAATCTCGCAGGTCCATCTCGCAAATCCACTTCAACTCCTTCGAAGGACAAAACATCCGAACCGGTGAAGAAGGAAGATGAAGAGGGTGGAAAGGAAATGGTGCGATACAATATTCAAAAGCTTTTGTTCTCCTTTTTCTTCAAAAAATAGCTCTAGCTATGTTGTTTGTCAATTAAGTTTAGAGCCAAACCCATGTTCAATGTTCATTCGGATGTTACTGATTCCTGTTTTGGTTATGTTCTTTGCTGTGATTAGTTGACGTGCTTATTGTAATTGTGTAGAAAGCGGAGGCGAAGGAGGCACTGGGCAGTGGATCGGATGAACTGGCGAGACTGGCGGACTACGGTAGCAGTTCGGACAGTGGAGGCTCTCAGGAACAGAAGGTACGGTGGTCGATAGGGTTACGGTATCGATCGACTCCTGCACCGTAGCCCCGCATGCACTGTATCTGTACGTGTAATTGAATGGTGCATTGTGTCTATTCCCATATGCCTGTAGGCACCCGAAGATCGCGCGTGGATCACCCCCGACTGTATTAGAGGAAGGTCCAGCAAGAGGAAATCACTCCCCATGGAGCAGGTCTGACATTGACAATTTGAGGAATTCACCACTGCATGAGAGCGCAGAGTGGTGAGGGTGCATGGTGATCAATGCGAAGAGAAAGTTGGAGAGATGAGAGATTAAGGTATCTCATTCTTTATCTGGTTCTTTGCAGGACCCAGTGACAGGCAAACTGAAAGTGAAGGAAGAAGAGAGTGAGTCGATTGAAGGAGACAAAGAAAAGGAGAAAGAAAGAGAGGAACAGGTAAGAAAGACGCCGGATTGGAGAGAATGTGTGGATGATTTGGTGGGGAAAAGCTTGAAGTGTGACAAGGCAATCACAACAATGTGAGTGAATGGAATGGTTGCAGGAGAAGAAGGACGAGGAAGCGTCGAAGGTGGAAGAGAGTGTAGCTGAAGCAGCGGAGAAGAAAGAAGTGAGAGATAATGACGATATTTGAGAATAGTCAACCCTGCAAGCTTGTCTTTCAAGTGTGAATCATATCTGTTGAATCGTTTCGTTTACAATGACTATAGGGTATCTTATATTCATCTATGTATTCTTTTCTCTGCAGGAGACAGCACAGGACCTGATCGCGGGATGGAACGAATCGAGGAAGGCGATCGACCAGTCGAGATTGGAGGTCGGCACATATCTTCATTGTCTTTAGCTCTATTTTATAGTACGAACAGTTGTATCCATTTAATTGAAAATGATGCTTTGACATCAACTTTGTGTAGTCGATGCAACGGAAATGGTCATATTGTGATTCTGCAGTCAAATACTCCTCTCACAGGCCGGACTGCCCGTCCTTCCTCCCGAACCCGCTGCCATCTCATCCAGAGCAAGCAGGAGAAGCATAAATGCGCCTGCAAGGTATGAGAAATTGAGTTTATTGAGTGATTGTAGAGCAAGTACTGTCTGATCCTGGATATTGAAATGACATATGGAATCGATGAAACGAGAGAATTTCGGGATTGATCGAATTGAATGCCCTTCAGATTCGGTGACTACGATCTCAACTATGGAGACGTGAGGAAGAAATCGGCTACTGTCGCATCTCCCGCCGCTCTTCCTGTGGTTAGTAGTTTAATTTATTAATTTGAAATTGTGTATATTTAAAAACATAATCTCGTTTCAGTCGCCAGTTCTCTCAGAGGGGAAGAAACAGCGATGGAGGAAGAAGGATCAGAGTGGAGCCACTCCGACAATCAGAAGAGAGGAGGAGGAACCTTCCTCTTCCAAGGTGAGGAAAGGGGGTGGAAATAGATAGTTGAAAGAATTTGAAATGCATCACAGTGATTAGTGTCAGTGGTTGTGTGTAATTGGGTGGTCATTCCTGTTCCCATCAATAATACCCGTGTATGGCATAGAGAGTAATTGCATAAGGACAAGCATCAGCCTCGTGTCGTACTCAAAATCAAGCTGGGCAGTCACAGTCGAAGCAGCTCCGCTGTTCCATCGACTGTTGTGGAAGGAGAGGAAGAGGAACAGGAGGAGGCAGCGGGAGAGGAGTATGGTGAGTAGGGTACTGTATGAGTATGTGATGGGAGAGTCGAAGGAAAATCACGTAGACTTTCTAGCTAGCTTTTGATATTGATAACTGCAATGATGTCTACTTGCAGATGATATGATGGATGAGGATTCGTCTCCTGCTCCTCCTTCCGTCCTCCCCACTCCATCGACCAACAGAGCAGTGATTGCATCGGCCAAGAAGAGGATCATCAGAACAGCTGATGTGAGTGTCATTTACACTTCTTTCTACGTTAACTGCAGTATTAGAATGCTTGAGTAGCAAGGTGGTTTCGTCTAAATGGAGTAGCATCTGGTCGAATATATTTAATTGCAGAAACGTCGCGTGAAGCCGAAGGCATTCGCTAAGAAGTGGAAGCGCTGTCCCACGTGAGATTTTTTAATTCTTTTTCGGCTACCTAAATATATTGACTTGATATCACGAGACATTTTGTGGAGTTGTAAGACAGCAAGACTTGTCTTTATTGGAATTGTGTTATTGTTGTCTGAATTGCAGACAGAACATGGGATTCATCGAATTGGATGACAAAAAGGTGGAGAGCGTAAGATTGGTCTGTGCTTCTGCCATCGATTCCATGCTATCAGAGGTATCTTTTTTGGTATTTAATATACTTATGCTATTCCATGGGAAATAGCGGTTAATACAAATAATTATTTGACGTAGATGTACGGTAATGCGGGGCTTATGAATGCGATTTCGATGGAGATAATTATTCGGAGAAACTGATCTGAGAGTCGGGTTTAACTAATAGTCTTGCCTCTCGACGAAAGAAAATGTTATTTCTGTACCCGAAACGAGAGCCAGGGTTATACACATAGATATCTTCGACAGGATACGGTATAGTGAAGCATAATTAATCGTTCTCTGTAGATCTGCAATGATGGCATACTGAAGTCGACGCTCACCATGAAGGAACAGGCCAGCGAGGTACTTTTTGAATTTTTGTTGAACATACTGTTGGAATTACCACTAGGTGAACTGGCGCAACACGATAGCTTCAATATCGAAAGGTTGTAACGTCGGGTAATTAAAGTCCATTCGATTCAATGATGCAATTTGAATCGAACGCACGTGAATTGGCAATGTGATAGCGCCTTGATAGTGATTTTGATATACTGGATATCATAAAACCTAGCTATTTGTCGTTATTAAAACTTGATATCTCAAATGGCATTCTAATCAATCTCTCATCTCCTCCTTTCAGCAATCTCTTCTCTCGGCGGCGAAACGTCGCGTTCTGGGTCTCGTTCTTCCTCCCCTCCCATATGGATGTAAGTTATTGTTATGGAGCTGTTTTATGGAGCAATGCAAATATTTTCGAAGAAAGCTGTTGGGCTCGGTGATTCCAAGCTATACGAAGTCCATTCGAAGATAGTTTTTGTCATTGCTTGAGTGTTACATCACCTTTTCATCATTCGATATGATGTTAATTGTATTCCTTGAGCTCGTCCGAAACCCGCTCCCTTCGTTCTTCCTCCTCGAGAAGAGAGAGCGAAGAGAATACGACACGCTCCCCAATCCAAGGTTAGTCATGGGCAGAATGGGAAGGAGTGATCATTTCATTGGAACAGACAACAGTTTGGGTGTAATAACTGAAATGGTGTAGATTAATTGGCTGGTCGTGAATTAGTATCGATCTTGTCCTAGCCTTGAAACTCGATTTGCGCTGGAATGTTCTAAGAATTCGTTGTTGAATAATGAAAATACGTTGAGGAATACGACAATCTGGCAGTCTCGACGACTGCAGTCGTTGATCCCGTTGCCCCTGCTGCCTCATACCATACCATGGCGGGCATTGTGGAGAGGAAACCACAGACAGAGAGAAGGAAGGAGGTGAGGGGATACAGGACAATAGATGGAACTTCATCGTGGCTACGCCTCAACTTATTTGCTTATCTGTTCTTGTTAGGTATTAGCAGTCCTATGATTTGCACCTATGCTTTCAATCGGAGACTTCATTTTGCACGTTGAGTACGAACTGTAGCGGTCTCAGTTACAAATTTACCAATTTCATTCTCCATCTCTCGCTCGATGAATAGCGGTCAACGGGAAGATTCGCGTCGAAAAGTTTGGTGATTCCAAGGGGTTTTGCCCTTCCGAACTTAACGATGATTTGTGAATTGCAGTCGCGACAGGAAGCAGCGATCAAGAAGGCGTCGCTTGCTGCTATCGCGGCCGAAGTTGCGCCCACCATGGGTGAGTGGAGGGGTACGGTGGCGAGGGAATACTGTAGATTGATAGTACGGTAGGCAGGTAATCGATCAATTACAGAAGTGGAAGCATCAGTTGAGAAGCCGAAGAAGGAGAAGAAGAGAGATCGAGAGAGGGAGAAGTCACGGACTGTCGTCGTGAAGAAAGATATGGTGAGTGAGATTATCAGGTGGAGGGATTGAAGTTTCATTGAGGAAATGGGCGCTGTGATCTGTCCATGGTCTGTCCGGCCAAGGGGTTTGCTGTTTCACGGGGATCTTTTTGAAAAGGAGTTGCCGTGATGGATTGGAATCACTCGCTTGCAGATATCGTACGATGATTTCATTCGTCAGAAGGCGCACAATATGGAGAGACTGCCTGGAAAAGTGTTGAGTGACACGACCGACCTCTTCTATCGAGAAATATTCACAGAGTAAGTGAGGGGAGAGGAAAGAGTGGAAATAAATACGAGGGTTGGGGTTGCAGGGCGATTATGACTGATAGAGGAGATGCCTTGTATTAGTGAATTTGATGGTTTTTAGGGATAAGAACTATTTTGCTGACATACGTTGTTGTGACTGCGAATTATGTTGTGGTTGAGATAGAAGTTGACCTAAAAGCGATGTCGATCAGGAGAATAACGAAATGTAATTGACTTCTTTCCTTTAAGTGAATACGGGTTGGCCGATGACGAATCATCGGAGATGGACGTCGACGTCGATGGATTCACTGCTCTCCCCGACGACAAGAAGACAATCGGATCTGTCGCCATCGGTGAGAACTTGGATCTCGTTGTTCACAATCGAGTTCGGGTTGACTTGAAGAATCCGAACTACTGGCTAGAGGGGTTTGCGCACTTTTGCATCGCGATGTAGATATCCGCTGCCACTGGACTAAGCAGTAATTGTGAAACGCAAAATCTGAAGTTGTTGTTTTTGAAATCATTAATTGTATGGCGTGATCTAAGAGACCTTTCACGAGAAAACGTACCTACCCCACGGACGACTTTTTTGCAACCTATCCCAATATTCCACGGGTGATGTCCCCATACCGAGTGCTGATACCCAGCACAATATTAGGGCATCTGGTGCACTTTCCAAAAAATGTCAGGCACGACCCAAAAAAAGTCGAAATTTTAAAAGTATTTAAAATTATGCTCTTCTTGGTTTTTTCGTAATATTTTTTCATGCTGATTTCGAAAAAATAACTTTGAGAGCGATTAGAAAACGATATAAAGACGAAAATTGCGATTTTGATCGTTTTTCATTTTTCCTGAAAACTTTTTCTTCGTATAGACATTGGGGACCCAAAAAATCGAATTCCCCATGAAAAACTACGTCTGGTACTCTTCTTTTAACAGCGATCACAATGACTGCCCGAACAGGGTGACATTCTGAACAAGGCATACTCGGCCAATTTTTGTTCCACTCTACCCACAGATCTCATAATTTCGGAATCGTATGTGCCTTTAAAGTGCTGAAATCTTTTATTTATAGTTATTCGACCTATTTCGGTTTAAAAAATTACAACTCTGAAACTTATTTTGCAATTTTTACTGATTCGAGTTTGCTCATCTCAGATTCACCAGATTCGCCTGATTCAAATCACAACCTCGTGTGTTCAAATGTGTTCAAATTGTGTATATTAAATTTTTAAAATGTGTTTAGGTGAAGCCTACACCGGTTCCAGAAA
Organism: Pristionchus maxplancki; assembly: GCA_900490775.1. Classification (NCBI taxonomy): domain Eukaryota; kingdom Metazoa; phylum Nematoda; class Chromadorea; order Rhabditida; family Neodiplogasteridae; genus Pristionchus; species Pristionchus maxplancki. The sequence continues at coordinate 110,521 of LS570778.1, read as the reverse complement.
ATAATTAAAATCTTTTTTTACTCGGAGAGACATTTATTCACTCGGAAGTGTGATTTTCAGCGATTTTCACGAGAAAACGGACTTTGGAATGCTTCTATTTTTCGAATTTCTTTTGCAAAACAGGATTTCTGCGTTTTAATTGAACAAGTAATCATAAATAAGGTATTTGATACCTTAAATAGGGCATTTGGAGACATTTTCAAAAAATCGTTTTTCTACGGATTTCAAATTTTATCAAAAAAATAAAATCTTCTGAAACACTCTATAAAGTTCAGGTTATGATACTGTGGCGCAGATAAAACATTTAGAGCGCGAGAATTCTCGTTTGAGGGCAATATTCGAAAAATAGAAGCATTCCAAAGTCCGTTTTCTCGTGAAAATCGCTGAAAATCACACTTCTGAGTGAATAAATGTCTCTCCGAGTAAAAAATGATTTTAATTTTTTTCTGGAACCGGTGTAGGCTTCACCTAAACACATTTTAAAAATTTAATATACACAATTTGAACACATTTAACACACGGTTGTGATTTGAATCAGGCGAATCTGGTGAATCTGAGATGAGCAAACTCGAATCAGTAAAAATTGCAAAATAAGTTTCAGAGTTGTAATTTTTTAAACCCAAATAGGTCGAATAACTATAAATAAAAGATTTAAGCACTTTAAAGGCACATACGATTCCGAAATTATGAGATCTGTGGGTAGAGTGGAACAAAAATTGGCCGAGTATGCCTTGTTCAGAATGTCACCCTGTTCGGGCAGTCATTGTGATCGCTGTTAAAAGAAGATTATCGTGCGTTTCGAATGCTCAGCAAAGTCGCTACGGTGTTTAGCGCACGTTACGGAACATTTTATTTTCTATTTGATTATCGATTATTTCTAAAATTCCGTTCTTCTCCATGCATTATATTAAAGGCCATAGGTACCGATTGAACACATAAACTGGACTCTGAGACCTCGTAATCAACGATAACATTCGACAGAGCGGAACCAAAATAAACGGAACGATTTATTCTTTTGCGATACCAGACGTAATTTTTCATGGGGAATTCGAATTTTTGGGTCCCCAATTTTTGGGTCTATACGAAGAAAAAATTTTCAGGAAAAATGAAAAACGATCAAAATCGCAATTTTCGTCTTTATATCGTTTTCTAATCGCTCTCAAAGTTATTTTTTCGAAATCAGCATGAAAAAATACTGCGAAAAAACCAAGAAGAGCATAATTTTAAATACTTATTTTAATTTCGACTTTTTTTGGGTCGTGCCTGGCATTTTTTGGAAAGTGCACCAGATGCCCTAATATTGTGCTGGTTATCAGCACTCGGTATGGGGACATCACCCGTGGAATATTGGGATAGGTTGCAAAAAAAGTCGTCCGAACACCTTGTCCAGAAGGTACGTTTTCTCGTGAAAGGTCTCCTAAATGATTATTTCTGGTTCCCTAGTGGCTGAATATTTATTGCAAATAAGTAGTGTGGCTCAATTTAATGCTAATATGATCGTATTGAGGTGTGCTGTCTGAGGAGGCGGCGACCAAGTTGTTGGCAGTCCTTCCCCGTCCCGCTCCATACCCTGTGAGTTGGGGTTGCGAGAAAGGGTTGTATTTGGATGAGACACGGAAAGGAACCAGGGATCCGCATTGTTTTTGTTCCCTATTTCGAAATATAATAATTATTAATTAATTATCTGAAGGATGAGGACGACGACGGTCTGGAGGAGGAAGAGAGGGAATGGATGGACGAGGATATGAAGAGAGCGTATGTTATTACAACGGGATTGACGGGTTTATCTTGCTGATTGATGTTCAATTTTCTATGGACTAGCCATTGTCCAGCTTCACTTCTTCATTGCAGTGTCTCTGGTCAGTCGGAAGAGCGAAGGAAGAGAGTGGAGGAGGTGCTGCGAGTGATCAACTCGCAGAGGGCAGCCAATCTGGCAGTGCAGGGTGAGTGGAGGAGGAATGGTCCATTGCATAGGTGGGCGCGGTCCAACGGCATGTGCCTGCATTTTTTCAAACCAGGTGGCATGAGGCTGCAGGATTGCGAAAATAGGGCGTGACGTCACGGGTTTTGACAGGTTACTGCTTCAACAGTTTGGGATTTGGCCACTAGGCTGCTGCTGACGTCACGGCGACCGGGGGGGGGGGGTGGAAACAAATTTTTCCGGCCCTGCTGGCAAAATTTTTTGGGCGGACACGTGGCTGCAATTTTTTGCCTTCCTCTTGCCTGCAAAAATATTTTCGATGGGCCCCTGCCCACGTATGGTCCATTGGATTGGTAGACATCCATATCTGCAAAACATTTAAAGCCCGGATTTCGCTCAATGAACTATGTTGCAGGGACGAAGGGCGAGCATGAAGTGCTGTACACGACGTACCAGAAACACGCCTACCGACTGAAGGAACTGCTCCCAATCTACACACAGGTAATGTAGAGAAAGAGATTAACTAGATTCGGGCCTGTTTGCTCGGCGGTGTACTGTAGTTGTGACGAAAGATTCGAAATTGCGTGTCGCACGCATTCCAACGAATTGTTTCCGATTACATTTTTCTAACAAGTCTGTCGCGGGTTTCAAATTTATTTTTTATGTGGAATGTTGGGGGTGTGATTTAATCTGGTAGCACTGTTGAATTCTCAATTTCAGCTGAGCAATGCTGATACAACATGGCTCCATCGTACCTTCATCCGTCTCATTCCCGCCCATCTCCTTCCTGTCTATCTCGAGACCGTTCGATTTCTTAAATACATTGTTGTTAGTTTATTCTATTTGTTTTTTAAACTTAGTTGATTTTCGGATTAAAGCATCGGAAAAGAAATAATAAATGTTGTATTTAGGACTCAAAGTATGCGGCAGCGCTCAGTAAATCGCTGTTGGAGAGAGGAGTCGATGAGGAGTGGGACGACCTATTCCAGAAGGTGAGCATGCCTATTTATTAATTAGTGTTAATTTATTAATTATCAGTTAGTTTAATTGATGAGGTGATAATCATTAACTGTGATTTTCGAGAGGTATTTACCTGAGATCAGTAGGGTAAAGCAATGTTCTATATTTGTGCTGTCCTTTTTCGGTCTCACAGCCTAATTTAATGCTGCAGCGTCAATAATTAGTATTGATTGCAGGAACAGACGGACGACGATCGAACGGAGCCGATGCTGAATGGATCTGAGTCAGCGAAGAGTGGAACTTCCCTTCTGGTCGATGACGTCACTGCGACGATGGAATCCGTCCTGAAGACACTCGAACAGAAGGAGGAGGAGGAGACTGCTGCACCTGCTGCAGATCCTGTCCCTGCAGCCTCCCCCGATAGTGACCAAGGACTGGTGATCGATGAAGAACCGACGATGGAAGAGAAGGCCGCCGAAGCTGCTGCTGCTGCTGCTGCACCGACTGAGACAGTGGCTGCAGCTGCTGCAGAAATGACGTCGTCGAAGATGCAGACGGACATGGCCATCGTTGAGGAAGTGCAAGTGGAGGAGATCAAGAAGACGAAGCCAGAGTGAGGGATTCATTCTTGATTGCGTACATACCTACAGAGATTGAGAACAAATTGATAACGGGATAGCAACAGAAAAGTGATAGACTAGAGATACGTGTGAATAAAATTTGAGTGTGAATGAAAAGTGAATGTGCTTATAATCGGAGTGAATTGCTTTTTGGAAATAGCTTTCAAGTGTTCATAACATGCGGCTGAAACGGGCGAGGTGCGGGCAAGATTCCTATGAGAGTAGTATAACGATCGAATTTGCAGACTTGCGTCGGTGTGCTCGATTCTATCGGATGTGACGGAGAAAAGAGTGAAAGAAGCGAACGTAGAAATTCTGGCAGACTCGTTCAAAGTACGTTGAAATCGTGATAGAAAGTTGCTTCTTAGAGAACGGTTAATAGTGGAAAGATAAAATTTAAGTATTTTTAAAACTAAAAAGGTAATGGAGTACAATGGGTATCTGATAAATAGAGGCGTTTACTAATCAGCTAATCATTGCAGCTGGCGAATATGGACGACGTCATTCCCATTCTCGTTTCACCCACTTTCGATATAGAAGATGCTCCTGAGGGATTTGCCATTAGGAATAAATCCTTCGATTGTGTCTATCGGTGAGTTGACGGGTGGTCGCATGGTCTGAAATCTGCGAGAGTAATTGAAATAATCCTATTGCAGTCTGATTCGATACGCGACTCCGACTCCGGCCGCTTTCAAACCCATTCGTCCTCGCATTCCATCGGGACAGATCAGTGTGGCCGAGGCAATGGATGCTGCTGTAGACTTCGTCCTCGCTGCGGTAGGTCCTTACGGTACTCTTGTC
>LS570778.1:58539-73837 GCA_900490775.1 Pristionchus maxplancki | reverse complement strand
TTGAAGTAGTGAGGCCATTCATGAAGTCTGATATGTCTAGAAAATATATTAAAATGGGATAGGATAATGCACGAGATCGTACCGATGAGAGATCGATTGATGGGAAGAGTCCGAACATCGCGAACGACAGTTTTCTTCTGGCAGATACATTTGTATCTGAAGATTAGTTATATTCTACCGGTCACTGTCCTTCTATCTCCGACCAATGTCAAAGGAGTGGGTATTGGTCGCATGTGGTCCGAAACCGGCATGCAAAGTCGGGGAAATTTACTCACAGATTTTCCTGAGCGCATTTTACGATGCATTGCTCGCAGCGAGTGTGACCACATGAGAGCACGCGAGGAATGACGTTCGAGGAATCTTAGATGGTGCATGTAACAAAAATAATATTTCAAAAGATAACCATATGGTTCATAGCAGACATCACAGCTGCTGCGGTTAGTGATCTCCCAACTGAAGGAGTCTGGAAGTAGAGAGATTTTCAGAAGTTACAATTTAACTACCGATACCGCGTTTGCGCGCTAAATCGGCATGACGAGTCGCATCCATTGATCTGCAAGGGAAAACTGAGTAACGGAGAGGGAAGATAAGAGAAGGGACGAGAGGGAGGACAAACGCGTAAACAAGGCTGTTTGTCTCGCGCTGAGAATGTTCGATGTGGCGAAATATTATCGGATTGACTTTGCTTGAAATCTACTGTCGAGGAGCAAAAATGAGACTATATTTATGATTTCTTTTCTCAGACGGTGGAGCGATACGACATCGAGTCGAATTCGTGGACGAATGTGGCGAAGATGAACATCCAGAGAGGAGGAGTCGGAGTGGCTGCACTCAGTGAGTTGGCCATGAGATTAATGGAACGAGTGTAGGTCATGTACAGATAACAATACTATACTTTTGAAACTTAGTTCGTGTAGCCACGATTGTCTAATCCCGACTGCAGATAAGAATATTATGCAATCTCTCTCTCGCAGGGAAATTCCTCTTCGCCGTGGGTGGCAACGACGGCACTTCATCACTCGATTCGTGCGAGAGGTGAGAAGGGGAAGAAGGGGAGATATTGGGAGTGGAATACTATTGAGTGAAAGATCAACCTGGTGATATGAGGCTGCGATGGTTCTAAGTAGAGTCACAGAGTCGCGCAGTGGACGATTAGCGGTTGTCCGAGAAGGTGAAAACGAGCAAAAGGAGCCTACATCCTTTCAGATACGATCCTCACCTGGACAAGTGGAGACTCGTAGCAAAGATGATGAACAGGAGGTGAGAGGATTTTTAGAATTAGAAATGAGGAATATTTTGGATTCTCGAGTAAATTGAAAAATTTGAATTTGCCCATAAACGAATTTTTTCCTCTTGAGAGCGGGTGCGGGAGTGTGCGTGATGGATGGATTCCTCTATGCCATCGGAGGATTCGACGACAACGCTCCATTGAACACGTGCGAGAGATACGATATGAAGCAGGATGAATGGACACAACTGGCGAATATGAGCTGTGCCAGAGGTAAGGAGTGTGGAGATTGGGCATTCAGGGAACGTCTTTGTTTGGAACATCAAAATTGTTTTCGAACGAAGATGAAAGATTAATTCTTCAGGAGGAGTGGGCGTGGCAGCGATGGGTGGACTCGTGTATGCCATTGGAGGACACGATGGAATGAAGTCAGTTTAAGAAATAATACTGGAAAGTAAAATTAAAAACCTCCCTTGATCATCATTTTGAACTTATTCTGAAACTCAAATGCGTATTGCACCTAGCGGACGAATATTGAACATTTCTTGCAACTTCGATTTTTCCAGATACCTCAACTCGGTGGAAGCATACGATCCGGTGCTCAATCAATGGAGACCCGTCAGCAGCATCAAAGAGTGCAGGTACGATAGTGAAACGGTAGTCATGGGGTGGGCGGTGGTAAGATATTTCGACCGAAAAAATTCGAATAAGGACTTTTCGAACAACTGCATTTCGCACAAGTTTCGTTTCATACTTAATTTCAATTATTATTATTATTATTATTATTATTATTATTATTATTATTATTATTATTATTATTATTATGCTCTTCTAATTGAAACGAATCGAATTATATATATATGAATATCAGAAAAAATTAATTGATCATTAGAAAAATGCTGTCAAAGTGGTGTGCGCGCTTGCGAAAATTGAGCGAAATGTCCGTGTTCTAATTTTTTTGGTCGAATTGTCTTACCACCGGGTGGGTTACTGTAGACTACTACTATTTCCTCAGTAATGATGTCGCTATCGATAACTAACTTAATTGCAGAGCTGGCGCGGGTGTTGCTTGGGCGGACGTTCGAGTGGCCAATCTCCTCTCTCCCAAACACACGCATGAAAGTGGCTGTGCTCCCTACAACGGCATCGCTCCTTGCGTGTGAATTGTACCCGAAAGGTGCTTACCACTGTGAGCCACGCCCCTCCCTCTCTCTTGATACATACATGCATTACTTGTAAATGTTGCCCCGACCCCGGGTTCCTAAAGCAGTTGCCCTTATGAGAGCTAACACAGTACCTGAATCCATTCATAATCACATCAGCATTCCTTGTGACTAATCGAGTTCCATTTAGGGTACTCCCTTGCGAGAGAAAGAGATATTAATAGTGACCGATGATTGTTCCATTTGTGTGATCCCAGTTTAGAGATTTATTCCAACAACCAGTGAAGTTCACTCTTTCAATTTACGATTGTTCTTTCTATCTCATTGTCGTGTATGGAGTGACGCACTCAGCCATAGCACCAACCTCTGTCCTCGACTCATTTACCCTCGAAATCGTATTGAGCCAGGTGTCTTCCTTCAATGTAATTAATGTACCGATAAAGAATATAATAAAGCAAGGTTTTGAAAGGAACTGTAAACATAACACTGAACTAAACACTGTTAACATTGAACTGTAAACAGGAAAATTCAGATCATTCTGTGTTTCTGTAAACAATATTCTCGCAACTATAATTGATAGGTTATTATTCTGGGTGTGAGTATGGCATAGTTTGTATGCCCATGGTAGCATTATGTTGTCAGTGGTGGTGGAGATATGCCCTCAGGCAGTTCGCCACCTCTCTCATTTCACTTCCAAGGTGTCACTTGGATTACAATGTGAAGACTAATCCACTTGGAAGAAAGCCCAGCAAAGATTCTTCCCATGATTCCAGATCAGAGAATGGCATGGAACCGAGCAGAAGTGGCAGTTCCAGAGGGTTCCGAGACAGAAACCACTTCCGGTCGGCAAGTGTAAGAGCAAAGAAGCTGTCCTGTGGCAGAACTCTAATAGGGTCATCACAGTGACCACTTCCATACATCAAATGTGAGCTTGGGAATGATTGTGGAAAGTAGTGATTGATTTTATTATTGTTAGAATTGGAATAGGAAATAAATCGAATGAAGAATACTCTGGAAAATATGAAACAATGTTGGAAACACATTTGAAAAATAATGAGATCGAATTGAATCATCCTAAAAGACTAGTCCTAAATAGACTAAAAACGAGATAATCTGAACGATTCTTTGAATAGACCTTTCAATGGAATCCTACTTTCCTCATTCCCATGGTCGCCATAATTCATTTCGCGACTTCTTCGCAGGTGGACTGTAGATTTGTTGCGTCGATGAAGGAAGGGGCGTGTTGAAAGACGAGAAGGGGCTGCAAAGAGAACATTTAGGTATCAAATACTATCTATTACAAACATTTTCTTCACTCACCTAATTGAGGCGTAAGGCGGGGTTAGCAGCAAGGAAGCGAGAAGCGTCAATTCGGGTGAGAAACCAGGAGGAGTCATCGACCACCTTCCCGAATCAATTGAGGTCGAAGGGCTGGAGATGGAATCTGCAGATGAGGAAGGAGTAGCACTGATACCCGACCTGATTAGACTGATGGAATTGGATGGACACGGTCTTTTCAAAGGTCTAGGTGTCTTCAATGTCGTGAGGAATTCAGAAGCAGCGACCAATACTTCGGATCTCTCCATTTTCTTGCTGAAAATTGAAAATCTTATCTGTGATAGGGCAGCAGAACTTACTGTGCATCTTTTGAATATATGAGAAGTGTCTGCTTCAGTTTCTTGATAGCATCCGATTCCCTCTTTCGTCGATGTTTCTCCACTTGAATGCGATCGAGTTTCTGCAAATTGTATTGATTTTCGGATCAAATGCATTAATAATTGATAACCTCCTCCCGATTCGCATTCTTTTCTTCGAACACTATCGGCTCTTGTTCGGGCGTTATCACGTTGGAGCCTGCAATTGTCAAGTGCAATTGTCAAGGTGATTGTCAAGTTCCGTTATTAGTTGTATGTAGATAGATCAACGAATATCGTACCTCCAGCTAGTTTCTGTATGAGATAGGCGGCTCCTTCAGCGATGTCTACCTTCTCCATGCGCCAACTGCAATGAATCGATCGATGATTGTCACATCCCTCTATCTACAGTAACCCTTCAAAGACCACTCACAATGCTTTGGGATCAGTAATCTCGAGGGTTCGTCTCAATTCATGGAATGCGACAGTCTCTTTCGATCGACGAACGCGCTCTTTCATCACGCGAAGTTTCTTCTGAAACAGGTACTATGGCTCGGTGAATGTAGGCAAGGCAAACTGACGATATCAGAAGCCGATTGCGGAGTCTCAGTGATAGATGGATCCATGGGTGATTGTAGATAGTCAGTGATAGCAATGCAGTGAATGCAGTTCACGAAACAACCTCTTTCTCTTACGAGAATGAGGAAGACTGACTGCCATCTCTCGACATTCCCAGACCCGCCCACTCGATTAACACTTCCTCCCTCACCTGACTAGAGAATTGGACAAGGTATTCACCCGGTGGAGAGCCAACCACCCGGGATGTGGATGGGAATGAACCCTGATTTGCCTGATTCTGTAGCCATCGCTGTTCTCAGCTCTTTCGATTATCACTTCTTCACTCACCTGCTTAGAAAGTGATATTTTCGTCGTGATCTTACCCGCTGGAATGAGAAATATGCAGCCAGCCGAGAGGAGTACAGAGACGAACTATAGTGGAAGTGGAAGGGAAGGTGAGAAAAAAAAAGGGAAGGTGAGAAAAAAAAAGGATCCACAGGGAATTAACTGCGTTCCGAGAGGCAATATATAGCAACATTTCGGCTGGCAAATGCTGCGGAGCAGAGATAAAGCCTAAGCACTTCGATTGTATTTATCTATTATCTACAGGAAATGCAAGAATTATCTCAATGGAACTGTTATGATGGTAATCACGTATCCCCGTATTCTGGATTGATTAATGAAGGCTGATAATTATCTCCGGGTATTCCGGGAAAACATTCTTTATTATTTCCATTTTTGGAGGATCGGTCATGTGTGAGACTTCCTTCATTCAAGATGTAGTTGTGAGGACCTCATTGTATGAATGTTTTTCCCCATCCATTCGATTATCACTTCATCAGCTTCCTGCAGAAAGGATGTCGTGGGTTAGCCCTGTGGATGGATGAAGGGACTGACAACCAGGATGTGTGTGGGAAAGAGCCCAGGGAAGTGAGAGGAGGAGATGTGGAAGGAACCAGAGGGAATGAACTGCATTTCGAGAAAAAAATCACCCACTGGAATGGGAAAAATCTCGGCTGGCGTATAGAAGCCCTATGAACGGCTAATGTATCTTCCGAAATCTCATAATTTGCAAAATGATCATTTCATGATGCTCTGTAGCATTTTGCTGCCCGTATTTTTCCGCCTTTCTCGACTATTCACAGTCACCAATAAATGTAGAGTTCTCTTTGTGGTATTCAAAATATCTAACAATTAAAATATATTTAAATATCAACTTGTGTCTTACCACGAACGATTACGGTAGTTTTGCATAACCGACTTTACCATTTTGACTTTACCATTTTCGTTTATTTAATTTTTACCTCTCGAGTTGTCTGGTTTGCTTTTCTTCCCGTACGTATTTGCTATTCAATAGTTCTTCCAGTTTAGTTTGAATGATATATTTTCCTAAACTAGCGCAGTTAGCTAGCGCTGTTAAGTTAGCGCAGTTTTGTCCACATTCGCGAATGCATTCGGGATCTAGAAATAATTCCGCAAAAAATCACTTGTTTGTTAAAAATTTCTCTTGTTTTATACATGCCTACAAAATGTTTCCATAGAGAGAGTGAGAGGTATAATAATCTTGTTAATGTAGCGTGCTACGGGCTTGTGGTGTGGAAGCGTCTTCTGGGCTTGCTGATCCACTCCCATGTTTGGCGCTTGTTTGCTTTCCAACCCTAAATTTTAGGTGACATCCGACTCTTCCTTCCTTGAGCTCTCTGGGGTTGCTACGCGCCACAACTAAATTCTTTATTTGCCCACATTGATCTACCCCTCTCCCCTTCTTTCTTCCCATCGATATGCCTCCTTGCCTCACCCGCTGACCTACGACTATGTGATCTACCTCTTCCCTTCCTCATCCCGACTTTCGCTCTCTTTCCTATTCCTCATCACCCTTTCGTCTCGTCAGTTCGCGTTCCATTTCCTTCGTCCCGAGCCCTTTAGCCGTCACATCTGCACTATTAATCTAGCTCTTCTCTTCCATAGCGACTCCCCTTCCCACTGGCTGCGCGCTCTCTAGATAAAACAATGCGCCGTACGAAGAAGCGAGGAAGTTACAACATTTGAAAATTTACTGTGTTTAGTGGGAAATGCTGCGACATCACATTTGTCGCAGCATTCCTTGCACATCAGCCCGCCAATCGCCGTTTTCCATTGTCTGATCACTCCGTGCTCTCAATATCTGTTCTCTCTGCTGCTCTCTTCCTCTGCGTCTCTGCCCGATAAACACGCGCGCTTAAATTTTCCTTTCTGTTTGTTTCGCGCTTGACTAAACCGTTCCCAGCAAATTAATCTGCATAGAAGTGATATCCGCTAGGGCACAGCACCCAGCTGACCGAGAGATTGTTATCGCATTCCAATTACATGAGACTATAAAAATTTAGCGTGTTCAATTTTCTCCGTTCTTATTCGTTCTTGAATCGGGGTTTAAACTTTAATAAACTGAAACTGTAATTTTCCAGTTGATCCGATGGAGGAGAAGGCAGACGATTTCAAGGACGATTTCGATGAGGAAGATCTGAGTCGACGGCTGGAAGCTATAGTCCTGCCTAAGAGAGGTCGTTTACCTCCTCCGCCCTCCCTCCCGATTCCTTTTGGTTATTAAATTGGAAAATTTCAGAGGATTCCGAGAACGTCGATGGATACGGGCTACCGACGAAGGTGTGTACTACTTATCTTGTGTGGATATTCTTCCTTTCGTGGTCGTGTGTCGTTAAGATTCTGTTTAATTATCTAATTGTACATTTCACTTGTTGGGCTATTCGCCTGTCTCGATGAGTATATTAAGTTTTAGGAGACCTTTCACGAGAGAACGTGAAAACCCCACGGATGACTTTTTTGCAACCCCTCCCAATATTTTACCGGTGAAGTCCCAATACCGAATGCTGATAGCCGGCCAAATATTAAGTGTTTTGGTGCACCCTCCGAAAAATGCCAGACCGGTCCCAAAAAAAAGTCGAGATTTTCAAAGTTGAATAATTGTGTTTTTGTAAACGTATTTTGGTGTATTTTTACATGGAGATTCCAAAAAAGTCACTTTCGAACAGATTGGGGAACGACAAAATGAGAAAAAGTTCGATTTTCAATGTTTTTTTATTTCTCCTGAAAAATATTTTCACCTATGGAATTTTCTAACCATGAAATTCGAATTCTACGTGCAAAACTACATCGGTCTGAATTTTTTAAGAAAAATCGATCGATGAGCCCGGCGTTTAGAGAGCCGAGAATGAAGCATACTTCGATATTTTGGTAAGCGTTTCGATCAGAGAAGTCGTGATTGTGATGTCATTCCATCCAATTTAATGCACAAATCAGTTATTTAGGCCCATAACTTCATTTTAGATCAAAAAGAAACTTCTTCCATGTTCAAAAATTTTTCCGAAAAAATTGAGATTTCCCATTTTTCGTTTTTTTCGATTGAAATTTCAAAAAGAAAGGATCTGATATGATGCGTAGCAGTAGCAAAAACTCTTTAAACACATACTGTGAATAAAAAAATAAAAAATTCGCCTACTAATCTTATCTAGAAACTTAATTATAAGCTTCTGAAAACCGATACTCATCGATTTTGCTGAAAATTGAATTTTCAGATCATCCCTGTTAGCGCATTCTGGCTTCAATGGGTGTGATTCATGCATAATACTTCATCACTATCTCAATAGTTGATTTTCTAAGCTTTAGAGTGATTTTTAAGAATTTTTTTACAAATTTCATTTTTTGACATGTTAAAATCACCGAAAAAAAATTTTTGTTCTGAAATACTCTAAAAAGCTCAGAAAATAAACTATTGAGATAGTGAAGAAGTATTATGCATGAATCACACCCATTGAAGCCAGAATGCGCTAACAGGGATGGTCTGAAAATTCAATTTTCCGCAAAATCGATGAATATCGGTTTTCAGAAGCTTTTAATTAAGTTTCTAGATAAGATTAGTGGGTGAATTTTTTATTTTGTTATTCACAATATGTGTTTAAAGAGTTTTTGCTACTGCTACGCATCATATGAGATCCTTTCTTTTTGATATAAAATGAAGTTATGGGCCTAAATAACTGATTTGTGCATTGAATTGGATGGAATGACATCACAATCACGACTTCTCTGATCGAAACGCTTACCAAAATATCGAAGTATGCTTCATTCTCGGCTCTAAACGCCGTGCTCATCGATCGATTTTTCTTAAAAAATTCAAACCGATGCAGTTTTGCACGTAGAATTAGAATTTTATGGTTAGAAAATTCCATAGGTGAAAATATTTTTCAGGAAAAATAAAAAACGATGAAAATCGAACTTTTTCTCATTTTATCAATACCCAATCCGTTCGAAAGTGACTTTTTTGGAATCTCCATGTAAAAACACACCAAAATACGTTTACAAAAACACAATTATTCAACTTTGAAAATCTCGACTTTTTTTGGGACCGGTCTGGCATTTTTCGGAGGGTGCACCAAAACTCTTAATATTTGGCCGGCTATCAGCATTCGGTATGGGGACATCACCGGTGAAATATTGGGAGGGGTTGCAAAAAAGTCATCCGTCGACCCTTCCTAAAAGTTACGTTCTCTCGCGAAAGGTCTCTTAGTTATTTGCGGGAGTATGAGGCAGCTAATTAAATCTTCCGCGCGTATAGTCCTTACCCGCGGTATCTCCTCGCTCTTATCAATAGGATAGGGCAATGCCGGCCGAAGTCAATACTCACTAATTGATCGATACTTTCTGGAGTAGATACCACTAATAAATGAACAGAAACTTTTTAAATCTTCTTTTCGGTCTTACAATATGTGATTTGAACAGAATCACTATCGATACATGATTTCCTGCTCTGCTCCAATAGATTCTTTATTGCTTTGCGGAACAATGAAATTGGTATCATATGCTTGAAAACGCGAATACGTTTTCTTTAGTTGTGCATGGAAGAAGCACGTATTGGAGTGTAGAAGGATGATGATTGATCTCTCTCCCTTTCAGGTGTTCCTCAACGTGTTCAATCTCTCGCTGGAGGATGCACCCAAGATCATCTACAGATACGAGCTCACCTTCACCATCACCAAATCGAATGGAGATGAGGTGCAACTGCACAGTGCTCTCATACGAGTCAACGAGTGAGTGGAATACCGTATTCCCTCCCGTCTGATCGAGAACTGATTCAGCTTCGTCCGATCGAATAAAAGAAATTGTCTCGTCTTCCTGCAGCGTGTGATACTCGAGGAGAACCAGGACTTCTTTAAGAAGCAGGCGATTGGAGATAAATATGTAAGTGACTGTGTGAGTGATATAGATACAGTTTGTGATTCCTTTGCAGTGGCGCAATTGTTGTGCTTTCGATTGTGGTTGCTCGTACTACACTGGAGTCAATCTGGAGAACACTCAAGGAGAGATCACTGAAGAGTCATGGAAGTCGAATCAGTGGGCACAGTACTACGTTGGCAATCGAAGAGGACCCATTAAATGGGATCTCTCTCTTGTTGAATCATTCAGCATCGAAGTGAGTCCGGTTGGCCCAGACCGAGTTATTTATTATTTCATTTCGAACTTTGGAATAAATCTATATAATTTTTTGAAATGGAATAAATCTAACTTGTTCAGCATAATCGAGTACTTAAGGATACCATATAAAAGTTCATTTTTAGGGAGAGAACGCGAAGAGTCCTCAGGCTCTTCAATTCTTCCAAGTTCTTTCGATGCAGAAAGTTAACAGGTGAAGAATACGGTAGATTACTGTAGAATAGCTTATCGATTGCTTATTCAGAGAGGAGACGATAGATGTGAAGCCGGATGCCGCCTACCTGGCTGGAGGCGATCTCACTAGAGATCACAAGGTACGGTAGAAAGGAGATGAGATTGCACTGGGATTCCGATCACTAACTGATTGTATTCAGCAACTGCGCAAGGGAATCGTCACTGCAAGTCGGATCGTGGGAGACAAAGTGTCCATCCAGTTGGACTGTGAGTGGTTACCGTAGCAGGAGAGTAGAGTACGGTAGTAATCGATTGATTGCAGCCAAGATCTCGTTGTTCTTCCAAGCTATTCCCCTCCTCGATTACATCCGCAAGTTCAGCAACAAAATCAGCGAGGTGAGAAGAAAAGGAAAGAATGGATGAGGTTGCGTCATCACTAATCAATCGATCTCCTATTTCAGAGTGAGCTCGAGAGATTTTTGAATGATAAAGTGCAGAGTCGAAAGCTGAGGAAGGAGTTAGTCAGTGAGTGCTAATTAGATTTTAATAGAGTACTGAACCCGGAGGCGAAGTGGTGTAGTGGTCTAAGGCGCGCCCTCCCATTCTATCTCACCCGGGTTCGATTCCCGGCCGTGACACCGCCCCCGCCCCACCAAGGCGCCCGAAAGGGGAATTGGTAGTGACTTGATCACGAGGTAAATAGGTCTGGCGAAAAGGTGGGCACTCCAGACTGAACTAGCCCAACGTGATACTAGCAGTGTCCTCCCGCGAGCCCAGTCTCGAAGTCGGGATGTACCTTTACCTTTACAAGGGAACCCCATAAGTGGGCAGACCTTCCGAAACAATCCGTTGTCATGAGCTCAAAGGGACCCCATAGGAGAGTCCAAAACAGCTTTGAACTGATTGGATATAGGTTTCCTAAGACCAGAAAAATGATTTTGAAAATACGCCTATTTTGTGTGTAAAAATCCAAATCGCCTCGTGCAGGGTAGTATAAGAGAAACAGAGACATGCAAACATGTCTATCTTGGCGCAGCCGGTAGCGCGCTTGCTTAGCATTTTGAAGGTTGTGGGTTCGAATCTTTTTGCCGGATACATTTTTTTGCCGTATTTTTCGAACCATACCACCCTCTTACTGTATTCGGATCCCTCTGTTTTTGATTATTCTTCTAGTTTCTTGATGTCGCAAAATCTCATGTACCTACTCATCAACACTTTTCACTACATTTTTTCCACTATTCTTAATCCATCAAAATCAGATGATTCCAAGCTGAACAAGGACAGAGAGAGTAGGAAAAATACGGCAAAAAATGTATCCGGCAAAAAGATTCGAACCCACAACCTTCAAAATGCTAAGCAAGCGCGCTACCGGCTGCGCCAAGAGAGACATGTGTGCCTGCCTCTATTTCTCTGATACTACCCTGCTCGAGGCGATTTGGATTTTTACACACAAAATAGGCGTATTTTCAAAATCATTTTTCTGGTCTTAGGAAACCTATATCCAATCAGTTCAAAGCTGTTTTGGACTCTCATATAGGGTCCCTTTGAGATCATGACAACGGATTGTTTCGGGAGGTCTGCCCACTTATGGGGTTCCCTTGTTACCTTTTACTGAACCCGACGATTCGAGGGTGTGCTGAGATGATGAACCTTGTAGATTTGCCCCTCCGCATAAGACATCTTCCGAATAGGAATACTTTCGAGTTCAAGGGATTCCATCTCGACAATGCCGTTGAGTGAGTTGATCCGTGATCTTTAGAAGATGAGTGGAAGAGAATAGTCATTATTCCAGCACGACATTCATGCTGAAGGATGAGGAATCACCTATATCGGTGGCTGATTACTTCGAAAGACAATACAAAGTAAGTTGAGGACGAGAGAATGTATTCTCCTGTTGTTATTAAGTATCTTCGTTACAGTACAAACTCAAGTATCCGCATCTTCCGTTGGTCGTTGAGAAGAAGAAAGGTGAGTATTGGTAGTGCATGAATATTAAGCACGTCATCATTACCGTCTACCTTCTCATCCTCCCTCCATTCAGGCGGCAATTCATTCCACGCAATCGAGTGTCTCGATATCGCCGATGGTACTCGTGTATCCAATCAGAAGATGAGCAAGGAGGCACAGGAGAATATGATCTCGGTACGGAAGAAGAGAATGAGAGGGGGGCAGCATAGATAGAGATAGCAAGTAGGCAGAGTAAGAGTATTCTCATTGCAGAAGTCGTGTCGTGCTCCAGCCCAATTGGGAAAGGATTTGGAGGAGAGCAGATCCATTGCCGCTCTCGATGGAACATCCAAGAATAAATATCTCAATGCATTCAGTGTCAGTTGAATGGCAGATTCCCCATGAGATTGAGATGTGAAAGAAGCTTGATTAAATTAGCTCCACTTCATAATTGATTAGACGCTTGAATCTGTTGTCGGGCTAGTCTCCGCGAATCAGCTATCGTACAAATTGATTCTATTATATGCTCCCTAATAGATCACGGTCTACTCTTTTCCACCTCCATGCAAACTAGCTCTATTTCTATACTATAAGAGACCCTATAATTAGGATCAATTGGTGCATTGGGTTGGATAATACTCGAAATCAGTTCTAAATTATATTTGTTTAAGGTGAAGAGCAATGGCGAATTCGCGTGTCTCCCTTCCAAAATTCTTTTCAAGCCACACATCACAGGAATGGGCGGAAGTAAGCCCCAAGTGAGTTTGCAAGGCACATTGTCGATTTGACACACGGATACTTTCAATGTTATGCTCATCTTTGATGTTGTTTAAAAAAATATAATAAGTATATTTTTCAGATCAATGACCGTGGGCAGATTGCATACACTAAGGGCGGATTCAAATTCGCTGATCCTGCCAGTCCAAAGAAACCCATCATTCTCATCTGTCTGAGTAATGCAATGAGAGAGGATGAGTGCAGGTGAGGATTTGGGGTTGTAGAGCAATGGATGATGCTCCTTGTTTGCAGAAATATGAGGGATTTACTCCGTCAATTCGGAAGCGAGTTCGGCATGAATATCGAGTTCTCCAATGTGAGTACTAAAACATATTTTATTTTTTTAGCGAGGAGTATAATTTCCTCTCTAACCTCTCTTCAGACTCGTGATCCGGGAATCTTCGGTGGACAGATCGAACCTCTTCGTGATTTCATGGCCAGTCAGAAGGACAAAACATCCATGTTCTTTTTCATCACCAAGGAAAAAATGGACGAGAGTCATTGTGAGTGAGGGGAGGAGAAGAGTGAGGGGGGGGGGCACGGTTTTGACTGATGAGATGCTTTTATTGCAGATATGGTGAAGAAGTTGGAGCAGGAATTGGGAGTCGTCACTCAATTGGTCTGTGCAAAGACTGCGGGAGATTTCCTGAGAAGAATGAGAACCACTCAGTTCAATGTGATAGCCAAGATGAATCAGAAGTTGGGAGGTGAGAGAAGAGAAGCTCGGAGAAGGAAACTATTAGAAATTAGAAAACATCGATATTTATAAATAACATTGAAGGTGTCGTTGCGAATCCCGAGGTGCCGCCCGATCTCAAGAACACGAATCCCGACGCGTACGCAAGGTACGGTAACTGGGGATATCGATTGACTCGTCAAGTTGTGTTGATACAGTATCTCTTCCATTGCAGAGCGGTGAAGGACTGGTTCCCCAATCGGATGTTCGTCGGACTCACTCTCTCCCATGCTGGTTCTCAATCCTTCGCCGATCGTGTAGTGGGCGAGGAAGTGAGAGAGCCGACCTGTGTGGGGGTGAGTGGATACGGTAGAAGCACGAGGAGGGTGGATCGAGGAGTGAATTCATTTCTCTTGGTAGTTTGTATTGATTGTAGATGGCGTTCACGATGCGTCAACCGGGGAAGCGATCGGCGATGAGTTGGTTCCAGGAGAAGAGAAAGGTCAGAGGGAGTGATGTGTACATTTATTGGTTATTCACAAGAGGACTAGGTCATCTGGAGTTGTAGGTGCTTTATGAATGTCCGCATTTTGATTGAAATCCTATGGTCTGTAATTTCCGGGTCTAATGAATAACCAGTGCGAATTCTTTCTAATTTCAGGCGATGATCGATGATCTTACTCGTCATTTCGTTCGTGCACTCGACATTTACGCAGAGTCGAATGGAGGAAAGATGCCCACTTCCATCTTCATTTTCAGAAAGGGAATGAGCGAGGGAGAACTGAAGAGAGTGAGTGGGGGATTCTGTTGGTCGGGACTATTATCACATTATTACACCGTTAAGAAAATGGTGAATCAAACGTTGAATAGACTAAATAGCGGAATGAAATTGCTCAACGGGCGCTCCAGGGATAGTGTGAGAGCTCCGGGATTGACACGTGCCTCGTATTTCTGTCAGTAACATTGAACAAAAAACAATCTAACGTTTCGAATGTCCTGTATGCTTGAAATACAAGGAAGAAAATGTACTATTGGAACAGATTGAAATAATTCGTGCATGTCAGGCTGCTCTCGAGATGAAACAAGTGAAGGAGGCGATTATGACCGTCAGCAAGAGATCCGGACAGGAAAATTATCGGTGAGGAGGGGGTTGCCAACTGAGTGGAAGAATTATGACATGTAATATGGTTGATTTGAATGCTTTCTTTCGACGGGATGACTACCGATAACTGTAGAATGACAAAACTGCGTATGAATATTCTGTGAAACCCGAATATTGCAGTCCGACGGTGCAGTGTCTCGTGTGCATGTCAAACACTTCGGATCGCCTCTTCTACCAGGTAAGAAGAGAGTGGAATAATTATAGAGAACTGATCTATGAACTGTCTGCTGCACTTGTTGCTATTGTAACTCATATTCAGACCGCCAATTGAGTTTTTTCCAGAGTGGCAACGAGAACGTGCCTGCTGGTACGTGTCTCGACAAAGAGGCGTGCAATCCTGATAGAGTCGAGT
This sequence comes from Pristionchus maxplancki, assembly GCA_900490775.1. Classification (NCBI taxonomy): domain Eukaryota; kingdom Metazoa; phylum Nematoda; class Chromadorea; order Rhabditida; family Neodiplogasteridae; genus Pristionchus; species Pristionchus maxplancki. The sequence goes on along the minus strand of LS570778.1, from coordinate 58,682 downwards.
TTCTCATCGTGCCCCACAACGCAATCAAGGTACGGTGGGAGAACGACGGTTAATGATTGAGAAGTGATATTATTACTGTAGATCTATCAGGATAACGAAGAACGTATTTTTCGTCTAAAATGAATGATTGCAAATAACACACA
>LS570778.1:46001-57347 GCA_900490775.1 Pristionchus maxplancki | reverse complement strand
CGTGCCTGCTGGTACGTGTCTCGACAAAGAGGCGTGCAATCCTGATAGAGTCGAGTTTCTCATCGTGCCCCACAACGCAATCAAGGTACGGTGGGAGAACGACGGTTAATGATTGAGAAGTGATATTATTACTGTAGATCTATCAGGATAACGAAGAACGTATTTTTCGTCTAAAATGAATGATTGCAAATAACACACAAATGGGATTGAGGGAACGGCGAAGGCCGTTCGTTGCACGTTGGTCATCAACGATAAGGGAATTGTGGGCAGGAGACTGGAGTACTCGGAGATTCAGGTGAGAGGAGGGGAAGGGAAGAAGTGAATTGAAGATGTCGGGGGATGGGTTGTATGATGTGCATCTTAAAAATCCGGCGACTTTTGGGATGCGGTAGTCTTACTTATAACAGTGTGATCTGTGGTTACAAGTGATCTTCGAGAAATTCTCTGAATAAAAATCATTGTGTTTTCCATCGTTCGTTCAATAGTATGTCTATACAAATATTTTAATTTGAGTCCGTCTACCACGCGATGTGCTATCTGAATGGAGTGGCGGCCTCTCCCACTCGTCTTCCCGTCCCTCTATCGGATAGTGAGAAAGCGGCTGAGAGACAGATGAACAACTTCAAGGAAAGCATGTGAGTGGAGAGGATGGGGTAGATGAGGATGGGCTACTGTAGATAATGGACAAGTACTGGGTTCAGTGAATTATGATATTGACTTAAGGCGTAATGGTGACGATACGATGTCGATGTGTTCTGGTCGTAGTGGAAGTGGAGTGTTGCATGATGGAACGAGAGACTTCTATAAGACTCTTTCCGATCAATTCGCTCACAAGTTCAAGGATAATCAATACTATGCTTAGATTACCATTATTTCTTACCATTCTAATATGTTGTACCTATTCGTTGCTAGATCATTAATAATTTGTTTACATTTATCTAATCATACTCACTTGTTTTAAACTACCAGCTATCTTGCATTTTCGCTCATTGAAGATTGACTCACTCATTGTTTTAAGTGTACAAAGTACGTCGTTCGTTAGATTTCAATAGAAGATTACCACTATTATTGACAGTACTACTACCACTTTTTCTTTCGTCTTTATAAGAAGTCTCACTCGCTATGGTTAATTGTTTTTCGATACTGTTTTTTCTTCGCCAGATTACTGCCAATTGCAATAACATGCTTCAGTTGTTGTTGATACGTTCCCAAAGGTGACCAGATAAACCATAAGGCGAAATGGATGCAGGAGTTTGTCAACATATCATAATTCAATGGTTCATTGATCAATTGAGTTGTTCTACCAAATCGACGAAACAGTGGATACTGGAGTATTCCACATCCGTTATTTTGTATACTCGCTGTCCTTCCGTATTCAAAGTTAAAAAAAACAATTGGAATACAAAAAAACAAACAAACTGTCCAGTTATAATGAATGGTTAGACGGATATTGGCCTCTTGTGTCTAGGAATTGTTCGATTTCCATGAATATGCATAGACAAGCAGATGTTTTGAGTAGGCTTATTGGATGTAGATTAATCCCAGAATGATAGCGAAAATCTTAGGAGCTCAGCTCTTGTTTCCACAAATTGTTTTTTTTGTAATACTTTCACGTGCTTGCCATCATTTATCGCCAGGAGAAAATTTTCCGTTCCATCTCGGGAATTCGTAATTTAGTATTGTCATGAGTTTTTAAAAGTAATCGTCATGTGAAAGTTCATCAGTCTCTCAGCCAACATGTACTTCTCATCGATGGACCTGCTTAGCATCTTCGCTTACTCGATCACAGGATTTGTCGGAATTATTGGGAATGCCGTACTACTTGTGGCGATAAAACTCCGATCTCCACATAGTTGGAAGTGAGTTTGGACACGGGATAGGCTATGATGTTTTTTCATAGATCGTATACAATTCTTCTGGCTAATGGAGCTCTCATCGATTTGATTGCTTCCTTCAGCACTTCTTTATCTATTGAACGGTTCGCGGTTCCAGATCATTCATATCGAAAACATTCCAATTCAGATTCGTTGTCTATAGAGATGTGACTACGACGGTTTATCTCGGTCCATGCGTTCTCGTCTCGGGATTCTTTTGTCACATTCAGCACTGTGAGCTGCTAAGTTTCTCTCTCTCCTTCAAATGAACACTCGAATAATGAATAATGAATTAACAATTCACAGCAATAATGCTGCATGCTGTAACTCAATCTGTCTTCCTAGTCGTCATATGCTTCTGTTATCGACTCTACGTACTAGGACGGTAGGTTCATTACATATTTCTGCAATTAAAGTAATGTCTAGCTGAACATTTGACGACATCACACATCAGCCCTATTTTTAAAAAAATTCCAGATCCCCTCCAAGCTCACTGAAAATGATCATCGTATGCATTGGCATCTATCTTCCTACATTCTCGATCTTGGTTACACATGAATTGGTATTATTCTAATCCTTTATTCCAGGTAGCGTCCTTTTTCACGAATGATGCATCGGATGAAGTGAGGAAAGCGTTGCTTCTTCATCCAGAACATGAACAATTTGAAGAATACGTAATGGAAGGTGAAATCAAGGAATTCATGGAAAATGCAAACAAATATTAAGGTCACGTCGATGTTCAACCTCGTCCTTTAGCAAAATTCATTCAACTTTACATGATCGGACCAATAATCCCCCTGTGTATCATAGTCTTCCTAGTGAGATGGAAGGTATCTATAAGCTATTACTCTATTTCCCAATTTAAATATTTAAAGGTACTCAGCAAAATAAATGCGGAAGCGGTGAAAATGTCTGAGAAGACGAACGAAATGCATAAGAGTTTGGTGAAGGTGAGTTAAAGAATTATGATTTCGTAGGCAGACGTTATACTATGCAATGGACAGGTTCTCACTCTCCACGCTACTCTACCTATTTTCTATTTTCTGGCATGTCTCGCGTTTGTTATCATGAAATGGAATATTTCCCACTCTTCCATTTTCGAATACTCGTTACGCTGGGTAAGAATGGAAGGTGAAACGAATGTGATCCCAGTCTTCAGTTCACTTCTTGTATGCATGCTCTGGGTCCTCTCATTACTCTCTACAATGTGCGAGTATTGAGGAAGTGAGTTGCTTGAGCAGAACCTTCTAGTGCCACAGTCTCATTACATTTTTGTTTCAAATTGTTCTTTCAGTTTTGTACTCTGTTGCGGAAAAAGTGCGAAATGATCAAATAATGCAAGCGTCGCAGCCATCAACCGCCGTGGCCTATCGAAGTGTTGATACGCAAATCGATCATTCAAGTTATTATAGAAAATTTGTTACCGTACCTACTGGTGTTCATGAATTTGTCATGCGATTTTCAAAACAAAAACTTTTATTTCTGTGAAATCCTACCTTTTCCCACCGTTGAATGTATTTTTCTCACAAAATGGCTTTTCATGGAAACAATAAATAGAGTAGAGAATCTTTCACCACTTGTTGAGATAAAATTCAATCTACGTTTTCTCTCGAGACCTCTCAATTACCTTCCTTCCAATTCACTAAATGCATCTCACTTCTCTGGACATTCTCAGTATCTCCGTCTATTCAATATCAGGATACCTAGGAATATCAGCCAACATCTTACTTCTTGTTGCAATCAAATATCGATCTCCTGCGAGTTGGAAGTAAGTTGAATGTAGCAAGGGTTAGATACTTTATAATGTTCAAGGTCCTACACTATCCTCCTTACAAATTGTGCTCTAATCGATCTCGTGGCATGCATCAGCACTTCCATGTCCATTCAACGGTTCGATCTCATCAGTTTCGTAGATAATAGTTCTCATTCAGATTCGTTCCATTCAAGCTGGTTACTACTAGCGTCTATCTTGGCCCGTGTAGTCTCATCTCTGGGTTCCTCTGTCACATTTTGCATTGTGAGTTCGTTCGCTTACGTTATTCGTTAATATCCATCTGCAGCAATAATGCTCCACTCCGTAACACAATCTCTCTACCTCATCATTATTGCTCTATGCTATCGAATCTACGTTCTCGGACAGTACGTAACATCGAACATTATATATTTTCATGAAAATGGGAAAATGTGGGAAGTTGAGAAGCGTCTATTTTTCTCAGAATTGAAAGTTGTAAATAAAACCATGAGAACCACAGTGGAACATTACGAAAGAAATCTTAGAGATCACTTTTAGTTCACCCCCAAGCAAGAGGAACATGATAATATTCTGCATTATCGTCTATCTTCCTACATTCGGCATCTTGGTTGGACAATTGATGTGTAAATTAGAAAAAAAGAATGGCCTAGGTTGCATCATTTTTCACGAACGACCCGCCGAAGGAAGTGCGAGAAGCACTGAAGGAAATGCACCCAGAACACGAACAATTCGAGGACTATGTCGTTGAAGGTCGAACAATTCACATGCAGAAGGATTGAAATTTTACTTTTGAGGGCACGTTGATACTAAACCAGTCCCTCTAGCCCGATTCATTCAAGCTTCCATGATCGGTCCAATCGTTCCATTATGCATTCTTGTTTTTATTGTGAGGCAAAAGGTACGTTGTTAATTAATTGATTTTATAATCATACAGGTAATCAACAAAATAAATGCCAAAGCAGATGTTATGACAGAACGGACGAAGGAAATGCATAAAAGTTTAGTCAAGGTGGGACTTTTTAACGGTTGTTTATCGTGAATGTTGTAATGTTGAAGAGAATATTGAAGGTTCTGACTCTCCAAGCTTGCCTACCTTTTCTATTCCTCCTATCAATAATTACATTCATCATAATGAAAAGCCATATCTCAAACTCGGCATTTTTCGAATATTCTGTGTTCTGGGTAAGGACGATAATCATGTTTCAATATGAATTGCATTCAGTATCTCTCCTTCATGCCTGCTTTGGCCCCATTCATCACTCTCTACAATGTTGCACCATTTCGAAAGTAAGCCATCACGGGTTCTTTTCTTTTTTTCTGGTTAACCGAGGTCACTTACAGTTTCATTTTGAAACGAGAAGAGAGAAGTCAAGCGAGTCTTCCATCAACAAGTGTTGTCACCCACACGTCAAAAGTGGATCACTGATCCTCTCATTGTTTACTGTCGCGTAATTCTGATTCCATTCGCTCTGGCCGTGTATGTGCCCCTCTTACGCTCATTTCGAGGGAGAGTAAAGATAACTGAATATCGATATCATCATCACTGTACAACACCCATTATTCTATGTGCCCAGTTAGCGAAACCTGCTGGCATCATAAATAATAACTGATCAGCCTTTATGGTGGAAAATAGCTAAACGCAATATCTCGCAGGGAATTGCACTTGACATTGTGACTCCTACTGAAACGGCGCTGCCAATAGTTGCCCTTTGTCTGCTTAAAACACAGTCTCCGTAAGAACGCAGGTGGGATGGTACAACTCCGGCAAAGTGGTCGCCTGGTGCTCAAATTTTGGCAGCATGCCCCCTAGGACCAACGTAAGCTCCCACAAGAGTTTTGACCAAAAATTTCAAACTTTGACCTACCAATATCGATTTTTCAAACTTTCGATTTTGACGTCGTGTGATAGCTCATTTGAAAGAGCATCAAAAGTTATACTTGAATCAAGATTTTCGTCGAGATCCGATCAGTTGGACGTGAAAAATAAATCGAAAAAGTCAAAAAGTCGCTACTTTCGGTAAACATTGAGGCAGGAATGTGCCTCATAATCATTTCTACCCTCTGCATTTTTAATATAAAATGTGAAAAGCTTTATAGAATCCGATTACGAACTAACATTAGCACATTTTCAGTGCCGAAGAATGGTTTTGACTCCTCGAACATGCGCACTCCAAGGTTCAGATTATATTTCGATCTGTCGTTACACGATGTAATTTATCCTATTCTTCCATCCCATTCGTACATTAGTACCACAATAGCCCCACTCGTTCCTCTTTCCCTTCCTCCATTTGATTCATCCGTACATGCCCTTTACATTGTTCCTTCCCTCCCTCCTCTCTCATTCTCATTCCTCACCTTCATCCTAGGGACCTTCCCCCTTCTCTTCCCTTCTCCCCCTTTCCTCGTATCTCACGTTATCGCGTATGTATATTGTAGATAAAGGTTTAATTACCCAAGTTTGAGGTGTGCTTCTTCTCGCCAACTACAACATGGCGACTATGGTATCATCGGACTGAACCTGCGACCTTCCTGCATCCAGGTTCCCTTTCCCTCTTACGACTCACTCCTTCCGAGTCCCCTGTCTTCATCTTCATCCCTCTTACGACTCACTCCTTCCGAGTCCCCTGTCTTCATCTTCATTCACTCCTTTTCATCCCATACCGATTCACACTCGATAGTGTAAGGCGTTGGAGAGAAGAAGCACCCTCGCTGACACAACCATGTCACTTCTCATTCGTACGAAGATCGGATCTTCCCTGAGGACACTGTCTCGAAGACTGGACGTTCTCTCATCCTTCCTACAGGAGCGCCAGACTGCTGTTGATCCCCTGCGCCCTCACGTAGACCACGAACTACTCATTGACATTGAGTACCTCACAGAGGCTCGTCTCGATGTTGTCAATCTGTTCCGGAAGATCGAGATGGCAATCGATCGATGGAGAACCCTTGGATTGACCGACCCCAAGGAGAAGGAATCCCATGCATCCTTCACTACCACGGACGAACCGTATCTCAGTCTCATCTCGGAAACTCGCGAGATTCTCTCTCGTGCCGATGAGGTTCTCACCATGCTCGTCCAGGAGGCTACTACACGCGGACTCGATATCCCCTCGCCCTCCGATGATCTTTCCTCACACGGTTCTATTCGTCCTCCTCATTCGACTCTCGACTCTCGAAACCCATCGGTTGCGATCGACTCTTCCTCTCCTCTCGTCGCAGCTCCCGTTCCGGCAGCAGTCAATGCTTCTGGTTCGATAGCTGCATCTTCGGCCCGTGGAGTCACTGCCGCTACTCATTTGGAGACTACTTCCCTCCACTCTTCCCGCTCATCCGTGACTGCTCACTCTGAGTCATCACACCATCCACCACCACTCTTCACTCAGTTCCCAGGTCTTCGAGATCCCTCGGATACTACACCCATTCATTCTCCACGTCCACCGTCTCCTCAACTGGCTCCATCACTCTTTCTCCAATCCGCCCTCGTCAGTAGAGCCCAGTTGCCCTCCTTCGATGGAGATCTTACGCAGTGGCCTGCCTTCAAGGCTGCCTTCCTTGCCCTGCTCGGAGATGCCACTCTCCCAGGCTGCCACAAACTGGCCATCCTGAAATCTTGCTTGACTGGTGAAGCAAGTGCAATGATATCAGGACTAAGCCAAGTGGATCAAGACTACGATACTGCCATGACGATTCTTCATGCGGAGTACGATCGTCCTTCTCTCATTCGGCACGCTCTCTTAGCACGACTCCAATCTATCGAGAACTGCGATCCAGAGGGAACGCAGCTTCGTCGCATCTACATGGAACTCACCACTCTCATTCATCAACTCTGCCCCGATGGAGAGAGCGACAGCCCTGATTTCTTGGTGAATCTCATCATCACCAAATTGCCCATCTCACTGCAGCTAAGGGTAATGAAGGAGACCCAGAAGCAAGCAGTCGGAGTCTTCGGCGTTCTCGATATCATGCGAGAGGCTGTTGACATAGATCGCATCGAGCGACTCCTCACAGTGTCCCATTCACCTCGGATGACTCGTTCCCCCTCACCCGTTCTTCACACTCATCCATCTCATTCCCATCCCAGCCTACCAGCCTACTCATCGGAGACTACTAATCACATCTGTCCACTCTGCGATGGATCCCATCTCACGAAGTTCTGCCCGTCCTTCAAGTCTCCTCGCGACAAGAAGAAGGCCGTCATCGAGAGAGGCCTCTGCCTCAATTGTCTCTCCCGCTCCCATCAAGTCGATTCCTGTCTCAATCGTCACCACTGTTGGCATTGCAAACAGCGCCATCACACTTCGATCTGCACCGATCGAACTCATTCACGAGAGATCAACTCATCTCATCCCCCTCATTCCTCTCATCACAAGCCCCAGGCTGCTCGCAACTCTCATCCCTCATCCATGAGTCAGCCAGCGAGAGATGTCACTCTCCACATCAACTCTTCTCCTCTTCCTCAAGAGAAGAACCCTACTCTCCTGTGTCTAGATGTCAACGTATCCTCCCTTGATCGTCCAGAGGTACAGACCAGTGTCACTCTCGTGCTGGATACTGGCAGTAATCAATCCTTCATATCCAAGGATCTCGTCTCCAATCTGAGCCTCCCCACTTCTCACGAGCTCATGCGATCCCGTACCGTATTCGGCGATGAGCATCCCCAATCTCATCTGACATCTTCTCATCCTCTTCTCATCCGTCTGCCGAATGGACATCAGGAGAAGATCGATCTACACGCTGCTCCCTCAGTCTGTCCCACTCTCGATTGGGCAGAGAAGAAGGGAGATCTTCTCATTCCACGTCGCTCCCAACCCACTATTCTCCTCGGAATGGATCTTCTTCGTCGATTCTTCTTCACATCATCACTTCGAGTCGATTCCTTCCCCGATCACGACGTCATTCACACGGAATTGGGAGACTGCATCTCCATCGAGAACATCCATCCCCATTCGCCTGCCATCTCTGATGCCCTTCCACCCGACAAGGCTCCTTCGCTCGGAGATGAGTCAGCCTCTCCAATTCTCTCGGGCCAGTCCAAACCCGATTGCGAGAACTTCACTCGTGGCCTCAGCAAGCCTTCCTGTTCCCCTCTTTTCTCATTCCAGGGCACTCCCACTCACTCTCAATCGGTGTGCCCGTCTTCTCTCGAGGTCTCGCCTCCCTCTCTCGTGCGTGCTTCCGTGACTCATCCCGCTGCCGCGAGCAAGGACCGGGACAATCCTCATGACCTCGCTGCTGTCTGCCCACTCTCCCTATCGACTGTCCATCTCAGGGCCGGAGGGTGACTCCATCACATTTATAATCATATTCTAATGAATTGCTCTTGCTTCACTATCCTACATTAATTGTCACGTTTCATGTCCCCATTCCTCTCTCAACTTACTCATCCTTGATCACAAACTCATTTACCACATCTCACCATTCATTCACCCATTCACCCATTCATTCACTGATTCCTAGCCCGATCCCTTCCTCATTCATTCGATCATGTCTCTCATTCACATCGCTCACATCTCATCGATACCCATTCACTCATTTCTCTCACTTCCTTTTTCCCCTCGGGAGTGTCGTTACACGATGTAATTTATCCTATTCTTCCATCCCATTCGTACATTAGTACCACAATAGCCCCACTCGTTCCTCTTTCCCTTCCTCCATCTGATTCATCCGTACATGCCCTTTACATTGTTCCTTCCCTCCCTCCTCTCTCATTCTCATTCCTCACCTTCATCCTAGGGACCTTCCCCCTTCTCTTCCCTTCTCCCCCTTTCCTCGTATCTCACGTTATCGCGTATGTATATTGTAGATAAAGGTTTAATTACCCAAGTTTGAGGTGTGCTTCTTCTCGCCAACTACAACACGATCACTGAAACTCCGAATTTTGAGTTAAAGTGTTACATGTTTTACATAAAACATCAGAAATGATGTAGCAGAACATGACTGAGCACTTTTTACAGTCATAAAAAATGTTTTTGAGAAATCCATTTTTTGACCTCAAAATTTCGCATTGCTCAAATTCAGTGCAAATAACGAATTTTTACCTTAAAAACGATTATTTTGCTTGAAAATAACATTTGAAGTGCAAAAACTCCCTTTTGAAACAACTTTATTTTTTTCGATTTTTTTGCCTCTTGAAAAAGCAAGTCAAAAATCGATTTTTTCGAAATCGACCAAAATGTGTTAAAAACACGTGCATTCATGTTATTACGTCTCGTACATCATTTTAGGCCAGAAAAGACGTGATTTACACTGATTTTGAGCCATGCGAAATTTTGAGGTCAAAAAATGGATTTCTCAAAAACATTTTTTATGACTGTAAAAAGTGCTCAGAAATGTTCTGCTACATCATTTGTGATATTTTATGTAAAAACATGTAACACTTTAACTCAAAATTCGGAGTTTCAGTGATCGAAATATAATCTGAACCTTGGAGTGCGCATGTTCGAGGAGTCAAAACCATTCTTCGGCACTGAAAATGTGCTAATGTTAGTTCGTAATCGGATTCTATAAAGCTTTTCACATTTTATATTAAAAATCCAGAGGGTAGAAATGATTATGAGGCACATTCCTGCCTCAATGTTTACCGAAAGTAGCGACTTTTTGACTTTTTGGATTTATTTTTCACGTCCAACTGATCGGATCTCGACGAAAATCTTGATCCAAGTATAACTTTTGATGCTCTTTCAAATGAGCTATCACACGACGTCAAAATCGAAAGTTTGAAAAATCGATATTGGTAGGTCAAAGTTTGAAATTTTTGGTCAAAACTCATGTGGGAGCTTACGTTGGTCCTAGGGGTCATGCAGCCAAAATTTGAGCACCAGGCGACCACTTTGCCGGAGTTGTACCACTTATCCACCTTTTCCCTGCGTTCTTACGGAGACTGTGTTTTAAGAGACCTTTCCCGAGAGAACGTACTTTTTGGGCAGAGGCGACGTACGTTATTTTTGCAACCTATCCCAATATTTCACAGGCGAAGTTCCCATACCGAATGCTGATATTTGGCCCAATATGAGGGGCCATGGTGCACTTTCCGAAAAATGGCAGCCTCGTCCCAAAAAAAGTCGAAATTTTCAATGTCAATTAATGTCCTTTTAAAAACCCTTATCCGACGTATTTTTACATGGAAATTCCGAAAAAGTTAGTTTGGAATACATCCGACGTCATTAAAAGGTCGAAAACGACGAATTTTATCGAATTTTATTTTTCCTGAAATTTCTTTCCACCATTTCCCATTTTTGACATTATTTTCGGAATCTAAGCCTAAAACTGAATAGGACATGAATTTTCGCAAAATTTTACCTATGTGCTAGGATTTTATTACGTTCAGACCCAAGTACACTTTCTCGGTTCACCTTCCTAAATGGCCAGAGATCTTGTAATTGCTATGCCATAGGTAGAGACCGCAACGTGATTCTCAAAATAAGCGATAGGATAATCTTTTAGTGGGTAAAATGTCACAATGAGTCTAAATAAGGCCTTGCTTTTTACCGTTTGTCAAAATTTTATCCCTGAACCAAGTCACACCCAAAAAGTGCACTATTTCCTCTCACTGGGAGATCGTCGATACAACATAGGGGGCGGAGCCTATTTCGAGCTATCGAGATCTTGTATCACGCAGAGACTTGGTTATAGCATGCTCTCGTGGCTTAGTGCTAGTGTTCCAAGACTACCTCGCCGAAGGGCGCACGCTCAAGTCCGGTCTGGTGCGTAATGTTTTGC
>LS567096.1:17909-44830 GCA_900490775.1 Pristionchus maxplancki | reverse complement strand
TCCGAGGGTGAAAAACGCGTAACGATTTTCACATCTCTTCCATTGCAGATCTTTTCGACGTCCGTCAGCTACGCAGTGTTGTTCAAGAAGAAAAGCAGAACTGCTACCATTATCCGAAACAAAAGGAAAACAAGAATTACATGAAACCCCATTGCGATAAGATCTGATAAATATTGGCATTATAAATTGAATCAGCATTGGAATGAATACAAGAAATTGAAAATGGGAAAATAAATTATCTGTGTTATTTTTGTGTTAAAAATTGACAAACTGAAGAAAATCTGAATAAATATAACATTGCGTAATGAAAGTTCGCAAAAATCGGAATTATGTAAAATTCTGCGGAAATGTTATTCCTGCTACAGAAATTCTGTACCCGAATGACTGTCAATTAAAAACAGTCAGTATCTTATGGAAAAGTTAGTTTCAACCTCCTTATATATTTCATTCTTGATCAAATTGATATCAAGATCTTACAAGTAGCACTGTAATTAAATGCACTTTGATTCACCTGAGCCGTGGGACCGAATCCGAATAATTCTTTATGAAGTTTCTCCCCTGTTTCATCGCAAACATCTTGGAAAATGAAATATTCATCACAAGCTGGACATTTGAACTAAAATAAACGAAATTAAATTATTTCTTCTTTGAATAAATGAAGAACGAAGATACGCAAACATTTCCGATGGCAAGCAAACCAAATCGCACATTTATGGTATTTAAGTTTTGCCGATAAGAAAATAATTGGAAGAGGACTAATGGATGATTTTCTAGAATTCACTTTGCTACCAAAAGAGTGAAATCGAAGTAAAAGTGTTGATTTAAACTCACTTCATCATTATCATTTTTGCTGCGGCCAACTATATTAGACTCGCAGATTCTCAGAAGACACGTGCGATGGCAATGATGGCCGCAGTCGAGTTGGAGGTAGCGCTGAAATGAATATTTACATCACATTGACACAGAAATAACTCTTTCCATATTAAGACAGCGGGACTTCCCCGATTATTTTTACTCGATTGAACTGACAATTTCCGGAAAATGCACATGAAGCGAAATTTTTACCTTTCTTCGCAAATCCTGGAAGCAGACTTCGCAAGGGCTAAAGGTATCAGCAGTCTCTGATGAAGTGGACATGCCCTAAAACAAATAACTAATGAAAGGTTTGAAAGTTTTATCTGTGAAGAAACGAAAATTTAACGTAGGTATGAATCTTAAACAGACCACGCTACCATAGAACAACACTATTATTTCATTCAAAACTGTTTAAATAAAATTGTAGCAAAGACGCTTGGACGCCACGCGTGCCCGGCAATATTTCAAATGGACAAAAGAATGCGGTACGTTTATACAGACAGAAGAAATGCTTGGATGGATGCTACAAATATATCACAGTGAAATGAATAACAAACGGTGTGGCCTAAATGAAAGTGTAATAAATTCGAAGTGATCAACTGCGCCTTCTCTTGGCTGCTATCAGTGAGGGGTCGTTTCCATCTGAAATTGGTTTTACAAACTAATTATTTTTTGCGAAAGTTCTCACCTGCCGCCCGTGTCCGATTCATATCAGAACTGCCAGGGGCGTCTTGTGAGGAGTGATCAACATCATCAATCATTGCTGTAGACTCTGAGGAATCCTCTGAGGCATCTGATGCAGTGTGATCCCCGTCTCCAGGAGTGGCAGTCGTGGCAACTTGAACTGGCAAAGCTGCTGGCGGGTTAGAGAGAGCGGATGAGGAGGTGGAGCTTGCCGCTTGCGCATTTTGCGCATCATGAACATCAGCAGCAAACGCATCGGCAGAAATATCCGCAGGAGCGGCATCTGAGGCTTCTGCGCCTGAGGCTGGAGCAGAGCCAGTCTCAGGAATGTCATTTGCTGCATCATTTTCATGAGAAATGACCGCAGGAGCTGGGGAATCAGTTGCCGCCGTAGAGCTAATTGTTGAATCGGCTGCTTCTGCCGTACTAGCAACTTCGGCGATTGAGCTCTCCTGACTGGGAGCTGGAGCTTGCTCGGTGTTGCGCAGTCGATCGAATTCCTGAATGAGCTATCCTTGGTACAACGCTAATCAAAACAATCGGCTAAACAACAACTCCCAACCTTCATTTCGATAATTTTGAAATAATAATCGTTTAGTGCGAAGTCGCGCATTCTCAATTTCTCAATCTCCTCATCAATATCTTCTATGTACTCGTCGCTCTTTCCTTCACGCAACGCAAGTCTTCTTTCTATGTGGCATTCTCGCGTCCGTCTACTGAAAAAAGCTTTTGAAAATTTCGTAAACTGATCTCGAAAGTCAGAAACTATATCTCATACTTTTCATTCCTCATATTACGTATCAACACAGATGACTTACTTGCAATTCATTCTGGTTATGCTTAAATAATGTTCCGTGCAGTAATATCGTTCTCGGAGATATTGATCCTGCAATTAATTATATTTTTTTGACACTATGAAAATGAATTTTAAGCAAGAATAACCTACTTTTTTCAATTCGAAGTGGAAAGTGCGATATAATCTTTTCCCATCTTCACCAGTTACCTCAGTTGCTATGGCACGGCACGAACAGCAAGTGAATTCATCTGTCTGAGATGAGTTTAGAATGCACACAGCGTGTCAACGAGGGGAGATGATCCAATTATCGCGTCCGACCCCTTTTCATGATCAATAAAACACAATGATTATATGAACCCTGTGAAACATATCCCATATCTTGCTGATAAGGATGATATACACAATTCTAAAATTACAGAGTGTTAAAGCAATGATCAAAGGAGCCTTACTCGTGATTCCGGCCAAAAAATTTTTTTTTAGAAATTTCAATTATCATTTTCAATTTTATCATGATCGCGGACTTGTGACTTTTCAGTCCTTGAAATAAACCCTCACACCATTATCACTTTTGAAATGCTCAGGAGCTTATCTACCAGAATCATAGAGCCGATTTTCAATATTTTCTGTTTTGCTTGAGTTATGCATGAAAATAGGGTGTTTTTCGCGATGTTCTCGAATATAACGCACTTCATGCAAAATCCGTTCTATGATTCGTGGAGGTGAGTCCCTGAGCATTCCAACAATAATAATGGTGCGGGGGTTTCTATTAACAACCAAAAAGTCACAAGACTTGTGGAATTGACAGTTTGAAAAGATACCGAAAAGCAATGACCCGGCGCATTGCATATGTTTCACAGAAACTATGAATGAAATCTAGCGATTTTGTTTCAAATTGATCTCATTCTCAATTCTCGACCGCGCAGCTCACTCGAGATGAGTGAGAATGAAAGGGAGGGAAAAGAGAGACACGCATTGGTCTCGGACGCGATAATTGGATTATCGTCCCTCTCTGACACGCTGTGATGCATGTTTAGCTTCCTATTGGCTCCGCCCCTTTGTGAGCAATATCAGAAAGTTCACTATTGTCGAACAATCGAAATATCTATTTTACGAGGCTTGAAAGAATGTTAGTGATGTTGATCTGTCATGGGCAACTTTTATTCGAACTTACTTGATGTTCAAACCATTTAGCGATGCATGTCCAATGATATTTGTGACCGCAAGGAGAAAGCTTAGATGATCGCTGAAAGAACTGATTATAACTATGATTTTAACTTTCTGAGCTTTTAGCTAGAAACATCATGCACTATCTTTTAATCCCCATATTTTAGAGTATGTGGATCATTTAGGCGCAAACACACATGATTTATTTTTATTTATTGAAACACATTTATCCAGAGTAGGCTCTGATTTGCATGAATGGCCACTGATGACTTCTCGCTTGTCTCAGAAAAGAGGGTCCGGTTGTTCGAATGAAGAGATCGTTAGATCTTCTTCTTCCTCGCTTGCGCTTATCACGCCTTTCGCGTAAAAGTGTATACAAGCTTGGTACAAGGGAAAATATCGTCATATGAGCTTTCGACAGTTTTGAGTTGCTCGATGGTCTGGGAGCATGCTCTGAAAGTTTCAGAGAGATCGGTTCATTTTTCGCTGCACAGTAGCATGTTGCAGTTTCCAGGGACACTTTTTTCAAGCCTCGATTTCAACCGTTTGCAGAAGTTTTTGTGAATAGTGCAAAAGAGAAACTATGCCTCTTTTGGGATGGGCTAAGTGACTGATAACGTTTTGGAAATGCTTGATGTGCGGAATTTGCATAAATTGAAATTTTTGTTAGTTAGTTTTTTAGGCGATTTTCTCGTGCGTCTCTAGAGAGCCACAAACGTTTTTTCATGCATTGTGTGCGGAATCGTGCGGCGAATCGAGCTTGCTATTTCACACTTCATAACTCGTCTACTTTTTTGAGTTACTGCTGTTTAAGGCATGCGCACCCCTCTATGTCCCCTCAATCACATCGCTCCCGCGCGCCGTTCGCGACGAATGATGTGAAGAATGACTGTAAATGAGAGAAATAGAGGGGTGCGCATGCTTTAAACAGCTCTAACTCAAAAAAGTAGACGAGTTATGAGGTGTGAAATAGCAAGCTCGATTCGACGCATGATTCCGCACACAATGCATGAAAATTTTTTGTGGCACACTAGAGACGCACGAGAAAATCGCCAAAAACTAACAAAAATTTCGATTTATGCAAATTTCTCACATCCAGCATTTCCATAAAGTTATCAGCCACTTAGCCCGTCCCAAAAGAAGCATAGTTTCTCTTTTGCACTTTTCACAAAAACTTCTGCAAACGGCTGACATCAAGGCTTGAAAAAAGTGACCCTGGATGCTGCAGCATGCTACTGTGCAGCGAAAAATGAACCGATCTTTCTGAAACTTTCAGAGCATGCTCCCAGACCATCGAGCAACCCAAAACTGTCAAAAGCTCATATGACGATATTTTTCCTTGTACCAAGATCTGACTATTTGTCTACGTTTTTACACGAAAGGCGTGTTATGCCAGGGGAATTCATTCGATTATAGGTCTGTTCCACTTCAAATCATGATCATTTGCAACTTTGTGCACACAGAGCCACTTTCTTTTCAAGGCAGCACGAACAACATAGGCGAAGTGGTGTAGTGGTCTAAGGCGCCCTCCCATTCCATTCCACTCGGGTTCGATCCCCGGCCGTCCGCCCCACCAAGGCGCCCGCAAGGGAAATTGGGAGTGACTAGATCTCGCGGTATAGTAGGTCCGAAGAAGAGATTAGGCCCTCCGGACTGAATTGGCCTGTAATATAACCGCTGGCCTAGCAGTGGCTCCCCGCAGGACGCAAGTGCCTAGATTAACGGGGCAACCTTTACCTTTTACGAACAACATCCTCTATCTTTGTGAGTCCGTGCAGCCTTTCGTTCGGTAGATAATCCAAGAGAGTGCAGCCGACCATCCAACGATCCATGCGTCTTTGGGCCACCGATAATCTTTCGCTTTGTGCTTTGGTTAGGGCCCATGCTTCACACCCGTATAAGAACGCCGGAAGTATACATCCATTTAATAGACGCCGCTTATGAGCCATTGGGATCGATCGATTCACTAAGAATGAACGATGCTTGTGGAAGGACCCGTGCGCAGCTTGAATTCGCCGGCCAATTTTGCCCCCGTCCTTCTCATCTATCGAAATCGCGCTTCCCAGATAAACCTCCTTATTAAGCCCAACCGCTTTCCCGGAGACTCTGACTTCCCTGGGGTTCACACACATTATTTGAATAAAATATTCACTACCCCTACCTTGCTGGACAATACTTGTAAGCACACTGCGCAGTTCGCTTCGGAGTTATTGTCATCGGGAAGAACATCCTCACTAAAATAGGCTCTAGATAGCGTTAATAAAACGTCACAATACCTTTTCTCAGATAGAAATTGTCTCTCGCCTCCTAAAGCTCTCATACGCCGTAGAGACCCATAATCTGTTGGGACTATATCTTTTTCCAAAAGTTCGTCAATAGTTAATTCTTGTGCAGTACGAATTCGTTCCTAAAGGCTGTTAATTTTGTACGTTCTTTTAGATTTGAATAGTTCTAACAAAGTTCAGAGATAAAAATAATGTTCGAAATAACGTGTGAGAGTAGGTACATTTATGGTATATCATTGCGGAAAGCAGTTATGAGCCAAAAATGGCCTCCAAATGGCTGTTTTTCAGGATCGATTTTTTGAATATCCCAATCCCAATTAATTGGTTCCACAAGAAAAAGGGCACTCCAAAAACAATATTTCAAGTGATAACTGCCCTAAAATAAGTATCTTGAACGCTTTTTGAGGTCAGTTTCTCGAATTTCAATTTTTTTGAAAAAATCGATTTTTTGAAATTCAAAAATTTCAAACTTCATTGAATATCCTCAAAACTTCCTGAAATATGAAATATCAACGACTTGGGTGAAATCTTGTCGAAAAAACACTTCTAATCCAACTCTTCAGAAACGACCAACCTATGACCAGATATCAAATCCGGCATTTGTCTCCAATTGATTGCTAAGCTGAATTAGAAGTGTTTTTTCGACAGTTTTTCGCCCAAGTCATTGATATTTCATATTTCAGCAAGTTTTGAGGAAATTCAATAAAGTTTGAAATTTTTGAATTTCAAAAAATCGATTTTTTCAAAAAAAATTGAAATTTGAGAAACTGACCTCAAAAAGTGTTCAGAATACTTCTTTTAGGGCAGTTATCAAATCTTCTTCATGTCAAAGGTAAAGTTGTTCAGAATATTTTTTCGGATTTTTTAAGCCTATGCACGACCTTCTAGCGCATCGGGGAGCTGAGATATAGTAGGGCCGAGTCTAGAACCGGAAAATACCTAAAAGCCGGTTTTGGGACAAACGGAAAACGCTAAAGTTTTTCTTTCTTCCATAGTACTCCACCATAAAAATTTCGAGGAAATCGGTCAAACTTGGGGCTCCTAGTGCCGGGGGTCCTGCAATCTCTCAGAAGACACGTGATATTAAAGGGTTGATGCGTGATGATATTTTTGTTATTTGTGGTATTGCCGATACCAAATCCCTACTGACCGTTAAACTAGCCTTCATTGCAGCATAATCACATCGAAATTGCGTGATAATTTGACGTCTTTGAATCAGCTTATTCTTCTCATCAATAATATCTTGAATATATTCTTCACTTTTGTCTTCCGATTTCTGAGATGTTTCGAGCTGTGCCGAAACTTGTTCTAGCCAATCTCTGCAATGCAGAAATAATATTAGATATTTGGAGCACCATCCTTTTTTTTTATAAAATCACGCAAAGTTGATTAGCTCAAAGGAGAGTCAAAGGCCGCGAGTTCTGATTTCACAGATGTTAAGTACACCATATGGGCTTACTTTGCTAAACGTATCCTCTCTTCTATGTAGTCCATGCACTCCCACCACGCCCTATGGGAAACACTCGCTGTTTACGCATCTCTTTACCGTTTATTCCACGTACATATCTCGAACAATTCCAATTTGGAATTCCCTCCGCTCTAACAGAGTAGAATCATCCCACAATGTGTTTTGTGACTTTATTCGTTCAAAAACCCCCTTCCTTTTTTTCTATCTTCATTCTATTATTGCCAACTGGATCGTTATTAAACACCATGAATTAATGAATGTAATATATTTTCCGTCTCCCACGCATGACGGCATATGTCTAAAAAATACGGAAGTTCACACAAGTTTAAAAATTAGCTTTTTTTCTGACTTTGAACTCAGGTAGCTTTCGTGGCCGACGGGAACTTTTGCTACTTCAAAAGTCGCTGCCTTTTCCTAGAATTGATATTAGAGAACTCCACATTTATTTGTCTCTCGATTTAAAAATAAACAATTCAAAAAATGCGAATATCTCAAGAACCATGAACTTTCGGACACTTTTCCCTTCACGAAAAATGATTATTTATACCTGCTAAGTAAATTTAAATAGTTTATGAGCCATGAATCAGAAATTTGCATATCGCGAGGTGGTCCCTAATTTAGATATACGATAAAAAATAGAAATACATATAACACTTTTTAAAGATTTTCAAGATGGACATGTCTCCGTAGCCAATTGGTAAAGCGATAGGTGCTCGAACCAAAGGTTGGTGGTTTGACTCCCAACCCTTGCTCTTGTGTTTTGCTTGATAAATAGGACTCGCAATCGACGAAAGAAAAAAAGAGAATTTTTTGCACTGCAAATTTTTCCGGGAAAAAATTGCAGTGCAAATTTTTCGCGGATTTTTTTTTGTAATTTTTTTTAGTAATATTTCAATTGAATTGCAATAAACTGATAATTTATATACGAAATGCAAAATCGTGATTGATGAATCACAGAAACAATTTCGTGCAGTTTTTTTCTAGCCGCGCACCTGGTGCAGAATTTTTAGTTTACAGCGTGCTATATGAAGCCGTTCGCGAGAGAATCGAGCAGGGGCTGGCACAGCTCAAAAATGTCGATTTTCTCAAACCCTGTGATTTGGGGTTCTCAAGGGTGCTGATGACGATAGGCATACTCATTTTCCATAATGAACCTCCGTTGGCTCCAGATGGCGTCACGTCGAAAACGGTTTTTGTGGAATTTCTCCATCCCCGATAATGCTAAAATTAAGTGAAAATGTTTCCAGGGGTAGAATTTTGTGCTGATGACGCCCGTCTAATTCATTTTTCATAAATTATTAAAATAATATTGTAAAAATGAACTTTTTTCTGTTTTCGATCTGAGCTTAACCACGTACATAGATCGGACCGGAATGACGAGTGGAACTCGTACCCGTATTTTCAAGCAATTCCCGCATCCGAACTCCGAGAAAATCAACTTATAGTGTAACTGCCTTTTAAGTAAATTTGGCCATCGTTCCCTTGAATATCGGGTTCCTTTGATCTACCCGAGTCTCCACCTCGAGAGAGGGGAGAGAGCATAGGGAAACGAGAGGGAGCAGACAGACAGACAGGGAAGGGAGGAGGTAAACAAGCGGAGACTCGGGTAGATCAAAGAAAACCGATAATCAAGGGAACGATGGCCAAATTTACTTACAAGGCAGTTACACTATAAGTTGATTTTCTCGGAGTTCGGATGCGGGAATTGCTTGAAAATACAGGTACGAGTTCCGCTCGTCATTCCGGTCCGATCTATGTACGTGGTTAAGCTCAGATCGAAAGCAGAAAAAGGTTCATTTTAAAAATATTATTTTAATAATTTATGAAAAATGAATTAGACGGGCGTCATCAGCACAAAAATTCTACCCCGGAAAACATTTTCACTTAATTTTAGCATTATCGGGGACGGAGAAATTCCACAAAAAAACGTTTTCGACGTGACGCCATCTGGAGCCAACGGAGGATCATTATGGAAAATGAGTATGCCTATCGTCATCAGCACCCTTGAGAACCCCAAATCACAGAGTTTGAGAGAATCAACATTTTTTAGCTGTGCCAGACTCAGCCAGATCTGCTCGACTCTCTCGCGTACGGCCTCATATGGTGAGAATGAAATTTGAACAGTTCTCACGTTGTAACAGTAAAAATGTGATCCATGTAGAGTGTTTGCGGTGTTTCCATAGCTTCTGTCAACCGGTATTTGCTCGGCTGAATTTGTAATGATTATAGTTGCATTATTTAGTCCGTTTTATTTATTCTAGATACATTAACAGAAACTATCCGAGAGAATTTACATAGGGCCGTACAAGGATTTTTGACCCTATGCTGAAAAAATGTCCCTAGGGGTACTTTTTCATGTAGAGTCCGAAAATCGACCTTAGGAAGCCGTATCTCTAACCCCCAATACCCTGTGGCACACTCCACCCTGCCAGGGGGTAAATGCAATTTCGCGTAGGGCGCTCTAAACCCCTACAAATTATATACCATTTTGTAGATCTCGACGAGACAAAAAAATTTTATGTTGAAAACGAAAACCTAACTCTGCTGTGAAAAAAAATATTTTGGTCGAAAGTTTTATTTTTTCCGTCGTGAAAATTTTTTTGCCAGGTGTCGCAAAATAAACTTTTTCATTCGATTCGCAATCTTTTTTACCCCTATGTGCAAAAATTGAGCGATTTTGAAGGGGGGACCTTCCCTCAAAATATCCACTAAAGGCGCCAAACCTCGTATTTCGACGATTTTCATGTTTTAAAAATTCGTATAAGTTGAGAACTTCGAGATAAGTAATGCAGTTTTCTTCTTAAATTAACTAATATGGACTAGGACAATAAATTCTGAGAGTTTAAATCAAATCGGGCAAAAAAAATTTTTTCAGAAATTTTTAAAAAATCTCAAAAAATCTGAAAATATAAATGTCTTCCAAATCAGTTTAAACTCTCTTAATTTATTGTCCTAGTCCATATTAGTTAATTTAAGAAGAAAACTGCATTACTTATCTCGAAGTTCTCGACTACGAATTTTTAAGACATGAAAATCGTCGAAATACGAGGTTTGGCGCCTTTAGTGGATATTTTGAGGGAAGGTCCCCCTTCAAAATCGCTCAATTTTTGCACATAGGGGTAAAAAAGATTGCGAATCGAATGAAAAAGTTTATTTTGCGACACCTGGCAAAAAATTTTCACTACGGAAAAAATAAAACTTTCGACCAAAATATTTTTTTCACAGCAGAGTTAGGTTTTCGTTCTCAACATAAAAAATGTTTGTCTCGTCGAGATCTACAAAATGGTATATAATTTGTAGGGGTTTAGAGCGCCCTACGCGAAATTTCATTTACCCCCTGGCAGGGTGGAGTGTGCCACAGGGTATTGGGGGTTAGAGATACGGCTTCCTAAGGTCGATTTTCGGACTCTACATGAAAAAGTACCCCTAGGGACATTTTTTCAGCATAGGGTCAAAAATCCTTGTACGGCCTCTGATGGAAGTTTCTCAATTCTCTCAGATAGTCTCTGTTAATGTGTTTAGATATAAAGCTTTAAAAAAACTATGACGTTGGAAAATATTTCTTGCATTAACCTGTATTGTGGGTCCGAATCCACTTAACATCCTCTGAAGTTTCTGCCTCGTTTCATCACGTACATCACGGAAATCGAAAAAGACGTCACAAGCCGGGCATTGGAACTGCAAATACCAACTTGAATATACTTGTAGCGGCTCTGTTCCAGTTAACTGGGCTTATGAAAATTAACTGGGCTTAAAAAAATTATCTGGGATATTCAATTGCCCAAAAAATAATCTGGGCTTATCAGAATTAACTGGCTATTCAAATGACGAAAAAAATAACCTGGGCTTTTGGTGATGGAAATAATCTGGGCTATTCATTTTAGTTTAAGATACGGATTTTTGTCATGATTTTTCCTCATTTCCTTTCTTGCCTAGCCTTTTGTGAGTGAGTGGGTTTATTGGGCGGTGTTGTGGATGGTGCGGGAGTGGTGCGGACTGGCCGGGTTGGCGTCTGGGGCTCAGTTGCTCTGGTTGGAAGAAGGGATTGTGTGTCTCTGAGGTTGAGCAACGGAGGCGAACTGGGCTAGAAGAAGGGGAATCAGGGTTATAATTGGAGTCCTCATCAATAGTTACTTGCACATTCTCATCACTATGGGGGGTTGGATGAACATCGTCTTCTGGGACATCACTACTATCCGAGTCATCGCTGTAAGGGACTAATGGTCCACTATCCAGAGAGTGGGAATGGATGAGAGTTGAGGCACAAGGGATCGGATCGTAATCTATAGCAAAAATCCATAATATGTAGAATCGCTGTCAAAAAAAGTAGTTGACAGCGACTTATATGATGGACTAAAATGAAAAGCCCAGATTATTTCCATTACCAAAAGCACAGGTAATTTTTCGGCAAGTTAATAGCCCAGTTAATTCTGATAAGCCCAGATTATTTTCTGGGCCATTAAATAGCCCAGTTAATTTTTTAAAGCCCAGTCAATTTTCATAAGCTCAGTTAACTGGAACAGAGCCCTTGTAGCTTTTACTTGTGCTTGAATATGAAGGGCAGATGGATGAAATTGATAGAAAATTGATCTATTCAAGTGTTGTGGAGGAGACTACTGTTTCAGGTAGATAAACAATGAAAGTTTTCAGACTCTATTTTTTGTTAGAGGTAACAAAAACGTTAAAAGTAATAAAAGTAAATGTGATGGTAATTCGCCCTACTTACTCACTTCATCATAATAATAGTGATGTCGTTCTGGTTGGGGGATAACAGACTCGAAAACTCTCAGAAGACACGTGCGATGGCAATGATGGCCGCAGTCGAGTTGGAGGTAGCGCTGGAAGTAAATGCTTCCTGTCTCATAAAATCCCTTTGCATATTGATTGAGAATGCGGTAGCCTAAATCAATCTTGAGATTATTACATGAAAATTGCAACCTTTCTTCGCAAATCCTGGTAGCACACTTCGCAAGGGCTCAAGCTATCTGCGAGCTGGTCAGCTGTCTCTGATAGCATGATCTGAAACAAATGGGTGATAAGAAAAATAATTCATTTCACAGATGACTGAGTAATTATACGAAACAATACCTTTTTTTAATTTCAAAAGACATGATAAAGGCGCCAGGACGCCACGCGTGGCTGGCAATAATTCAAATATGGTTCTCTAATACAATTGAATTCAATGACTTTTTTTCCTTCTTTTTTCTTTTTCAGAACATGACCACTCCGCCAAAGACAGCAATCGATATTGCTGTTCTCTCGTGCGAAGTGTGCTACCAGGATCTGCGAAGAAAGGTAGCCGTTTTGGTAGTTGTATACTTCTAGGAAGTGCACAAGTGCAACAATTGAAATTTATCCATCAATCGAGATTTATCCATCAGGAATCATTTTCAGCGCTACCTCCAACTCGACTGCGGCCATCATTGCCATCGCACGTGTCTTCTTCGGATGTGCGAGTCGTTTTTCACTACACTAGAACATCACCACTACTACTACGATGATGTGAGTTCGTAATATAATATAGTAGAGCTAACATATATACACATTTCAACTTTGCTTTGACAAGAATGAGAATTTGAGCAAACCGTACTGCACATTTTCTATTACATCCTTCTGTCCATTCATACACAGTTTACTTATTAAGATTACTGTGCGACTTGCTTGCTTGCTACTTCTTTCGTGATATTTGTAGAAATCAATCCATTTTTATGTGAGATTTGCTGGTATTTCCAGTTTCAATGTCCCGCCTGTGACGTCTTTTTCGATTTCCACCATGTACGTGACGAGACGGGACTGAAGGTTCAGATGCAGTTAAGTGGATTCGGACCTACAATTCACGTAATTTTTAAAATGTTTTTCAACTGCATGATATTTCTCAGTAGATGAAAATAACTTGATGTAAAGTAAATAAAACCGACTCTGTGCAATACAACTATAATCATTGTCAATTTGAGCCGAGCAAATATCGTTTGACTATGGAAACTATGGAAAAACCGGAAAAATTATACGTGGATCACATTTTTACCGTTACAGCGTAAGCAACGTTCAAATTTTATTTTCACCATATTGCATACTGTATCGTTCATAATATAAGTTGAAAGAAACATACCATGTTAGAAATTGCAAAAAAATTGATTCGACCAGTGTTCCATTATCCCCTTCGCAGTTTCCATGCCGCAGGCCCCATACCAATCTATAAATATGTGATCTATAATAACAAGATTTTCGCATTGCAGAGATTGGCTGGATCAAGTTTCCGCACAGCTCGAAAAAGCTCGGAACTCTGGAGACAAAAGTGAAGAATACATCCAAGATATTATTGAAGAGAAAAATAAGCTGATTCAACGACGTCAATATATCACACAATTTCGACATGATTATGCTGCAATGAAGGCTAGTTCAACGGACAGTATTAATTTGGTATAGATAATACCACAAATATCAATAATACCAACCGAGATCCCTCGATTCCATCTCGAGTGCTTTTTACACCTTGAACTTTGTAGAACGATGCCAATTAAAAAGGAAGTTAGACAGTAAAATGAAAAGTTTTCAGGAAAGAATTCGTACAGGACAAAAATCAACAACTAATGAACGTTCGGAGGACGCTATAGACCTGACAGATTATGGGTCACTAAGGCGGATGAGAACATTAGAAGGCGCGCGACCACTGATATCTGAAAAAAGGTATAGGGAAGATGTTTTCAGCCGACCTATCTGGTGCCGATTATAGTGGTAACGCTATGCCAGTCGATGAGGACAATTCTGAACCGAACTGCGGAGTGTGCTTACAAGTATTGTCCAGCAAGGTGGGAGTGGTAGATAAATATTCTATTCAAATTATCGTCCGGAACGAAAACATCGGGACATGTAACAAATGTTTCAAACTGTGACAAACTTTTGTAACAACAGTCGATTTGCATTTAATAATCATAAATTGGTAACCAATCGATTCGCAATACTCGACTTTCTCGATGAAATAGCATGTAAAAAATTTAAAAATAGCTAATAAATCGATAATTAGCGATTCCGTGTTTTTATTTCCCGGTCGTGTATACGGTAGCTCTGAGCGGCCGGACGATTGCGTCAGGTTTTTTGGGATTTCATGGGACTTTCCCAGAGCTACCGTATTCACGACCGGGAATTAAAAACACGGAATCGCTAATTATCGATTAATTAGTTATTATTAAATTTTTAAAATGCTATTTCATCGAGAAAGTCGAGTATTACGAATCGATTGGTTACCAATTTATGATTATTAAATGCAAATCGACTGTTGTTACAAAAGTTTGTCACAGTTTGAATCATTTGTTACATGTCCCGATGTTTTCGTTCCGGACGATATGTGCCTAAATGAGCCTTGTACTATTAAGGGGATTAATTGAACAAACCATACAAGGTAAATCATCAAAAAATCGAGGTTTCTAGCAAAAATGTTCACGAAATATTGTGTTAATCATAACCTTTAGCGATCATCAACGCTTTCTCCCTGCGGTCACAAATATCATTGGACTTGCATCGCGAAATGGTTTGAATCTCAAGTAAGTTTTTCAAAAGTTGCATAAAAATGAAAAAAATTGGTTTCAAAAGCATCTTTTAAGAGATATAATACGTCGGAAAGCTCTCTCACAGTAAGCTAGATAATGAAAAGTGTCGCTATCACACGAACCAACTGATAAACTCATTTCAGAGAGTTGCATACACTTGCTGTTCGTGCCGAGCCAATGCAACTGAGGTAACTGGTGAAGACGGAAAAAGATTATGTCGCACTTTCCCCTTCGAATCGATAAAAGTAGGCTATTCTATCTTTGAAAGGTTTTCTTGCATACAAATCTGCTAGATATATAACAAGTATAAATAATACAATTACAGGATCAAGATTTCCGAGAACGATATGACTGCACGGATGATTATATGACAAAAAACAGAAATAATTACAAGTAAGTCATCTGTGTAGGTACGTAATCTGATGGTTTCCTCCTCAAATTTTTTTATGATTTATGGAAATAGTAGTAAGCAGAATGCGTTTGCCGTACAAGATACAGCACAAACATAGGGATGAGAAGTATCAGATATAGCTTCTCGTATCCAGGAACAGTATTCTGTGCGTTTTTAATGCGTTTTCTTCAGCCTACGGACGCGAAATTGCCACATAGAAAGAAGACTTGCGTTGCGTGAAGGAAAGAGCGACGAGTACATAGAAGATATTGATGAGGAGATTGAGAAATTGAGACTTCGCTCGCTTGCACTCCACGACTATCATTTCAAAACCATCGAAATTGAGGTTGGTAATTGTTATTCAGCTGTTTCTTCTTGCTAATTGTTTAACCTAGTTCTTTCAGGAATTCGATCGACTGCGCAACACCGAGCAAGTTCCAGCTCCCAATCAGGACAGCTCAAAAGTTGCTGGTACATCAGAAGCGGCTGCAGCCGATTTAACAATTAGCCCTACGGTGGCAACTGATTCCCCAGCTCCTGCGGTCATTTCTCATACTGAAGATGATGCAGACAGTGGCATTCCTGAGACTGGCTCTGCTCCAGCCTCAGGCGCAGAAGCCTCAGATGCCGCTCCGGCGGATATTTCTGATTCATCCTCAGACTCTCCCGCTCCTGCGGATATTTCAGCAGATGCCCCTGCTACTGATGCGCATAATGCTCTGACAGCAACGTCGCCTACGGCAAGCTCCGCCACCTCATCCGCTCTTTCTAACCCGTCAGCAGCAATGTCAGCTCAAGTTGCTATTGCTGTCGCAAACGGGAATCACCTAGCATCCACTGAACCCTTAGCAAGGATTGATGATGTTGCTCACTCCTCACAAGACGCCCCTGGCAATTCTGATTTAAATCGAAGGAGACCGGCAGGTGGGATAAATACCGAATTTTGTAATAAAAAGCTACAAATTTCAGATGGAGATGACCCCTCACCTATCGCAGCCAAGAGAAGGCGTAGCTGACCACGTCAAATGTATTGTTTTCACTTTCATTGAGGCCATTCTTTTTGTTATTCATTTCGCTGTGATATTTTTTGCATCCATCGAAACATTACTTCTGTCTGTATAAATATACCGCGTTCTTTTGAGTTTTCGAAATATTGCCGGGCAAGCGTGGCGTCCGCGCGTCTTTGTTGCAATAAATTAAAAAAACTTTAAATACAAGTGTTGTTCAATTTGTCGCGTAGTCTGTAAAAGATTCATACATGCGTAAAGTTTTCATTTCTTGACAAATATATGAAGCCGTTCACGATAGAGTCGAGCAAGGTCTGGCACAGCTCAAAAAGGTCGGTTTCTTGAATCTCCAGGTTTTGGGGTTCTCGAGGGTGCTGATGACGATGGACATACTCATTTTCCATATACAGCCTCCGTTGGCTCCAGATGGCGTCACGTCGAAAACAGTTTTTGTGGAATTTCTCCGTTCCCGAATTCGCTAAAATTAAGTGAAAATGTTTCCTGGGGTAGTTTTTGATGCTGATCACGCCTGTCAACTTTATTTTTCATGAATTTGAAATACAAAATTCAAATAACGAACTTTTGAATGGGGCATTTGCGGGCTTAGCAACCTCCACTGTTCGGACCGGAATGATAAGATTAGTCCAAATCCAAAATTTCAGCCAATTCTAGGAACGGGTCTTCAAGATGGGAGTGAGATAGTGAGGCGAAATCGTAGGTGAAACGGTGGATTTCTCCTCTCCAAGGCGCGTCCTCGTCCCAGGGACGAGAGACGAGGCGAGAGAGCACGGGGAATGGAGAGAGCGCAGAGAGGGGAGAGGGGAGAAGGAGTAAACAAGAGGGAGACGCACGCTTCCACCTACGATTTCGCCTCACTATCTCACTCCCATCTTGAAGACCCGTTCCTATTGGCTGAAAATTGGCTGAAATTTTGGATTTGGACTAATCTTGTCATTCCGGTCCGATCTGTGTAGGTTGCTAAGCCCGCAAATGCCCCATTCAAAAGTTCGTTATTTGAATTTTGTATTTCAAATTCATGAAAAATAAAGTTGACAGGCGTGATCAGCATCAAAAACTACCCCGGGAAACATTTTCACTTAATTTTAGCGAATTTGGGAACGGAGAAATTCCACAAAAACTGTTTTCGACGTGACGCCATCTGGAGCCAACGGAGGCTGTATATGGAAAATGAGTATGTCCATCGTCATCAGCACCCTCGAGAACCCCAAAACCTGGAGTTTCAGGAAACCGACCTTTTTGAGCTGTGCCAGACCCAGTCGGATCTGCTCGACTCTCTCGCAAACGGCCTCATATACTTATTCTTTTTAGATATTTTCTTTCGTTCATTCGTTATTTCATTTAGAGTATGTCCACTGCATCAGAGACTGCTGACACTTTGAGCCCTTGCGAAGTCTGCTATCAGGATTTGCGTAGAAAGGTAGCAGTTTTGGTACTTGTTAATTTTCTAGAAGATCTCAATTAAAGGAGTAGAGGCACGAATCTCCACTCAATTATCATAGGCGAACGGAGTGGGTCGAATTAGATGCGCGGTCTCTTGGTTTACCTCCTCTTCCTCTCTTATTTCGGATTAGCGCCTGCAGTGCATCGTGTAGGATCGAGTCGCACGATCAGGCCAGCTTGGCACTCAGCCAAGCGCTTAAATCGCAGTTCGAACTAAAAATGGTCACATAGGAGTTGCGTGATCGGGTTACGTCGACCCATCATCTCTCGTCGAGAACTCAGTCGGCCTTTCTCCTATAAATAAAAACAAAGTTTTGTCGAGGCTGCTATCTCAATATGGAAAGAGTTATTTCTGTGGAGTGTAAGTATGCATTTTCAGCGCTTCTTCAAACTCGAGTGTGGTCATTATTGTCATCGAACGTGTCTTGTGAGAATTTGCGAGTCTGTTATAACAGATCGCCGCAGAAACCATAATGACGAAGAAAACGATGAAGTGAGTTCAAATCAGCACGATCACTTAGATTTTGCCTCTTTGGGAACAAAGTGAATTCGAGAAATTCATAATTATATCCTGCTTCTAAATAGAATCTTATCCGCAACAATAATTGGCTGTCATTCGATTTATTTGATTTGTATGCCATCGATAATTTATGCGCAGTTTGCGTTTTACAAATTATTCGAGTCGGGACAAATACAGGACTATTGAGGACTAATTTCGGCCATTGCAGTTCAAATGCCCCGCTTGTGATG
Organism: Pristionchus maxplancki; assembly: GCA_900490775.1. Taxonomy (NCBI): domain Eukaryota; kingdom Metazoa; phylum Nematoda; class Chromadorea; order Rhabditida; family Neodiplogasteridae; genus Pristionchus; species Pristionchus maxplancki. The sequence continues at coordinate 26,422 of LS567096.1, read as the reverse complement.
AATATTTCATTTTCCACGATGTTTGCGATGAAACAGGGGAGAAGCTTCAAAAGGAATTAATCGGATTCGGGCCTACGGCTCAGGTGAATCAAAACACATTTAATTACAGTGCTAATTGTAAGATGTTGGTATCAATTTGCTGAAGAATGACAAAATATGAACAATAAGTTACTAATTGATGAAAAAATGATTCTATACATCAGATTAATAAACTGAAATAGTTCATGAGTCATGAATCGATGATTTGCATATCGCGTGGCCCCTACAATACGTATCTAATAATGAGATTATTTGGAATTTCAGCCGACCGAATTTTTTTTCATGGGATGTTTGGAAAATCCGGAATATATATTATACATGGAAACCGTATTTACAATCGCAATGTGAGTACTATAAAATTAGAAGGGAAGGCTTCTAAGTGAGGTGTTGATAATTTATATTATTCTCGGCGCTATCGTTTTTTTCGGTTTGCAGAGGTTGGTTGGATCAAGTCTCAGCACAGCTCGAAACAAGTCGCGATTCTGGGGACAAGACTGAGGAATATATACAGGATATTATTGAAGAAAGAGCAAAGCTAATTCAACGGTGTCAATTTATCACAAAATTGCGAGATGATTATGACGCAATGCAGGTTGGATAATAGTATGGTAGATAGCAGGTTTGGTTTGTGGAAATGGTTGCAGAATCGAATTCGTACAGCACAAGAATTAACTATTGACGAACTTTCGGGGAAACATTTAGTCCCGACAGATTACGGGTCACTACGGCGGATGAGAACTTTAGGAAGCGAAAGAAAATCTCAGATGAGGTATTGTAACGTTTTTAACCGAACCAGTGCAAACTTTAGTCATGATATTCTTGATACGGATGAAAATAACTCCGAACCGAACTGCGGAGTTTGCCTACAAGTATTGTCCAGCAAGGTGGGAGTACTGAATTGAAATTATGTTTTATAATTTTTTTTGCGACTAAAATATCTCTGTAACTAAAAAAAGTACCATATTAAATGATATAAAATAATGATTATAATCATATCCTTCAGCGCTCATCAACGCTTTCTCCTTGCGGTCATAAGTATCATTGGACTTGCATTGCGAAATGGTTTGAAACTCAGGTGAATTTGAAAGAAAAGAGCTTCATGAAATATACCAATATTTTTGAAATTTTGTAACACTCTGCCTTATTGTTAAAAGAATTTGATTGTACGGTTACGAAACCCGAGGAAATTCTTCTCGTTTGTCACTTTGCAACATGCTTGCTGACAGAATCCATTCATTCGATAGATTGCGCCTTAACGGCCAAAAGTAATCTGCTGACATTATTTCAGAGATATGAATTCACTTGCTGTTCGTGCCGTACTGAAGCCATAGAGGTATTTGGTGAAGACGGAAAAAGGATTTTTCTCACTCTTCCCTTCGAATCATGGAAAGTTAGTTCTTCTTGCTTCGAAATCGGCAAGCAATTTTAAAAATTCCAAAAAGTAAGTAAATTCAGGACTATTTACTTCGACGACGAATTTACTGTTCGGATGATAAGATGAGGGGAAACCGAATAAAATGCAAGTAAGTCAGTAGTTGTAAGTGGTCTGTGCATTCCTGTACATTGTATTGTATGTAAACATTCCTCCCAGTGAGTTGATAATTATTAATGAAATATTACTGTAAGGATAAAATTGACATAAAAATGAATAAAATACTAAAAAAATGAAAAAAATGACGTTGCTTCGAATTAAAGGGGGATAGGCACGAATATCTGGCTAACAGAGCTCTCGACGTGAGATGATGGGTCGTCGTTACCCGATTACACTTTCGAAACTCCCAGACTATCACTTTGAGTTCCAACCGAGTTATCATCAATTGGCTGTGTGCCAAATGACCCTGCGGTGCAGGCAACGAGCGAGAGAGCGTGCGAAATGGAGAGAGCGCGCCCAATATACCCTCTGGCTAAGAAGACTTTCTCTCGCTTCGTGCCTGTCCCCCTTTAACGCACACAAAAACATATTGTGTGCGTTAATTCGAACTAGCATATTTTCAGTCAACGTACTCGAGAATGCCACATAGAAAGAAGAATTGCGTTGCGTGATGGAAAGAGCGACGAGTACATAGAAGATATTGATGAGGAGATTGAGAAATTGAGAATTCGCGCGATCGCACTTCACGATTATTACTTCAAGATGATCGAGATGAAGGTTGTTGTTTAGCAAATTGTTTTGCTAAATGTTGAGGCAAGGACAGTTCTTTCAGGAATTTGATCGACTACACAACTTAGATGAAGCTCCTGCACCCGGTCTGGCGAGCTCAATCGCCGAAGTTCCAAGTACTGATGATGCGACTGCAGCCGCTGCATCTACTAGTATTACGGCGGCCTCAGGCTCTGCGGTCATATCTCCCACTGAAGAAAATGCTGCAAATGGCATTCCTGAGACTCGCTCTGCTCCAGCCTCAGTCGCAGAAGCCTCAGGAGCTGCTCCTACGGATATATTTGCTCCAATCTCAAGCTCACCCGCTCCGGCGGATATTTCAGCAGATGCCCCTGCTGCTGATGTTCATGATGCGCGAAATGCGCAAGCGGCAAGCTCCGCCTCCTCATCCGCAGCGGCACCTGCTCCAGTACCTATTTCAACCGCTCCGGCAGAAGAGGATCACACGGCATCACATGCCTCAGAGGATTCCTCAGAATCCACAGCAATGATTGACGATGTTGTTCACTCCTCACAAGACGCCCCTGGCAATTCTGATTTAAATCGCAGACGGGCGGAAGGTGAGAATACTTGCATAAAGGTTACTCGTTTTAAAAAAATATTTAAAAAATGTAAACAAAATTTAGATGGAGAGGACCCCTCACCTATCGAAGCCAAGAGAAGGCGTAGCTGACCACGTCAAATGTATTGCTTTTCACTTTCATTCAGGCCATTCCGTTTGTTATACATTTCACACTGATACTCTTTGCTCGTGAGTATAGCGAATTTCTAGTAATTTCGTGTTCATTAATGTTGACGCGATGAAATAAATAAGAGTTTGGTAACTGGCAATGTTCAGTTGACTCCACTTCGCATAGAAAACAAGGGAAATAGTCTGACAATTTATTTGTCTTATTGGCTAATTCGATTTCGAAAACATCATTCTTATCTTTCTCCACCATTTCGATTACTCCACTTTTCTCAATTCCTTTATCTCGCCAATTATCACAACCACAATAAATACGTGCATGAAACATTGCAACCTGCAGTACATACAAATCTCCTCTCATCAATCAATATTCACGGTCCTACAATCTCGTCAACCAATCAATAATCGTGTCCCTACAGTAACCCGTCTCCCTCCCCTCACTCCTCCTCAGATCTCCCTTCCGACCATGCTCCTCTCCTTGAGCATCTCCGTGAAGCAGATCGGGCTGTCTGCAAAGTGAAATGTGCACTCTGCACCACCACCGTAATCAATGGCAAACGGAAATGTTCACTCCGCAAAAGTATCCCCTACTGAAGTAACTTATGACTTAATAATATTTATTCTATACTGCAGTCTCAATTGAGAATCCTCACTCTGTGCACCACTACCGTATGAATCAAAATCAATTGATAATGTTCACTCCTCACCCGCCTCATCCCTGTCGATCAGTCGGGACGATAGCTCGACGCTCGCCAGCGAGTCGCCGCCCGCCGCCCAGCCGAAACTCTCCTCCTGCAAAGAAGTCAATTAGAAATATACACAATGCACCATTAAGAGACCCTCTCGGTAAAAATTGACCCCCCTCCGGACATTCATCCAGGACTTTCGATTCAGCCCTCCATACTATGGTCACAGAGGGGGGTCAGTCCCTTGTTTACAAAACTACAGTGATTGGCCTCCCATGTCCCTAACGCGGCGCGCCAGAAGCGCGCAAGTGTCGAAAATCGACCAAAAACGTGAATTTCATATCTCAACAACGGAACAAGTTAGACTCACAATTCTTTTTGTGTTATGTTGGCCATCACCTAACTGCAAAATTACGATGGAAAAGTTCGGTCAACTACGATTCTTAAGATTATTTTTCAATGTTGTCCAAAAATTTCCATCATGTATCACGACTAAGCGAGATTCCGGCAAGCCCCCATATGGTACACATTATGCCCCCATTGACCATGAACAAGTATAACCACATTTGGAAGAAATCGGTTTTACTCCTACCGGTACTTTTCTTTTCCGAAGTCGGTACAGTGCGATACTCGAAATCACGAAAATCGAGCTTTCACCTCAATTACACTTCATATGGAATCGTTAGTGCCAAAAACTACTAAGCCCAATGAGGCGATCGTCGAGGCGATCGGCGATGAGGCGATCGTCCCGCCTCCTGGACGTCCTTCCGCGTAGCTGCTGGTGTGGTCGGCGAGGGCACTGGCACATTAAAAACATGAAAAAGTAGAGTCAAAATAACAACTACTAAGCCCAATCAATTTACTCCTTCAAATTTAAGTCAAAAATGCATTATAATTTATAAAATATTCAATTCTCCAATGGCAAGAACCCCTCGAATTTCATCACGTCACTCACAATGCCAGCTCTGTCTGCCTTAAGGCGCGCTCAAACAGTGACGAAATCGCATGACGCGCGGCGTGCACTATACACAAAGTGCACGTGCGAAACACGAACTGACCTGGTTGGCGCTGGCGGTAATGCGCAGGTTCTGGCCGAGGTACTTGCGGGCGGGCGGTTGCTGGGCCGCCGCCGAAGCGGCGAGCGGCTGCGACGCGCCGTAGCCCGAGTCCTGCGACGCCTGCTTCCTCAACTGATTGCCGGCTCCGGCGGCCGGCGCCGCGTTGCTGCCCGTGGCCTCCATAGCGTCGTTGCTGCTGCTGTTGCTCTGTTGTTGCTGCGCGTCCTCGTTTGACGAAACGACGCACAGTGTCATCCAGAGGCAACGGGCAGGTGCTGGAAAGGGCAAACACGTAGAAACAGGAATCAACAGGGCGAAAAAACGGGCGCGAAACACGGGCAAGATTACGAGAGACAACGCGCGCAAGAAATCGCTTATCAGAGCGTGAAAAGCCACAAATATTGATATGAATTCTGTTGCAAACTCATTTGCGACAAGAATAGGCCATTTTTGTCGGAAACTAGCTTCCTACAAAATTGCACTCAAAAACTAGTTTCCTACAAAATTGCACTCGAAAATTGTCGGAAACTGATTTTGCTGGGATTTGGTCTCCCATGTCCAGGATTAAGAATCCCAGGCCTGGGAAATTAAATCCAGGGAAGAATAAAACTTCGAAACGACGCGCAAAAGAGTTAAAGAATCGTGGCAAACGTGAGAAATCATGAGGAAACATGTTAAACGCCAGTTCCATGGTCACGTGGCAAGCATTGTTGTACTAGGCGACTACTAAACGTTCACCCGACTAATAGTAGCGGCTACTTTGGCTACTTTCAAGGAAACAGAACGGAACCGTTTCAATATTTCGAATTTTCCCACCATCGGCGACCGGGCGGGAAATTCGTGGCGGGACCTCTTGGCGGGAGTTTCAAATTCCCTGCACGTCACCTCTCTTTCAGTTCGCGATTCATTCTTACAACACGAGGAATATTTTTTATTCAATATTATATTTTTGTTTTATCAATATTTTTAGTCAGTCATGTCCCTTTTCGACAGCTTAGCTCGGGCAAAGTCGAAGCTGCGAAATGTCGAGGTTCAGTGAGTGATTATTGACCTAAAACAGCACAGAAAACACATATTTCACAGGAGAACTCTCGAAGACGGCAGTTGTATTGTGGAGAAAAGATCGGCGGATGGTGCTTTCGTCGCCGTTGAAGAGGTTAAAATGCCTAAATCTCTGTTAAAACAGCCCAAAACAATGCAGGATCCGCTCCCAACCATGCCCGAGGAGCCCTCGGTCGCCGGTGGTGAGCCTACCGTATCCAAGCGGCGTGCGAAGAAGGTGGAGCGTGCGCGACGACTGGGATTCGTCGTCGACCTCAAGCCGGATCTGCAGTGCGCGCTGGTCGTGCCCGGCGTCTTCCTCGGTGCGATCTCCTCTCTTGCTCTCTCACTTTTCCCTGTTCTCTCGCTTCTCTGACCTACGAGAAATAACGGAATGAGTGATAACAAATCTGACTCAATCGATCTACCGTACCTTACCATGCTCAAATCTACCGTATCCCAGGCAGCCAGGACGTCGCTGCGGACTTCCAGATCCTTCGCGGCAACAGAATCACTCACATCGTCAACGCTGCGACAGGCATCAAATGCTTCTTCGACAAACAGTTCAAGTACCATCTCATCAAGATCCTCGACGACCCCTCCCAGGTACGGTATCCATTGATCTACCGTACTCCCATACCGATCCACCGTAATCCCAGGACATCAAATCCTCACTCTTCCCCGCCCTGGACTTCATGAGGCACGCCGTGGAGTCGGGAGGCGCGGTGAGCTACAGTAATCAATAAATACCGTACTCCGAGGATGGAAATAAATCAGTTCCCGATCACAGGTGTTCGTGCACTGCAACGCGGGCATCTCTCGCTCCTCTACCGTATGTGTCGCCTACCTCATCCACTACGCCGACCACACTGTGGATAGCGCCATCGAGCACATCAAGCGGGTTCGACCAGGTGATTTACCGTTTTTAGTTTGCTCGATATGGGTAGAAAATGCGCAAATGGAACGAAAAAATGCAGATATGAAAGGAACTAATCACTGGAAGTGAGAGTGTTGACTAGGGAATGAAGAGCCATTTTCCCTGCGCCGGCAATAACTAGGCAGCGTTTCCTGTCCAGACAAAAATCACAGCAGTATTTCCTGTCCAGACAAAAATCACAGCAGTATTTCCTGTCCAGACAAAAATCACAGCAGTATTTCCTGTCCAGACAAAAAATGCTCCGATTAAAACCAAGCAGTACCTTTTCGGTCGATAAAAACCAAGCAGAACCTTTTCGGTCGATAAAAACCAAGCAGAACCTTTTCGGTCAATAAAAACCAAGCAGAACTTTTTCGGGCGATAAAAACCAAGCAGAACCTTCTCGGCCGATAAATACCAAGTAGCTTTTTTTCGCAACACCTAAACTAGGTTAAAATCTACCAAATTTATTCGATAACTAGGCAGGTCTCCGTTTCATCCGCTAACCTTCCAGCGATTCGCCCCAATCCCGGATTCCTCGAGCAACTGCGTGCATTCGAGCAGGAATCCGCCCAGCTCAGGGCTCTAATCTGATCCACCGGAAGGCTCTCTCACTTTCTATCTCGCTTCTGACGAGATCCCCACCTGCAAAGGGGCACAATAAAGTATCTGATACTTCATTTATGCATCATACAAATACCTCATTTACATACAACCATAAATAAGACTCGGAATGTAACTCAAACTGTGAATTTTTTTAGTGTGAATGGGACAAATTGATGTAGAAAGAACCGAAAGGGGGTAGATCAATCAAGAAATCGATAATTGGAAGGATTACAGTACCCTGAGAGAGGTAGGTCACTCGGCTGGATTACAGCACTCTCAAATCTTGGCGATGCTTACGTGCGTGTACTTCTCGAGGTTGGCCGAGCCGCCGTCCGGGATCTGGCAAATACGATCAGTTAGCGATCATCCACTACCGTATCCTACAGTATCCCAATCAATACAGCACACTGAGTGAAAAACAAACGTATTGACGCTTTTTTAAAATGAAATTAGCTTATTTAATTATTGATCAACTACAGTCTCCTACAGTGTCTCATCTCTAAAATGCTCTAAAATAGAGTCAGTCCTCGATACTCGTCCACCGTACCCTACCGTACCTCGGTCAGGCCGATTCTCATCTTCATTAGCGTGCCCACACTCGCGCCCTTGCACGCGCTGCCCGGATTCACGATGACCGATCCATACGCGGACTGCAACGAATATCGATTGATTGCGTCATCAGGGAACAAATCGAGCTACAGTACTCCGCCAATCGATCGAATATCTCGGCTATCGTACCTTGACGAATGCGGTAAGCATCGCGGGAGCCACGATCACGTGCGGCTGCTTGCCTGAAGGTACAGTATATTTCATTTATTGATCAGCGAGAAATACGACCTATTTTTGACGTGGAACAAAAACCCGTCTACTTGAGTTTACGCTTTTTACGAAAAAGTCGATAGATGTTCGCGACTATTTACAAGGTTGGAAAAAAGCCGGGCTCTCTGCGGCTTTTTACAGAGATGGAAAAAGTCGCTAAAGGGTCCCGGCTTTTTACAGTGGTGGAAAAAGTCGCTAAAGGGTCCCGGCTTTTTACAGGGGTGGAAAAAGTCGCTAAAGGGTCCCGGCTTTTTACAGGGGTGGAAAAAGTCACTAAAGGGTCCCTGCTTTTTACAGGGGTGGAAAAAGTCGCTAAAGGGTCCCGGCTTTTTACAGGGGTGGAAAAAAGTCGCTAGATGTCGCGGCTTTTTACAGGGGTGGAAAAAAGTCGCTAAAGGGTCCCGGCTTTTTACAGGGGTGGAAAAAAGTCGCTAGATGTCGCGGCTTTTTACAGAGATGGAAAAAGTCGCTAAAGGGTCCCGGCTTTTTACAGGGGTGG